>MUAA02000029.1:0-600000 GCA_014180765.2 Marchantia paleacea | reverse complement strand
TCATAAAGTTAACTTCAAAAAAAGTAACGAGCTCATTGCCTCAATCTCTATGGTAAGATTCGCTGTACTGTGTAAACACCTAACAAGTAAATGAATAAAGAGTACGAAACTACAACGCATTGGCTTTCTCTCTCTTATCACGAAGGTGTTCCAAAACCTGGTCAATTCTTCAGTTACGTCACTCGCTTTGAATCAGGCACTAGACGTCGGATTAGAGGGGGCTAAGGTAGTTTCCCTTGGGGTGACACTCTTCACTGCTGTTTGGTTTGCATTCCGTTTTCTTTATTACTTGGTCGCCTTGAAGCACACACTGAAGTTTATCTTATCCAACTTTTTAGAGATTTTTCTCTTATGTCTTCTAGCCAATACAGTGAGCGAGAAAGATGTACAACATTGCCTGAAGCAAGAAAAGTTCCATCCTTGTACGATTTGATGGGGTCTTCCCATCCCTTTTAATATTTTACTGCGTCTCACTTTACCTGAAGCAAGAAAAGTGACAAAATTCAGGTAACATTTATCCAACATGTTAGTGTACACTTGTGTGGTACTGGGTTTGGTCCATGGAAACAAGCATATCTGTACCTGGACCCACTCGAAAATACCACGTCCTACGATGTACGGGTTCCGAACACCGGTCCTGGACTTCTGGTGTCATGCTAAGTATTGCAAGGAAGGCATGGGGAGTAGGCATGCCGAGACATGTAGGAGTACTTACACTAATGGATAGGCTGGCTTTGCACCACCACAAAAGGCATCCGATCCAACGTTAGGACACCCCATGATTGAGGGACCCAATCTCAACAGCGAGCAATGTGGCCTGGTTTTTCATATTCGAGGTCTTGACGACTTCGGTCGGGGACTCGGGAAAACTCCCAGACGAGGACCAGGCACTCTGCCTAGCTTGCAATCATGTAAATGTTCCGTGGGTCGTCAGGAATTCCCACGCTGGTTGGTGTTACTCTGACATTCGTCTGATGTGAATGTACATGGAGAGACTCTGGTGGAAGGATTCCATGCATCGTCCAAAACCCATCGACTACTGACACCATGGACGGAAGCTAGGGAGGGATAGACTAGATTTTGAGTTCAGAAGTTCAGATTTACACCATGGCTATATCATGATCGGGCGTTTTGTAAAATCATCACACTAGCCGGTTGCAGGTTTGGCTCTCGAGTGTCTAGGAAATGTCCAGCTAGAGTGCGTGTGTGCAGTGGGCCTTGGAGGTTTGTGTGTGTTCATTGAAGGGCATGGGCGGAGAAAAGGTAACCAGATCTTTATCTCAAACCATGTGCTTCAGTCAATGCCAAGAAGGCATGACCAGGTGGGAGATCTGGCCAGCAACGTATTTCATATGATGAGCATGAGGACCTCGAATCTACCATATCTTTTTCTCTCACCACATTTTAGCTCAGAGTGGGCCAGCAAACATCCGTAAGGCATGACTCTGGGAATTTTCGGCTAAGTCAAAAAGTTTACTGGAGCTGTTTGTGCACACTGCTCTTCTGAGCATAGACATTGACCACCAGATCTATCTACGTTAGCAGTCGATCAGCAAATCCAAGAAAGCATGGCCTGAGGTAAAGCAAGGAAGATGATTAACCTGGACTCTTCATTGTCATATACGGTTATAGCATCCACTGGAAGCAGAGATGGCAAAAGCAGTGGGATACAACTAAGTCCCACCTCGAGACTGATCTATAATGAGCTGCAGCCACTTCGAGGTCTAGCAAGGAAATTATCGATACAAGAGATCTGACCTGATCTGTCCATCATGAACATGCTCAACAGACATGACATAACCAGTACGATGTTTTGTGTCTATCTCCACCAGCGGCCTATCAATGCTTGAACAAAATTCAATAGAGCTTGGCGTGCGTACACTCCAGGTGTTGGGCTTGATGGTGCATAGCTGGTAACATGATGGACAGTAGGAAGACACAACCAGATTTCCTTGGAGTAGTACGCAACTTGTATACCTGATCTTGTAGGTGTCTTCACAAGTTCGTGTAAGAAAATTTATCCCAACATATTCGACTAGCGCGGAACAGTAGACACGTACAAGATTCAATATTCTTATACCAAAATATTGTTTCTTACCTGCGAGGAGAATGAGAATATCTTCCATGAGGTCGTGAAGGAAGGCGCTTACATGCACTGTTGACAAAGATCTGCTTCACAAGTTTCCAAGTCAGTACGTGCTTCATTGTCAGTGAATGGTCAACCACTGTAGACAAGAATTCTCTCGTGAGTCGTCAATGTAAAAACCGAATGCTTTCCATGAAGAAGGTTGAACGCTGGTAATACTGTACTATCACAACATTTTATGGTCCACTTCTCACGGGTAACGAATAGTGCGTATTTTCCAGACCGAAATCTGCTGAAATCCACATCGCCCATCATAACTTGGTAAAGTTGGAGTAGAATATGTAAAACCAAGACATGGTTATTTTTTTATGGCCCTGTGGGTTGTCGTTAATGGACACCTCAACGAAATTGAGAAAACAAAAGCTTTTCTGCTCAATTAAAGAACAAATAGAGAGGGTGGAGTTTAAGACCATGAAGATTAAAAAATTGAGAGAGTGACGTGCAAGTTGAGGACTGAGAAGTTATCCTTTGCTCCAATCACAACTGAGCAGTTGGACCTGCCCTTGCTGCCCACATGTGACGCTGATCTCATGCTCACGGATCGACTCGAACATCATGTTCGCCAACAACTGATCTTAGCATTCAGGAAGATGCCTTCACGCCTCATGCATAGGATCTGTTTTCCCACAGCATAATTAACCACACATTGTGGACCAGACCAGAGGAATCTATTTTATACGCCTCCAACGACATAGGTGGAATGTAGCTTCAGATTTTGAGCAAAACAAAATTCATATCTTAGTCTGCGGGACCAACACCATCTTCCGGGCAGTACAGTGAGAGTGTGTAATGATGATCCACCTTGTCTTCTTTTTTCTTTTAGGTTTCCTGTCGAGTGAAACAGACCTTCGCAATCGAGCTTAGAGCAGAGAGTGCGAGTCGATTCCCACCTTTTTGGCAGACCCCTAATCGAGAAGAGACACTATGATTTTCCTGCCACTCTACAGTGCGCATTTTGAAGTTTGTGGGTCGATTTTCTAATGTTAGCAGCAAAGCTTAAAAAGGTGTAATCGTGATCCAACTTGGGGAATCAAATGACAAGATGTCCATGACCTACAACATGGCTATCCTCTGCAAATTTGAAAGATGTGGTTGTTTTCGATGTTTGATTGAGATCACTGTTTGATTCCCAGTGATCTCAAACTCGTGATCGAACATTTCTGGTAATCTCCAGCCCATCGCCCAAAGAGACAAGGGGAAGGATGATACCTCATTCTTGGGGTTTTCAAAGTCGTGTTGAGTGGGATGTTACCTGATTTTGAAGCACTGAAGACACAGCAGTAGTAGGCTTTGATTCGTTGCTGATCAGATTAAGAGATTTCAACCTTTCGGCTGTCGACAGGTTATAATCTGTGGATTCCAATGATTCAGATGATATCAGAGTAGTTTAACCGCAGTGTGGTCAGCTTCAGAAAGTTGGGCACAACGAGTAACTTAATACAGAAGCAGAGTGTAAATGACAAGAGACCCGGTACGACTTAGCTGGACTGATTTCGTAAGGCCCATCGTACACGAATAGACCTTACGAAGCGAGGTGAAATGCACAAGGAGGCACCCAAACCAAACACCCCAAAGTGCCTTGACGGTCATGGACAAGGCCCACGTGAAGGCACTCATTGTTTTGTGTGCTAGATTCAGATTCAAGAAAGTGAGATGGTGTCAGAAGGTGGAATGATGGACGATTCTAGTGCAAAACGGTTCAATGGTCTTGGCAGAATTTTAGTACCATAAATCGTGCAGAAAGGCACCGAGGGAACTGCTTTCAACTACGGCGGTGTTGAAGGTAAGTCACCCAGTTCTAGTTGACATTCGCTGAAGCAAATTCGTCCGTGATGCAGGTCGTATATTCCAGATGAGAATGTGGTACGGTGACGAAGGCATTCTCAAAGTTTGCCTTTAAAGAACTCGTTAACACTCTCCTCCAGTTTGGGCTTTCATTCACCTTTGGATGGAGAGTGTAATCATTCAAGGTTACGTCACGAAGAGTTTTGCACAAGGCGCACGGGCCAGAAATAAACAAGGTTCAAATTCCCTCTAGAGAATTCTCCGTTCAATGTCCGGACTGTAATTTCATCTCCATGGTAGTTGGAAAGGCGCACAGTAGGCACTTCTGTTGGCAGTATCAACGTCATGCCGAAAAGTCGAATGAACTCACAAACTGACATGGACAAGACAGTTACAGTGATTGAGCTGAACGATGTTTTCCACTATTTTACTCCCCAATCTTCACGAGGATGTTCTCATGAAGGCTTGAAGACATGCTGAGCACCGAACACGGAAGTTATCTCGACTACAGAGGCTGTTGATTTGATTGACGACTGATTATGAGACGCTGGTATATTCTCGAGAATAGCGTGCCCTTATTACCCTGGTTTGGTTGTGCAAGCACCCCGATCAAATTTGCAATCAGTCCCTGGTCTCTGGTCTCTGGTCTCAATGACCATCGCTACTCAGAAATTCCGCAAACGATTAGCTGTTGAAGACGGAAAGTTGCAGTAACTAAAACGACTTTCAAGAGAAAGTAAAAAAAAAAACTAGTCGTACGTGTTTCTACTTTTGACTTCCGAGGCATGCCTACAACTTCTTTCCTCATCAGCACTGACCCCATCGAATGATCTCAACTCAATTGCAGTCCTTGCCTTCCCGTATGATGGAACTCACTCACACACTCCGCATCCTGAAACTTGCATCCGGCACATATTCTCCTGTCGGCGAGGATCCTACCTTCGGATTGGAGGCGCCCATCATCAAGAAGAGAATCATCTGTACGCTATATTGTTGTTAATTGAACCGAGGGGACCCAGCCCACACTTCTGCGCTGCGAAGTTAGGGCAGTAGGAAGTAGGACCCACCCTCAGACTGACCACCGAAACTTACAAACTCTCGCATGCCTCATTTCATCCCCTCCGCAGTCCCTCTACTCTCCACAGCCTGAATGAACTGAACACTTTCCGAAGAGCTGCCTAGACCCAAAAGACAAGCTCATCCATCTCTGACTTTGCTCAGCTCAGCTCGAGACGCAACATCCTAGCTCCTAGTACGAGACACCAAGATCGAAATTGCAACTGATTCTACCCGATTCTGCGCACAGTTGTGCTTAAAGCCTGCAACATGACAGATCCAGAGGTAAAAAGCAATGAATCAAAGTGTGCAGTTATCCATTGCTCTACCGATAAAAACCGAACCCTGACCGAAATTTTCCCTACGGCCTGCCCCGGAACAGAGAGACGAGGGTCGCAGCAGCTCTAGCTCTGGTCAGAGCTGCTGAGGGCCCCTAACCCCCAACCAAGCCTACGCCCACACACACACCAGAGCAGACGGGTATGAGAGACCTCTACAGTAGAGAGAGGCTTTGAGAAAGTACAGTAGTGGGGGTCTAGTGACTGCTGCTGCGCAGGGTTCGGTAGTAGCTGACCTGACCTCCGAGGCTCCGACCGCCCGCAAGGTCGCCGGCGACAAGAGCGGCCGGAGGGGAAAACCGACCACCGGTCGGAGAATATTCACGCACTTTGACATGAATAAACTGCCAACGGATCTCGGGCTTGAACCGAAAGCGCGCGCTTTCAACCCTAAAGCCCACTTGCTGATCACCATTGCTTTAATCGCCCGGTCGCTGCTACTCCCTCCTTTCTGAAATTTGAAAGATGGAATACACTCAAATTAAATCTGTTAAATTATTACCATTATCTGCCATTGCCTCATAACATGAATACATTTAAATTTCTTATCAAACATGTTGATTGTATTAAAATCAATTCAAAATTTTAGATAAAATTTTTTAACCTCAAAGGCTAAATATGTATTATTTTTAATACAAAATTGACATAAAATTGCGTTTTTTATTATACATGTAATTTTCATTAAATTAAATTATTCACATCTGTGTAATCAATAATCAAAAATAAATGTATGCATAGTAAATTCATAAGACATGACCGTAATATGCATGTTTAAAAGGAGTAAATTTCATGGTTAAAATTTTTCATAATAATATTCTATTTTACTTTGAAAATCATATCAATATTTATGGAAAAAATCAATTTCAAATAAGTGATATAATGATTATGAATTAAAAAATCGTATTGCTACCATATGCATATTTGTCAAATTCAATTGCAAGAGACTATTGATAGGCATTTTCGAAACATGTTTTGAACCAGTTGATTATGGGTACTTCATCCCTTTATGGTGTCGTTGAGAGTTGATAACCTTCTACTCTTAAGCATGAGCACGTGGCGGAGAGTGGGTGTATTGAGTGGAGTAAATTAAATGAGGCTTCATTTGTTTTTTTTTTGTATGAGGTGTTTATGCCATGATTAACAAATCTTTAAGTTGTATTGTATTTAAGTAGTAATGCGTGAATAATATAGCTAAAAGAATTGGGAATACCACATCAAGTCTTATGAAACCAAGGGGTAGGTTGGGGCTACATCCATTAGCATCATAATGAGGAATATGTCATATTGCATCTAAGATACCTTAACTATCTAGATCAAATGTTGTTTTACATAATACTTGAACATCCCAATAAGTATCCAATGATGATATTGCTTTCCTATTGATTGCATTTGCAAGTGTTCACTATAGAAGAATGGACATATCTTGCCTAAAATATACTACACAATATGATAAATAAAGTGATAAATCCCTCTTGCCTAATATTATAGGCTTTCTCGCATTCTTTTAAGACTCTACATAACTCCACGGTTAGAAGAACAAAGAGATGATCACTTTACATACTCATATACTATATATTTGGAGACCTTGGCAATTTTCGTTCTACTCGCCGCCTATCTGGATCGGTAATAATCTCCTCTAAAATTGTATCATATGTAAGATATGTAACCCCAACATTGTATTTAAGTACTTGGAAATAATTTTATTCAAGTCACAAGAATATAATCCAATGTCAACCAGATACTTTTTTATCCTTGGGTTCCATAAAGAAGATTATTTGAATTTGGATGGTTGTATGATGTCCATCATTATTTTAAATTATCTGATAAATAATCTGAAGTATATAATTCACACCTTTAGTCAGGAGTTCTACATTCAATACATCATATATATGATCTTTATCATCTCTAATCAAATGTTATATCATATGTGTTTCATGTTGGAGATTTATTAAATCTAAAGGTGTTGTAGCATCTACATGATCTTTATCATATGTAATCAAATGTTATGTCACATTTGTTTCATGTTCGAGATATATTAAATCTAAAGGGGCGGTAGCATATGTACTTCGTCTAAGTCTTGATGTATGTAATAATCATGCATTTTTTATTAGAGAATCAAATTCTTGATTGATATTCTTGTACAATTTGCATATGAGTTATGTATGATTTCTTGAATTTCTGTTGCGTGTAGAACTTTTATTCGTGCAACTTAATCTAAAACTTGAGACTCTGAATCGTATTGAGTTGATAAGACTGGTGCTAGTTCATGGTGAGAAGTATCCATTTGAGTTTCATTGGCTTGTTTCTTGTAGGTTTGTATAAAGCTCCAAAGCAAGGTATGGATTCTTTGAACGCAGTTGACTGGAGAAGACATCAAGTAACTTAGATTAACAACTTTTTGTTGCAATGTATCTATAGTTGAACAGATTTTTGAAGTGATGAAATTAACTTTTTCATTATGGATTGTGTAGATATGTACGCCAAGTACTTGGTCAATTGTCGAAGTTGCATCCACTTCAATTGCACACTAGGTGGTTGAGAATGTGTTGAAGATGGACTTGAAAAATTATTGCTGACTTTTTAAACTTTATTTTTCAGTTTGTTATGTGAGTGAATTGATAATATATAGATATGATACTTAAATTGTAAATTAATAAAAATATTGGCATAGCATATTGTAAAATACAATAGACCAATTACTCTGTCTTATTGTATTTTAGCTGTTGTCGAATAGGGACAGCAATTTTCTTGTAACTTGTCTGTCTACATACTACATTAGTGTGTCCATTTAGGTATTAACACAAGGTGTTAATTTAGAACCCTATTTCCCAACACATCTTTGTATCTTAATGTTTCATTAAACAGATTAAGAAAAAAATTTAGTTATTTGCCCGATTTCACTCGGCAGATTTCTAGAATGTGCTTGGATACCATCCATTGTGGTTAAAAATTTATATCGCATTGTGGTTGCAATATTGTTTTCAGTGTTAAACATAACAATGATCCTTATATGAAGCTTTTTAGCCGAAACTATTTGTACATCTAAGTTGGAGAATACGGGACATAATGACTGGCAAACTTCATGTTGGAAGGTCGTACTAGTGTTAGATAAAATCTAGACCACCCAATTCTCTACTTACAACTATATATCTTTACATTTCAACTTTTGCCACATGTGTTTGGTTTTTGAAAACCAGCAGAATTGATTAAGTGTCGAGAATGGTAGTCACACTCAAAGGTGTCCACGAAAGTGAACCGGTGTTTTGTGTGCTCGGAACAGTGTACAGCGGAATTATTTACACCGCTTTTTTACTTGTCAAATTTAGACGATGGACAGAAACTTACATCCGGTTTTCGACAAACTTGTATTGTGCATACAAATAAAAGCGGGCCTAAACCCTAAACAGTCTCTCCTCTTCTTCTACGGTAGTCGTCCTTGTCGTCGTCTGCGTCGTCGTTCGCCCACCCGCGACGAGAGCGAGAAGCACATTCTGCTGCAGAGTCCAGTCCTCTGACTCTGATAGGATATATTGCTCGTGAGTTGAACGCTGCGATTACTATAACTGCAGCAGCGGTGGTCTAGCGGTGAGAAGGTGACGGGAAGGGAAGGGAAGGGAACGGGAGTGATTCAAGGGAAGTAGGAGAGGGAGGGAGCGAGAGAGAAGAAAGAGGAAGCGCTGCGGGCGATCGCCTTTGTGAAGTGTAGAAGCTCGGACGGAGGAGAGGGGAGGGGAGGAAGAAAAGATGAAGTATGTCATTGTGACCGGCGGGGTGGTGAGTGGGCTGGGGAAGGGAGTGACGGCGAGCAGCATTGGCGTCGTCCTCAAAGGATGTGGCCTGCGGGTCACCTCTATCAAAATAGGTGCGTTCGTTTTGCCGCTGTTGCTGATGAATTTGACGCTGGGCGCAGTTTTGTTCGTTTTGAGATTGTGCTGCGTCCGGATTCTCCCTCACTTGCTTGATTCTGACCTCCGCCTGCTTCCCCATTCGACTTCTTGTGCCGCCCTATCGTCGGTGATGCTGAATTTTCTCTAATCCCTCGGAAGCGTTCACGTAGTCTTTCACTGTCCAGAATTGTTTCGGTCTTTAATGGTTGTACGTTCTCTGGCGTGTATGCAGACCCCTACCTCAACACAGATGCCGGGACCATGTCTCCATTTGAACACGGAGAAGTGTTCGTCCTCGATGACGGTGGCGAGGTAGGCACAATTCTACGACCGGTTTTGATTTGACAGTGTCTTCAGCCTTGCCGGTGAAAGAAGTATCCTCAGTCGAGGCAAATGTTACTAGAGTTGGAAGTGGTTGTAAACCCGAAGTTTACGCACTCGGTACGGATGGATCCTGCATAATTGGGCGTATCCCTGATCTCATTCTTGTGGAATCGGGAGGTGGTTTCTAGCCGAAGCGCTCGAATTGACTCGCAGTCAGGACAAGCGAAATTGAATTCAGTTTCGCTTGTGTATCGCATTCCACATGCTCCAGCTGACTTGGAGTCGTTTTCTGTGCACATTGACACTTTTGGGGTGCCAAGAGTCCAGGGGGGGATTTTCCCGCCTGCGTCTTTGAAAATTGACGTCAGTACACGTCAAGAAAGTGACGCTGAAGCTGAAATATGTACTTTTCGTCGGTGACAAATATCGCTTTCTTTGAACTCTTCACTAAGTAACGCATTACGAGGTTCGGGATTAGCAGTGGTCGTAGCTGAGCGAACGAGGTTGCCACTGCTGGATGTCGTTTGGCCTTCCCAAGTGAGGGGAACCGAGCTGCTACACCGAGGACCTCTCTGTTTGAGTCGCACCGCAGATGGTCAACGACTATAGAGACGTCGCGGGAAGATTATCACCTCACCCCCCTCACTACACGAGGGCGGGGTTTCCTTTGACTGTGCGCTACCTCGTACTAACTACCGTAGAGGCTCTACCACATCGGGTGATGTGAAATTACAATTTTTTATCGCAGAAGGTCGAACTCGTTTATGAGAGTTGAAGCTCGGAGGTTGCGTCCGTGTCATTTTGCAGTCGTATCCCTCAGGAACGTTACTGCATGACACGTCTCGTCAATCCCAACTACCGGGAAGATGTCGTCACGGGTTTTAAATCACTCTTCTTTTTATTCTGGTTGAGGTCTTATTTGTGGACTTTAATTGGTGGATTTCTTATAGCTGCTTGTGTTCCCTTGAAGGTTGACCTGGATCTGGGGAATTACGAAAGATTCCTCGATATTACGTTGACCAAGGACAACAATCTTACTACTGGAAAAATTTACCAGGTATCAATACATGGATTCTACTCTCAGGTCTCTACCTCTGTTTTACTTGTTGGTACCGTACGAACTGTTCGTTAGCAGGTCTGGTGGGTTTGACGTCGTTCATCGAAACTTAGGCCTGAAGGGGTCTCGCGAGTTACTAAGCTTCTTCACTTTTGATTGCAGTCTGTTATCGATAAGGAGCGAAAAGGTGACTACTTGGGGAAAACTGTTCAGGTTCGTCAGCTCACTCAGCATCGGTTCTGTACGCAGTGTTGTGTGTCCGCTGGCTACAATACAGACATTGACGATGGTACATATCTCTTGTACAGATCTTCGTAATATCGATCTTCATGAGTTCTGATATATGCTGTGGAACTTATCAGGTGGTGCCTCATATCACTAATGCGATACAAGATTGGATTGAGCGGGTCGCTAAAATTCCAGTGGACGGCCGAGAAGGGGAGCCTGATGTGTGTGTCATCGAACTTGGAGGCACTGTTGGTAATTGACTATCAACTTTTAACCGTTTTGGCCTTAGTGTGTCTAACGCCGGAATGTGGGACCGAAATACTGTGTAAGGAGTAACTGAGCATTGCGGTTGGTTTACTTATTTTTAGGCCGCAATGTCGATAGTTCGAATCTAGTGATGCGATGGCTATGATTCCTCATCTCTTGCGTTGCGATGGTCGTGCCCTTCTAAGATACATTGTGTGATCTGCAGGTGACATCGAGTCCATGCCCTTCTTCGAAGCTCTTAGCCAGTTCCATGATCGAGTTGGTAAGTACTTCCCTGCACCAAGAAAGTAAGGGTGAGAGGCCTAGAGAGCCAAAAATCCCTTTGTGCTTTGACGATCAGTAGTTGGCTGAGCTTGGTTTAAGTATCTGGTAGGTTTGTTAGTCCCTCGACGTCTGTAGATAGATCTCTGAAATCATGTTATCACTGTATCGGTTAGACTAGAGCTTCAGTGTATTTGCACATCGTCCAAACTCAATCATAGTCCATGCAGCTTGTACCGAGCACCTGTACTCGGTTTTGCTTGATCTATGTTTACCTTTGGTATAACAGACAAAACATAATTTTGCCTGGATGGTTGCCATACTCGTTTTCTACTCACTTTCTCTAGAAGATGACCCTGGAATTATTCCACGACTTGACTATTTACACTTTGATGTCTTTGTTCTGTACAGGTGCCGAAAATTTTTGTCTTGTTCATGTGAGCTTAGTGCCCGTTCTTGGGGTTGTAGGTGAACAGGTATGCGTCTCTAAAACGACTTGTTCCTTATTTGAAGATTATATTTTAACAAGTTTTGAAGCCTATACGGTCTACTCTGTAGTTGGGCCAAATGTTATTAAAGTGCATTGCCAAACGTCGAGGTCTGTGACTTTCTTTCATCTGGATTGGCATGCAATGGATCGCTTGTTCGTACAAAGTCGAAAGCAATCACATCTTGCTCAGATGATGCGTCTACTTTAGATAACAACACTGGGAGGTAATTAGCACTCCTGGATATGTTATGGAAAACGGATAACACAATCACTTTGGAATCGACTTCCGTATCTTATCTGACTCTCGACTTTTCCCTGTTCTAGACGTTTTGCGTGTTTTAACTCTTGTGGCACCCACTTACTTTGTCTCTCTTTCATAATTTAGACCGTCTTCCGTTTTCCTTACAGTAGTACCTCTGCAACTGTCCAGTTGTCTCAAGAGGCATCTACTTTGTGTCGAATGCTACAGCACACGAGAAGATTACGTGTAGGTGATTATTGCCTCCCGCATGGAGCTGACTGCGTGTCTGTGTGAGCAGAAGTCTAAACCGACCCAGCACAGCGTGCGCGAATTGCGAGCTTTGGGATTAACTCCTTCTCTTTTGGCCTGTCGCAGTGCCAAGGTACGTTGTAAGCCGCCCTGCTGAAATTGAAGTTTTGGTCGTCTGTTTTCATGATCTAATTTTTGGAATCAGCATACTTTGGTTTAACAACTTATTCCACACCTTTTGTAGCCTCTGGAGCAGTCGACCAAAGACAAGATTTCTCAGTTCTGCCACGTTTCGGTGGGTCTCGTCAGTGGTTTTGCTGCATATGCTTTGTCTTGGTCCGTGAATGCTTTATAAATAATGTGGAGCAAGGGTGAACTACAAACGAGCTGTATTAAATGTTCGTTGGGTGTGTGGTTTGGGGTTGTCTTTTTTTTTTGTTTCTGATCTTCGTAGTTTGATTTTCTCAGGCTGCGCACATTCTCAACATATACGACGTTCCCAACATATGGCATATCCCTCCGCTGCTAAGGGTATATTTGAATTTCTTCCTACTTACCCTATTTTTACTTCAAGAGAGTCATGTATAACATTTACAACATTCGAACACATTGCAAGACTAACATGTAACATCTGGAGTCTTCAGGATCAAAATGCGCATTTGGCTATTTTAAAAAAGTTCAATCTTTTCAGCCCCAGGTATCATAAAAAGCCACATCATTGTCTGCTGTATCCACCTGCTGTGAGTTTCTATACGTTGTAAGTGGAGATTTAAGTATGAGGAAGATATCGTCCTGGATGCGCTCACCTCCTGTCATAGTGGCAGGACAAATGTCTTCAGGCAAAATCACCTCCCGGTGCATTGAGCTAGCCACTGCAGTCGACATATGAAGGGAACCTTTGTTCTCTCTAAGTATTTCATTTGTTTTTTCTGCAGCAAAATACCTCATCCCGAGCTTGGCGAATGGGAGAAAATGGCTGACGGCTGTGATAAGCTAACCGTTCCGGTCGGTATTTCGATGATCTCCTGTTTAGCTAGCTCTTTACTCCCAGTACCAAACGTCACTCAGTAGAAGTCGTTGAAGTCTGAAGATACATGATGAGTTGTGTGAGGAGCATGTTCCTATTCTCCCAGAGTAAGAAAGAGGAGTTTCTAATTATGGAGTCTACATGTGGGTTTTTTGGTCTTCTTACTAGTCCTTCTTTTTATTCAAATACATCGGAGAGGATTTGAAGGTCGTCACTCTTGCTGAGTTCGGATGTGCTGGTTTCTGTAGGTCGCGATTGCAATGGTCGGAAAGTACACTGGACTTTCGGACTCTTACCTTTCTGTCATCAAGGTAATCATCGTTACTTTGTGGGGAACTTGGGTAGGTCGTGTTGTGCGATGGGATATGTGTGCGATTGCTTCTCTTTTTGTTCTTAGAAAGATCTTTTAACAGAAGAAATACTAGTGTAGCTGTCAAAACTCCACTGATCTGTAGATAATCACAGGTTTGTCGCATGTGTGAAAAGCTGGCATGAATAATCGATCGCGATGTATTGAATATGGTGTGCCACATACATTCAACGTCGGGTGCTGCTTTTCCAAAGCTAGCGGTGGTTTACACGCTGTAGAATTCTCTCTCGTGTACGTTTATTAAATCGTTCTATCGACGTATATTCAAAAGTTGCCATTTGTAGGTTACATTTTGTTGATACTGCCGTAGTTTTTGCCTATGATGATTATCTTCTTGGATACATATGACGCTCCAAAAATGGGCTTCACATGTTGTTTCCACATTTGTCACTACCTCTGAGGCACTTTCAACAGCAACCTAGTGTTTGCCTCCATTGATTTTTTAGTGCATGCGTTTCTCTCTCCGAAATTAAGGTTTTTTTGAACACCAGGACTTCGTGAAGTCACTGAGGTAAGCTGTTCCTAAGAGTACTGTTACCGCCTATGAAGATCTCTATGATGGAAACAAATGGTGTTTTCTTGAATGAACTCAAATGCTGTTCCACTTTTGTCACTACCACTGAGGCGTGTAAGATGACATATACTTGGGAAACTGTTGGAGCCTTGAAATAGGCTACACTGGCTGTCTGATCTCGTCATCAGTACTGTGGGACTAGGTTGTTAGAAGTATACAAAGGATGCTCTTCAAATTGTACAGAGTTTTAGTCCAGCAGATAAGTATTGCAGACACTGAATTCACGTCCACGTTGAGTCCGCTTTCAAGGGTTCTCAGAGATCTCTCGAGGAAATGGCTTTAACGACAATTGCAGTGAAAACCGAAATGTCTTCCTTGTTTTCATTCTAATGACATTGTTGATCACATATACATTGCTGTTTGTGTACATTTAACGAATATCGTTACTGGATGCTGCAGGCTCTATTACATGCGGCTAACGCATGCTCAAGAAAACTCGCACTCACATGGGTAGCTGCTACAGATCTAGAAGATAGCGCCAAGGAGGAAGTAAGACCTCTTCTAGCTCATGTCCTCTGTTGATAAGTTATCTGTTTCTTTAGAATCGGCCTGTACAATAGCTTTTGCTGCTCTTGTATGTATCAGGTCATCTGTTCTTTTCCTTTTCAGAAGTCAAATACGAGCATAATACCTTTCTCGTTTTGTAAACGAAGTGTACCTGCGCATGGTCGAAATGGAAACGGCCGTCTCTTGTTTGTCCTTACGGTGTCTCACTTCTAATGCTCATTCTCATCACAGGAACGTGCAGATCGTCCTGCCTTCTTGTTCTCTTAGTGTCTGACCTCTGCTTTATCTATCTGTGTTTTTGCAGAATCCAGCTGCGCACGCAAAGGCATGGGAAGACCTCAAGGTACTTTTGTACATTATTGTCGAATGTGGAACTGGTTGAGTTTGCTAAGCTGGGATCATTTCCAAGCGTAATCGGTCAAATACTGAAGATTGACCCTTGTGTTTATGTTTGGGTTCGATATTATTTTTTACTTCAACTCACACCTATATTGACGAGTTTGTTTTCATTCTGTAGAGTGCGGATGGGGTACTTGTCCCTGGGGGTTTTGGTGACCGTGGAGTTCAAGGAAAGATTTTGGCGGCAAAGTATGCTCGTGAAAACAAAGTGCCGTATCTTGGAATATGTCTGGGTCTCCAGATTGCTGTCATTGAGTTTGCGCGCTCGGTAAGTGAACTTGTCACACACATGTATAGGCGTATGCCTCCTGCAGCATCGTGGTAATGCAACAGATTTTGTAGTTTAGCAGTATGAAAAGCCGCTGTAAACGGCGTATGCCCGTTATACGATGTGTATCAAGTGGTTAGGACTCTTGGTTTTCGCGGCTGATTATCTATCACATATAGAGAAACCCCCACCTCAAGGCTATCTTGTCTGTGGGTCATGGTATGCCCAGGGAAAGAAGCTTGCCGTCTGTTTTAGGCTTGAATTCTTTTCGTGACGGATACAGTGTAAATATCTCTTTAATCCCGTTACTCACTCGAAATTTGTAACAGGTTCTGGGTTTGAAGGACGCCAATAGCACCGAATTTGACGAAGCCACATCTAACCCTTGTGTTGTCTTCATGCCCGAGGTCAGGATACACTTTGTGCAAGTCTCCCAATCCTCTTGTATTCATCTGCTGAAATTTCCATGATGTTAGTTTGTGCCTTGCAGTGTACGGACGTCCTATATGCATCAAGGTCTGAGTGTCTCTAGGTAAGATTTTCATCTCAATTATCGTAATATGCCATTGCAGGTTAATAAACACATCAAGGGTGGGACAATGAGGCTGGGTGCACGCCGAACTTTTCTCCAAACTACGGATTGTATATCTGCAAAACTGTAAGTTCCAAGCTTGCCTTTGTATGCAGGAGAATGGGGAAGTTTGTGATATTCCCATCTTACAGTGAAGCCATATGTTGTAAACCTGACATGGAGGGATGTTGCCTTCCTTTCTTTCATGTTCTTTTCTAGAGAAGGTAAGGAATGGTGCCGTTTTTACAAAATATTGAGAGACTTATAGCCAAGTTGTTTTGTTCGATGGCAGTTATCAGCAGGAATTGTACATTGATGAACGGCACAGACATCGATATGAGGTAGAATTTGAAGCTGACTTCAATTTTTGGTTCCAGATCGGCTTCGAATTTCAGATTCCCTGGCTCTGATTTGAAGATTGGACTGGTGATTCGATTAATGACTTGCTCCTTTGTGGGATAGCCGCGCTAAATCTTTGATATATGATCGTTCTTATTGCAGGTGAATCCTGAAATGGTCGACAAGCTTGAAGCTGCTGGTCTGAAATTTGTGGGGAAAGATGAGACAGGCAGGCGAATGGAGGTATACTGACTTTAGCCTTCGCTTCTTGGCTCGTAAATGAACCCTGTTTAATCTGGAAGGATTGTAGATGTTGGCAAACGTGGAACATAACCTACGCAAGCAAATTGTGAATTTTATCCCGCTGTCTTGGGATCAATGTTTTTGTTTTTTATTTTTCTTTCTTTCTTTATTTACTTCCTTTGCATCTCAGTTACCTACGCTTACACTATTTAGAACGTCCAGATGTAAATAATCAATATGAGGTGTCGGTTTGGCTCCCGTTATGATAATATTGAAACCAAGTCGCCATAAGTTAACTCGATTGTTTCTTAACATGTAAAATTTGTTCGGGAATTTTACTGAGTCTATGAGAACATCACTGAGGACAAATTTAACATTTCTCAGATCATGGAGTTGCCGGGACATCCTTTTTACGTCGGTGTACAGTATCATCCCGAGTTCAAGTCACGGCCTGTCAAGCCGTCAGCAGTATTTTTAGGTGAGATTGAAGTGTCTCACAATCTTCTCTATGAAGATGATTGGCAATTAGATTTTAAGTTTTCAGGACGCAGGTTCTCACTTTAAGCTCGGAATGGTCCGTGAAATTCAACAGTATGGACAAAGAAGAGATTACGCATGTAAGGTAGGACAGAGGTACTAGAATCTTTTGTACGAGAATCTTTTATTATGTGATAGGGTGACTTTCACGAACAGAACCTCTTGTGTTAGGTTGGCTTCAGAGCCCATTGAAGTGATCTTCTTTGCCTCTAGTCATATGGAGTCTTGCAATCCTCGTCAGCGCTTACGTTGTCTGGTTTGTCTTTCAAATCTTGCTTTGTTCATACCAGAATCTGACTGATTGTCTACCTTGTCCACGCAGGTCTTGTGATGGCTGCTTCTGGTCAGATGGAGACCTACCTGAAGGGCGATGGAGGTGTTTTGCGTACACCCTATGAGCTTTCGACCAAGAAATCTTTGCCAAAGGCGGTGTATCAAAATGGACATGCGAATGGTGTAGAACCTGTAAAAGCCAATGGCACCTGCAATGGTGTGCATTCTGTAAGCCTCTCCAACGGAGTATCAAGATGACATGGATATTGGGAGGACAATTTTGTGAAAGATCATTCCTACAGCTGCGCTGTTATTGGAGGAAAATATTTTCCACCAAACAGCAACTAATTTTTTTTTGCACAATGAGTGTAGGCAGATTAGTGTCCTCAACTCGGTTGTAAGCCAAAGGCTGCCGTTGAGCTTCCAATTGCCCTGACTTGTAGAGACTATCCCACTGGTACATCTGCTTTTCAAGTGAAGAGCCTTGCCCAGTGTGTGAGCACAGGGTTAGCTCATAAACCGCCGTTGGGACTCGCGAGACCCTTTAAATGTAGAGCTTAGTCCATCATGCTGATTAGCAGGTTGTTTAGTATAAGAATGATCTGAGTTTTTGAAATTTGTTGCGAGTTACACGTTAGCACTACAATCAGCTTGCTTCTTGGGCCGGGAATGAGACTGCAGTGCAAAAGTACCGATTTTGCATACGGGTCTTGCAAGAATCTCCATGTCTGAACGTCCATTTCTGATGGATGTAGCCTTCTGAAGGCCCCTACAATGGGACCTGGGTCATCAGGACTTGGAATGCTGGTGGGCATATTTGCCTTCAACTCTTCTCCAGGTCTGATGTATGAATCCTTCGACGTAAAGTGGTATATCTGCAGATATACGTGACCATGTCAGCCACTTTTTTAGAAGCAGCTCTCTCCAAGCTGCGTACACATCAGTTAGAGCCTCTCTTAATACTACCCTGCGGGTATTTAATGTTCATCTGGAATCAGGATAGGAAAGGTGCTAGCTACTTGCTGTTGTATGTCTGTGCTCTGTACACCCTTTCTGATTATTGAATAATACAATTTTGGATTTTGATTCGCATTTGACTCACGCATTTGGCTTCAGCGGCTTCATGTTTGGCCAGTTGCTCGGCGTTTACTAGGGCTACTTGTCCGTGTCACGTTCTTTCGATTATCTGCCTGCTCATGAACCATTTGGGGTTGTATGTACTCTTAAGTGTATCACTGTGTACTATATTTTTTATTTTGACAGACTTTTGGGAAGCGGGTGGGTGGAGAATATCTCGACCTTCGGCGGTGAAGGGTTACTGTACCCAGACACATCGCCAATTCACAAAATTCTTGCCGCATCATTCGAGGTATGCAACTCCCCTAAGAATACTTGCATGTTTGTCTCAGTTAGCCCGACGTATGTAGGTGAGAACGATAGAAGTTACAGTAGCTCTTCCCATTCCCGAGCTGATAGTCCGTTTAAGCAGATAGATACACCATCAACCATCTCTGATACAACGATTCATAACATCCTGATGAATGATCGATTTCAGCTGCAACATTGCGACAAGTAATGTGTCATGTTTTAGGTCAGCATTAAGTTCAACTCAACCCGTTGAACTTGGCAGTGATATATTTCTTTTTATGGGAGAACGTGTGGAGAAGAATATGCCTGTCATTGTAGGTTATCAGCGCATTGTGAACTTCAACATCCATTATATCGATTACTTTCGCTAGATATTAGCATCGATGAGCAGAGATGAAGGCGGAGTTGTCTCGTGATATCTACGAACGAATCCTTGTCTCAATTTATGGATCATTTGATAGTTTATAATATTTTTGACCTGGATTTTTATATTCTTGATTGACTAGTGCGCCTCAGGGCTATGTCAAGAAAGGAATGTTTCTCTTTTTCTTAATCTTTGCACATAAAGAGTTTGTGTTTTCCATTGTCGTTACACCTTGTTTATCTGTAATCTAGACCTCACTAAAAGTAGACCGTCATTCTTGAGTAGGCCTGCCGTTTTTCCCCCTTGTCCTTCGTCACTAACGTTGCCCAGCGGAGGTGCGGGGCTTATGGTCTTCATGCTGATAGGCGACGCATGGAAGTTAAGACACATCGAGTATTCGGCCATTACGCCACAACATTGAGGACTAAGTTGCAATGTGAATGGAACTGATTGTGTCGGGGTATGTATATTTTGGACCTGTTCGCGTCTCACTTTCTGTAATTTGATATCTGAAGTTCCTACACGAGAATACTCCCGAGTAATATGAGCCATTCGAGGCAAATTTGAGCCATAGCGTTTTAGCTTTGGTGGCATTGCTTCGCATCAAACTCACTCACCAGCCACACATCTGAAACTTGAACGGTGTGTTTTACCAAACAACTTCCAACAACCTGAATTTTTCTGATTCACGAAATCTACTTCAGAGTACCAACAAGTTTCGTTCGCTCTTCGATGACCTTTATTTCTATTCTCGTCCACTTACGGTCAAAGAATCTTTGTTGTCATTTTCTTTACATGGGTAAACACTATTGTCTCATCCAAAAATGTCTATTTTATTGAGCGAAATGATGGAATGTGGAATGTATAGATTTTTGGTAAGTTAATTTGTATAATATATCCCATCAAGATTACTTTCTCCATCACTATCATGCCCCAAGCGACATACGATTCAACATTTGAAATGAATATATAACAAGATATTATTCTAGATTAACTTAATCAACAGAAATTGCACTCTACTACTGAAGAGTTTGTTTGTTATGGTATATTCTAAATATTATTAATACTAGAGGTCAAGTCTAAATAAATGTACAAGCAAGCATGTGATGTATGTTGCAAAAATTCATTTGTGTAAGTCGAAACGAGAATCTGTGAATTTTAATCAGAATTAAGATTCACAAATATTCAAAAGTGACTCTAGTAAACAGTAGATAACTTCATTCTCTTCGTATACATGTGCAAAATACAAGTGTATTTGGAACAAAGTACATGCTTATGAGAAAATCAATCAAATGTTCCTCTATCCGTAAACCCATACTTTGTGTAATTGTATGTTATAGCTGTTTGATAAATCAGATAATTAAGATGATGTGCGAATAAGAAATCTTTAACATTGAAATACCTTAGCAAAACTTTGTTGAACTGTTTATGAATTCCATCACTTTGATCAAACCACTAAGTCAATACTAACATGTTGATTTCAGCTGGTTGCAACAAAAACATGTGATGTATGCCTTCTTCTCAAATAATATAAATTTCGTTATATATATTTTGAAAATTCAAAAAAAAAAGTGGTAGGTTGAATTTTCAACATACCATTATTTTCATAATATAATAATGATATTTAAATTTATAACCGAAGCTGGCATTATGAACCATATGTATCTAATTTATTTGTTTAAGCTATTTCAAATAATTTTACATGCAACCTAGGTGATATACACAACATACAATTCTAGTATTTTCAACAATTTAAAAAAAATTCAAAATCCATCAATTTTAACATTAAAATTGTAATTTTTTGGTGTGCTTGCAAATCATATTTTTGCATACTCAAATGATTAACAAATTTGTGAAAACCTCAATGTTTTTGTTCAAATGAGCAATCATCAATTAATGACAATATGAAATTTTTAATTTATCTTTAATAGGGGTAAAAAACATTTTTAATTAAAAAAATCATAAATAAGTTTTTTCATTAATCAAAAGTTAAAATAATAACCCTAATCTTGCTAGGTATAAATTTTATGTACTTAAGATTTTTATGTATGTCATTGTATGTACTTAAGATTATTTAATATTAGACTAATCTATCTAATTCATGGGTTGGTTATGATCTTTAGCAACTTTAAGTTTGCTTCATATTTCTACTCATATGTTTCAAGGTAAGATTCTCTACATCAGATTTTGAGTTTATATATCACTTCCTCTCTTTTTATATATGTGTCAATACTAATTGGAATATGATATTAGAACAAAAAAGTGAAACAATTAGAGGAAAATTTCAACGATCCAATTTATAGCATGATATCAAAGAAAAAAATGTGGAAAAATTCTGTTGCATACTTAGATAAAGGTAACATATACAAAGGAGTCATAGTTGAAGATCTACTCAATTTACCAATTATAATCAAATATCATTCTAATGAGTGGTAAAAATTTCCAACAAAACCTAAATTTACCAAAATCTCAAACTGCAAAACATCATTGTAATTTTGAAAATCCAAAAGATATTTCGAAAAAATTCATATAAAAAATATAATATATATTTATCATCTTGAAATAGATATAGCGCTTGCATGTCATTTCTTGTTATTTTTTAAGCATAACATTCAAAGTTATGGAATTATAATTTTGATGTGTGTGAACGTCACACACAAAAATTATTATTCGTTTAAGTGTATTTTTTGACAATACCCACTTTATGCAATATAGAAGATTGACAAATGCACTTGCGTTATTTGTGAAATCTAAGACTATCATGATGTGTGATTCAACAAGTTTGATTCTAAGAAATAATTTAGATAACACAACTATCCATCATGAAAATTTTGCATGATAAATTTTTTGAAGTGCAATGAATTCTTGACAATATGTGACTATATGAAATAAATAATCATTTCAAAACTACATAAATAAAATATATGAGACAATCCATTAAAATTTGATAATACTATTTGATTCCATAATTGGACAAATCTAGAATCTTAAGAGTTTCAAGAGATATGACATGAATTAACTAAATTTTTTGATACATCTACCAAGTCAAGAAAAATGGAATTTTTATAACAACTCAACTCTATGAAAAATTATATTATAATAGAATAATTATGTATTTGAAATAGAAACGTATCTCACAATAGAATAATTATATATTTTACTTGATCAAATAAGTAGCGTAGTAGCAGAGATGAAAGATAACATGTTTATCATGGTTACATCCAATGGATTGAAAGATCAATTCAATGTATTTTGATTGTTATAACTCTTAAATTTCATAACTATAATGAATTGATATCTCTAATGGCTTAAGAGCAAAAAATAAACTCTTGTGATAGCAAATCTAATACCAATTAGCAATAACATATCTTGTAGTAATCAAACATAGAGTCAAATAATCTCTAAGTAAAGGTGGTCATGCATTTTGCTTTAATAATTAGAGTTAACATTATTATGAGCTAAAATATTCTATAGAGCTAGAGAAAGCTATGATGCAACCATAGTGTATAGAGATGAGGTAGACTATCAACACCAAGATATAAGATTGACTCTTGTAACTATTATGACATCAAAGATCATTGGGGCAAGGAGTGTAGGAAAAAATAAAATGATATCATGTCAAACATTTTTCCTCAATAGAACTACACAATTGCAAATGAAGATAAGATATTTAATTTGGCAATGATGCATGAAATTAACCTAATACACCATAGTATCAACTCCAATTGGTATATTGATTTAGAGCTTCAAATCACATGAGATTGAACAAAAAATACTTTAGATTTAAGTAAAAAATGAAGAATAGAGGAGTGATACACACATGATATGACACTCATCATCAATCTATGCATATGAGAGATGTACCATCAACATAACATTGGGTGATTTCAAAACAACTACAAATGTAATAATTGTTTCTAGGATTATCAAGAATACTTTCTTAGATAATCAGATGATAAAAACAACTTTTAGTTCATTACAATAATTTTGAAGGTTATGTCATGAAAGATATGAATTACAATATGAGAGTATCGTCTACCAGTCTAATGCCATGATGCATGTTCAAAATGAGTGATGTTATATTTATTTTACAAAATGCAATATATTCTCAAAATATTCATGTAAAACCTACGGTTATATAGTACAATTTTAATGTGAATATACATCAAATATAATTTACTTTTATAATATAATTTTTTATCATTAATTTGAGCAAATTATATTTAAGTTGGAGGAATATATATGATAATTTTAGATAAAATAGAATGAAAGATGAACAAAACTATTTTATTTTTTTATGTGCATCAAGGATCAAATTCCATAACATGGTTTTCTTAACTTTACTTGACTTTCATTGATTTGACTAATTATGAATTGGTTTTACTTAATAAGGGATGGGATTGACTTTGTACATCAAAATTAATTGGTAGATAGTCGGGCTTTTTAAGGTCTAAGTGAACCAATGATATTTTTTTGTCTAACCATTTTCATTGAAATTTGTGATCTCTAACTTGATTAACATGATAAGAGAAAATTATATAATATTGACTTTTAGTTACTAAGTTAAATTCTAAGTAAGATAAATAAAAAGTTTAGAAGTCAACTCTCAAACCTTGTTGTTGGAAGTATTGAAATATCAGCGAAAGATCTTAATCTTTATGTGATATTTGTGTTTGTTGTTAGATTTATTAAGTATGAGAGTTGCTAAAAAAATCCACTATGAAGTTTTGATATTGACAGTTTTTGTAGGAGGATGTAGCAATCTATTATTATTGAGATTCAAAAAACTCTACTAAAATTATGATTAGCTTTCAAGAAATCATTAGAGGTAAACTTGGATAAGAGTCAGTATGAGATCACAATCTTAAAAAATTCATATATTAATTTTTGGTACAAAAATATAATACAAATGAACTATTTGAAGTTGAAGTCATAAGTTAATTTAAGTCTAATGACAATCATATCTTGACTTGTAAAAACTTCATTATATATTTTTGATTTAAGCTTGAAAAATAAACAACGTATACATTTTTGCATGGGAGTGTGATATTAAAACATATTTAAATTTTTTAATTTTAAATATGAATAATATTTAAAAATATTTTTTATAAGATGAAAATTTTTTGGTACTTAATTAATGATTATTTTAGAATAACATAGGTGTATTTTTTCAAATATGAGTAATATCTTTTTTATGTCTATGAAAATTTTAAGATTTACGTGAAGAAACAAACTTAACAATTCATCAATCAGTTGGAATCACATGGAGAAGAAAAATAATCATCAACTAAATTTTATAAATTTATAATTAAGCATAATAAAATAAGATAAATGATCATTTTAATTCTCCAATAAATAAAGTAGCAAAGAGAAAAAATGAACTAATGGTAGAGTCTCTACATAAAAAATTGGATGATAAATCTCATTCTATATCATATTGGATAAAGTTATTGTGTGTGTTACATAATTAATGAACAAAGATTGAAAAATAATAGTCTTGATGAAAAGAGAATTTTTTTTGATAATAAAATAAAAAAATAAATCTTTTAAAGATATTTTTCTAATTAAAAATGGTAAAGATGTTGGGATCCAATTACTAGACAACTACTAATTAATAAAGATGTTGCGTTAGATTCAAAAAAAAATATGGTATACAGAACCATATATTTGTTTACCCATATTATTAAACAAAAATTTTAGGATGTGATTACCTAATTATTTTTACTTCATTTGGTACCTCCAATGTCGATCAAGATAGATTGTGAACTTTTTGAGTGGCTATTTTTTTAGCAAGTTCTTACAATGTCTTGAAAGTTTGACACAATGTGAAAATGTGAGTACTTCAAAAGCCATAAAGAGATTAGACGTGATCAAAAAGAATGTGAAAAGGTTGATGTATGATCATTTTTTATTGTATATTATGCATATATATATATGCATGATCAAGGTAGATGAGAAGAATTAGCAATTAGATTTTCAAGAAGCTACAAAAAATATAGGATGGTGACAAATTGCAAGAAAAAATTTCAGTATTGGATCAAAAACAAAGATGAAAGTTGACTTAAGTTTTAGACTTGAATGCATTATTGGTTACTAGTGAGCAAATGGGTGTACAAATAGATCAGAGCATTTGTTAATACTAGATTTGACTTGTAGGAAATGATTTTTTAAACACTATACGATTGAGTATGATTTAATATTTAATTGTGATTCTAAATTGATTAGAATATGTGTTATTGTTGTGATTGCTACATAATAAAAGTGAAATATGCACCATATGCATATAAAGAATATTTTGTTTGAATGATGGTTTAAAAAAATTAGTATATATAATGTAATCAATTGGACATAATAATCTTAGACACCTTGAATAAAAACATATTTTATTGAATATACTATATGGGTTAAAACAAACATCAAGAACATAATATGAAAATATGAATACGTTTTTTATATGATTAAGATTTAAGGTTTGCAATGTTAATTTTTTCTTGTATGTGTTTATGAAGGATAGTTGAAGTTTCGACTGAATTGGAAAAATTTTGAATACTAAATGATAGCTTGAAGTTGATATACATAATAAGAGTATCAAAATTGTATTGATTATCACAAAGTTAATACAATGATTACAACTTTTGCTATCAAAAATTTTGATAAACAAAACTTTCTGCACTTGAAGCTTGAATAATGAGAGATATTCTCATGAAATTTGAGAATATTATGAGTAAAAGATTGGAATTTATGAAAATTTTTATGTACATGTATTTGCATATTAACTTGTAATACAATGTACATTTTGAGAATTTTTCAAAGAGATGTGGGAGTGAACAACACTAGATATGTTTTTGAGTGAAAAAAAATTGTACTTCAATTATTTGTGAAGTTTAGGCAATAGTTAAAGATCCAATTGTAAGATCTAATGATCTTTTGATGGGAACTTTTTATTGGATGCACTCAATTCGAATATGAATTAGTGAGGTGGAAAAAAAGAAAATTACAGCTCCCACAAGGATCAAGAAGTTTCTTTTACAGCCAAACTCTCATGCATTCTAAAATTGAAGCAAAATCCTTGCAACAACACTCTCTCGTTCATATTCTTGGCTTGTCTAATGTCTGTCTTGATATTAGTATCAATCAACATGGTCTTACTTATATAATTTCGGCCTTAATTCACCTTGTCACTCTGTTTTGATAAATGAAATTCAACAAGTGACTATTGTGATCCATCTGATCATAGTAGCTGCTACATCTAATCACGTATGGAAATTATATTTATTATCATATAAGTCATTGTGTGCATTGGTGACAGATTACATTAAAATGTCATATGAGTATTGCGTCACTTTTTCCATAATTTTCACTAAGAATATGATCTTGATCTTGCATATTCTCATCATACCTATGTGGTCATTCATGCAACTTATTTTTGTACTAATTATTAGTATTAATACTTAAATATTTTATGATATAGATATATTGTATTAATTTATTTTAATCTATAAATATCTATTCCATTTTTAGTTTTGATGTATCTAGTATTTTTTCCTTGTCAAGGAAGAATAATATTATATTTTATCAAAAAATTTACATCCTCATTTTTCCATTACATTGGTTACTTATTGATATATGTGTTAACTTGAAAATCTATTTTTTTTCTAATTGGTTGATCTCTACAATATTCTTATTTTTATATAAGTCTTAGTTTTTGTAATTGATTTATGTGTGATGAATCATGTAAAACACAATCTCCTCCTTTCAAAGTTTGAGTTTTAAATTATATTTCCCCTGACATGATCTTATGGAACATTCATAGGTTTTAAAACTACTCTCAAATATAATCAAGGGTATGAATTGCACTCTTCAATTTAAAATCATTACAATAGATTGACAATCCATTCAATTTCAACTATTCTTCAATCCACCTCGTAGTTCTCATCGCAAGCTTTCCAATTCTCTATCCCAATCTAACAAGGGTCCTTGGAAAGTCTTCCAAAACTTATCACACCCTTGAAGGAGATGTCTTAATTATTGTCATTAGTTCAAACTTCATGACCAATGAGAATGAAGAGTGACTTTTTTGACCTTTAGAGAGGCTAAAATTGCTACATTCTAATTTAGAGCTTTAAACCTAATCTAAACATATTAGTTAACCATAATATAAATAATATAAGTTACTTTTAATATAAAATAAAAATAACAACTAAAAACTGGATAAGTATAAACGAAATTACAAACGAAATCAATGAATTTATTACTTGAAAGTAATACTACTCTCCAAAGTTAAGAACAATTAACTTATTGTGTCTTGATTTTGGTAAACAATAGTGATGGATTGAAACTCATGTGTTGAAAATGATTACTATTGGAAAGGTCATATTCATAACATTCAAACTGAATCAAAATGTATAATGTTAAGTCCCAAATTATACCGTAAGAAATAACTGGAAGAATAATCAACTCTAAAGAGTTTTTAGCATAAAGTTATCTCCAAGATGATGTACTAATCATGCTCAAAAGTGATCGCAATGAAGAAACCGAATATTGATAAAAAATGATTGAGCATCAATACATCTTAAGTGTCATGCTGCGATCCATCCATATATCACATTGACTTCACTTCGATAAGATAAACTCCTTTGATAAAATAAATACTTTGTCAATAAAGTAATATTTCTAATCTCCCCCTCTTCATTTACAGCCTTATCATTCTTTATATTTGATAATGTTCAAGATAATATTTGTCGTAGACTTATCAATATCCGCATCCTATAAAGTCAATCCAACTATGAGCACTTAAAAGCCTTATAATGAGTAATCAATTATCTTGATCTATAATATCATCGTCATGACAAAAGACTTTGAAAATGAGACATATCATCACCAACCGTGTTATAACACGTCGTTTAGAGTCTTGGGACCGAGCTCATTGTCTCTTTGATTGATCTTTAGTACTCAAAGATTGCCATGTTGTCTATGTGTGTACGTGGTAAGGTAATGCAACCTATACGACTAACACGCCAAGATACAGAGAGGGAGAGTTAGCTGCTTCAATCCAACGGATGTGAGACATACACAATAGATCATCAAATATGATATTTTGAGGTAGAATTATGGTTTCTCATGAAATGGGTGCTCTATGACGAATAACATGGTGGATTGAATTGAAACGAGGTGAAACCAACCCAAAGAGAAGTGAAGTGTCCTTGATTGAGGTTCTTCTTTCATGAGCAAGGCAAAGGGAATTATGATGGGAAATCAAACAATGCAATATGATTTCCGTAACACTATGGTGGATAAAATTATGAAAGAGGAAATGGAAAAAAGAAACAATGAAGTGCGAGCAACAATTGAGTAATGGCGGTTTACTTTCTAGGCTGACAAAATGCTATGCTAGTTTGATTTTGTCATTGTACTCATCAAGGAGAGAAAACTCCTTGGTAGGTTAGAATTATTGACTTTTGTAACTTTGATCTTATTTTTAGAGTTTGACATCAATTTGGAGAACATAGAGCTCCTTTGTTGAAGAAACTTGCTTTACAAAAGATTGGTAATTCATCAAGATGAGATCCTCCAGAAGAGTTGACACAGGTGATCATAGACAAATTATTGTTAGGAAATGGGTATACATTCAATCTGAATGTTGAATATAAGCATGCTGAAACTACACACAAGATAAAGATAGATAAAGCTTGACAAAATTAGAAAAGAGGGTTAGTAAAAAGGGATGTTAAGATGAGGTATCGCTGAAAAAGAGTTTGAATGGGAGTTATTGCAAAAATAGAGTTCGAGTTGGAATTAGAGATGATGGAGGATCAACTTGATTCCAACGATGAGGACTCTACATCGACTCAACGTCTCTATTCTTATCTCTCTTTTTCGGGTTTGTTTGTTCTTCACATGCACCAAGATCTCCTCACATAGATCACAACTACCTCTAGATATTGTTTCTCAACAACCCAACCTTGTTAGAGATACAAGAGTTGCATGTTGCGGTTTGCTATACATTGCATGAGGTTTGATCATACACATGAATGTGGCATATCCATATCTCTCTTGGCATCTTGGAAATGACCTCAAACTTAGTCTACTCATGTATTAGGTTGATCATAAACTCGGTTTTTGTGTTTGCGTCTTTACCATCAGATTTCACGAGCTTTGGTGGATGAGGTTAGGTAGAAGTTTTGTGTACCTCTTGATTATATTACTTTAGATCCTATAGACAAGCTTGCATGATTTCTACTCTTGCCACATTGTTGTTTGCGTTATTTCCAAGATGACTAGTTGGATTAGAGAGTTATCTACATGCCTTTAGAGATTTCAGGCAGGTGATTGGATGGCTTTTTAGATTATTTTGATTTTGTGTATGTTGCACCTTTAGTCCATGTATCAAATATCACTTAAGATTTTTTTAATATCATCTTAAACATAATGTGGTCTTGGTCAGATCTCTCTTTGCTCAAGCTTAATCACAACTCCTCATCTCTTTTCACTACTACAATCACCTAAATAACTTAGTAAATCTCAACGAAAAAACATTTTTGAGATTTACTAAGTTATTTAGGTGACTGTAGTAGTGGCGCGTGATGACATTTCTAGGTTGATGACTTAGATGTTAATAGATTATTGATGATGATCAAGGAGACAAGAGGACTTCAATCTATTGCTATTTTGGAGGACTTTTTGCGCTTGGTTAACCGTATCATTATTTTTTGGCTTTCTATTCATTAGTTTGAAGTTTCAACCGCTGAAAAAGTGACTACATCACTTTTAGATTAGAACATTTCTTGACTTGCATCTCAATTGGGTAATTATGTAGATGGATGTTGAAAATGCATTTAATAACGTTCATATTGAGCCATCTTTAGGGAGTTGCAAGACTGAAATAGCATGAATATGCATTACTAGGTCCGAATTCATATAGTTAGATTCATTTCCAAGGGAATAAGGGATCAAACCACACCAGCAAGCTGCAACACCGAGGCCATAGGTTCAACAATCTCCTTCGAGGCTTTCACTTTTGGGCGAGACGGCTTAGGGAGTACTACTTCCTCCACTTTCTTCTTCCCTGTATTCCCCTTCTTGACCATTGAGGCGCGAGGGGGACTATCTTCTACCACTCTCTTCCTCTTCCTAGAAGCGCCAATCACTTCCACATCCAAATCCGACTCAGGATTACTCTGCGTCGCTGGCCTAACTCCTCCGGTTTGTCGTGCTTAAGGTGGCACGCTAATCCCCAAGCTCCTCGTAGACCCACTGCTAGCTTCGTCGATGTCTATGTCAAGGTTTGAGATCTCAAACTCCAATCGATACAATTGGGAGTCAGCCACTCCATCTTCGCATACAGGTGGACCAAGAAAGACAAGAGATAGACCACACTCTTATCATCTTCCCTCAACTTGATGGCCATCGCATGTACATTCTTAGCGAAGATTTCTCCTTAGTTCATCCGAATGGTCCCGCCAATGAATCCTTCCACAATCCTTACCTTATGCATACAAACATACGTTGTGCGCTAAGGAGAGAAAAGCTAGTTCAACGTAAGAGCCACCTTCCTTATGAAGACATCCTTGATCAAGTTGAGCTTGTAGCCATTTGTAACTTTCCTCTCTATGGGATTGAACCACTTGCCTTCATCGAACGTGAAGGCCGTTGTCGCAAAGGACAATTCTTCGCTCTGAGAACGCCCGAGCGCCTGGCTGTAGAAGAACCCTCTAGAACCTTGTGTGAGTTGTCAATCTCTTCTTCTTCTCCTCAGCACTCCACATTACAACGGGTAAAACTTCAGCGGAAGAAGATTATGATATCCAATGATTCGACAAATAACTTTCGCTCAAACTTAACAGAAAATTGCGTCACAACCCTTTCAATCTGTCAGAAAAGTTTCAGATGTTTTTGCATTCTAGATCTCTCAAAACAATTGTTGATTTACCCACTGTATCACAAGGCGATATGCAGACCCCTATGTACAAAACCCATCACACATCCCAATCCTCAACTCCAATTGCTTTCAAATTTCATGAGAAGGTCACTCATCATCCAAACTTCAACTCTGGAAAGTTTTATTGACAGAAATTTCTGATATCAAAAGATATGATTGATGTACTAAGTTTGTGATAGTCAGTGCAATCCTGCAACTCTGACTGCTTGCACAAACTTCAACCTATCACTCGGTACTCAAAACTCGTCCAATCGAGTCAAAACCTCGATCAAAACACAAGCTTAAGTCGTGAACTGTATTTGAGTTGACTCAGATCTCCCAAAACCCTCGTCAGATTCTCACAAACACTCCAAATACACTCAAAGGTCAAAATTTCTCTCTCTAACTTTGAATCACCGTTTCAGAATGACAAATCCTTCAAATCCATCCATTCTTGAGCCCACGTTGTAGCCCGTCCCGTCAGCTTTCCAACGCTATCCTCTGATTTTCGAATGTCTCCCTGGAAGGTCTCCAAAATCCCTAAAAACCTTGAAAAGTTACCCTATTGCCCTCATTGGTCAAAACTCCTAGACCAATGGGAATGGAGAATGCTATTTTGACCTCTAGTGTGGCCAAATTAGCTCCATTGAAACTTAGAGCTTTACAATTATCCTAAACACTCTACTTAGACATCCTATACACAATATGAGTTGTCACTAATAAGAGTTAAAATGACAACTTGAAACCGGCTAAGTATACCCAAAAGCGATCAAGATGAAGACACCGGATGTTGATCACAAATGGACTCGACAATGGTACATCTTGAGGATCATGTTGTCCACTATCCACGTCATACGTCGACTCCACTTCAATCAGATAAGCTCCTTAGTCAGCAAGGTGTTGTGTCTAGATCTCCCTAGCTCTTTACAGCCTTAATGCCATCTGTTACCCTAACCTAAAGTGTCGCCGTCATGACAACAACTCTGAAGATGACACATGTCATCATCTTCTCATAGTAGCCGCATCACAACATGACACCGTTTGCACATCACTGATCCTTCCCAATCAACTCCACCTTTGTCCTACTCGTAAGACATTCCCAGTGGCTTCGCCCATAGCATGACATCCCACTTCTCCGGCTGAGCTCTACTGCCAATTGCTGGCGAGACTTTTCCCTGTTGGACTTCATCGCATAGCTCTGGGCACACATAGTACCATCGCCATGACAGAAACACATCGCCTAGGTTCTTCAACCTCATCAACTCCGCCAAAGTCCAATCCGCCATCAGAATGAGCAATCGAATTCTCCCCATGGTTGCACTTTGCCCTGCTGGTACTCTCACGGTTTGACGCTTCGACATTGCAGCTACTCTCTTCTCAGGCCGCACTAATTTCAGAGATTCTTGACATCGACCTTCCTGCTCGATGCTTCTTCAATCCGTCGACCGATTGCGCAATCTAAATCCCTCTCAACTCACTCGTGTGAACTCATTAATGGTATTCATGTGTAACTATCATATATTCGGACGAATACCCACATTAACGAAAACCAAAAAAATTCCTACTTATCTTAAGAACTATGCTCATACAACCTATCTAAGCCGCTCGATCGCACCTCCATTGGTTGCGTGAAGGCGTCGATTCTTAACTGCATCTCATGTACATCGGCTGCGATCTCTTGTCAATGAAGAGCCATGGCTTCTCGGAAATCTCGACCCAAGGCTTTATACATCTCCTTCCTTTGATCCTTCGAATCTCATGGATTTTCCATTGCAGCCACCAACTGCTCCAACTGCTACGTCTTTAATCTATCACATCGAGTGAACAGATGTTGCACACACCTGTTGGCAAGGGTCTTCAACCTCGCAAGTGCCTCCACGTCCACTTGATTCAACCGGCTCTTCAGGTCGTGCACTGTCTCCCAAAGATATGCGTTCTCCATCTTTATGAAGTGGATTTCTACGCCCTGAATACGGCAAATTTCTTCATATGCCTTCTTCGCCTCCTAAACCTTCTGTTCCAATTCGGATTTCTGCTTGGACAACTTGTCCACATTCTCCGTCAATTCTCAAATTGTAATAGACTGGACTTCCTTCCCTAGAGCGAGTCAATTCATCATCTAGACCAAGTCCATGTACCCGTCTGCTTGAGGGTCCCATCCTGACATATACATCGGTACCATTTCATTCAACTCTAACAGCACCGTGACCATCATTGCTTCTAGCTTGTGAGATAGCTGCAATACAGAGGCCATAGGTTCAGTAATCTCCTTCGTCGCTTTCACTTTTGGACAAGACGGCTTAGGGAGTACTGCTTTCTCCACTTTCTTCTTCCTTGTATCCCCCTTCTTGACCGTCGAGGCGCAAGAAGGACTATCTTCTACCAATCTCTTCCTCTTCCTAGAAGTGCCAATCACTTCCACATCCGAATCTGAATCAGGCTTACTTTGCGTGGCTGATCTGACTTCTCCGGTTCGTCATGATTTAGGTGGCGCGCTGATTCTCAAGCTCCTTGTAGACCCACTGCTGGCGTCGTCGATATCTATGTCGAGGTTTGAGAGCCCGGACTCCAATCGATACAATTACCTCTCCCTGGGAGTCAGCCACTCCATCTTCGCATACAAGTGCATCAAGAAAGACGAGATATAGAGCACACTCTTATCATCTTTCCTCAACTTAGTGGCCATCGCTTGTACATTCTTAGCAAAGATTTCTCCCCAGTTCACCCGAATGGTTCTTCCTATGAATCCTTCCACAATCCTCACTTTGTGCATGCTGACGTAAGTGGTGCGATGAGGAGAGAAAAGATGGTTCAAGGTAAGAGTCACCATTCGCCTGAAGACATCCTTAATCAAGTCAAGCTTGTAGCCATTCATCCCCTTCCTCTCTTTGGGATTGAATCACTTGCGTTCATCAAACGTGAAGGTCGTGTGCATCGCTGATCCTTCCCAATCAACTCCACCTTTATCCTCCTCATAAGAGTGTCCTAGTGCCTTCGCCTCACGTACCGACATCCCTCTTATCCGTTTGTCTTTCATCTATATTGATATCGATGCTTTCCTAAGTCGGACTTCATCGCATAGCTCTGGGCACACATAGTCCCAACGCCATTAGAATAAGTGGTCAAATTCTCCCCATGGTCGCACTTCGCCCTGCTGGTTCTCTCACGGTTCGACGCTTCGATATTGCAACTACTCTTTTCTCAGGCCGCATTGATTTCACAGATTCTTGGCATCGACCTTCATGCTCGACGCTCCTTCAATCCGCCGATCGATTGCGCAAACTAAATCCCTCTCAATTCACTCGTGTGAACTCACTAATGGTATTCTTGTGTAACTAACTAACATATATTCGGACGAATACCCACATCAGAACCCGAATATAACTCTTTATTAATGAAAACCAAAAAAAGTTCCTACTTATCATAAGAACTATGCTCCTACAAAGACATAGGAGTATCAGTAGCAAGTTTTGTTTCATACACCCTACTATTTTATGGAGTCATTGTTCTAAAATGAGTGATTGACATGCATCACGAGATATTTTAGGAGGACCAATATTTGCTATGATACACTATCGGGTTCTCTTAGAGACCATCATCTGAGCAATCTGTTGTGTTTTTGCATCTTTGGTAGATGACACATATATTGTCGGACCTATGAGTGATATTGCTATTGACTTTGATCACCTTGTGAATTAACTTAGCTCTTGTCAAGCTTAGTGTCAATATATCAAAGTGCAAGATTTGGTCTCCATCATAGCTTTATCTTAATTTTCAGGTTTAGGAGGAGTGTTATATTACTATAAATGGACTTAGGATTTTTGAAATTCCATTGGATTCTCATGATTTGTAACACCCTATTTGGATAAGTATATATTATTGAATATTTTGCACATGGACAACCTACCATACTTGGGATACACTTAAGTGACATGAAACATCTTATCCACTTGCGTCTCACATCAAAAATCATATCTCACCCGAACGATACCACCTACTTCTTCTTTCATAGGTAAGCTTGCTGATTTTGATAGAAGAGTTATTGAGTTATGTGGTGATTTTATGGCTTATGGGAGTTGGAAATCATGTTAGGCTACTTTAGTTATTCGTGAGTCTAGATTGCCAATTACTTTTTGAAATAAGGAGGAGTGTACACCATTAGGTTTTCTGGGTAGTTGGGACTTGTTGATCCTATATTGTGCTCTTGATTTGGGGCCTAGCCCCATGTTACTTGTTTGGTTCCATCCTTGTGCGATTTGATGGGTTCTTCCCATCCCTTTTGATATTATATTACCTGTTTGGCTCTTGATTTTGCATCAGGGATATACTTCTCTTATAGGAGTATGTCACAAGTCAAGTGCGATATTTATACTCTGGGGTTTTCTCTATGTGTTGCACATGATGGTTTGACATCTTTGGCTAGACATGTCACTCATCTTTTGAAAGTCTAGCCACTTGAAATTAGAGTTGTCACTCATGGAGCATACCAAAGACTACATTCTCATTCACTATGTATGAAGATTATATCTTTGTGGCATCTAGAGCAAGGATGGAAGTTTATGGTTGATTGAGCTACCTCTATCCAATCTTTTCGCATTCCACATTTATCATAAGGATGAGATTTCGATTAGATTTGATCTAACCTTCAGCCTCTAGCATGCTCAAATATGAATGTGGTCGGGATCTAGATGCATCCTTGACACATTTGGCTATTAGAAGATTGCTACAAACTATACCATTTTTGTTGTCATTTATCACAATAGATTAGCTCTCTACTTTTCTTTTGGCCCACGTTAATGGTTGTTTTCTACCCTGCTTTTGCTTTGTACCTTAGTCGTTTCATAGCGTTTTTATTCCATGCGTCTCCTATTTCCCCATTATTTCCATGTCCTGACATGAGTTTTATCACCTCACTGCCGCAGTGGTTCTCGTTCAATCGATGGCTGGGCTCTGCAGTCAACGCTAGATTCGGCACTGGAAGAAGGATTGAGAGGTCTGATCTGTTCCCTTTGAAATTATCTATCGTCTGGTCTCTTGAATCCTTCAGCCCACAATAAATCAGTACCTTCCTTCTTCAAATGCTCTGCTAGTCGGATGACTGATCCTGAACGTGCATGATATCTGCAATTCCATGCACTGAGTCCGGCTCATCGTGTACAATTAAGTATAATGGATGGAGATAAGCATCGAACCATATGCGGTTGATATTAAGCTGTCGAAGGTGATGTATTTAGCGGAAAGGACCTCCTGATGTACGTAATGAGTTTGTTGTTCACTTTCCAGTGTTGTCTTGCAACCCAGGATGTGTAGTGTGGAAAATGTTCTAGAGTATCTGCAAACTAGCAGTGCTAAAGTACGACGCTGTTGAATAAACTTCACATCTTGTGATCCCGGATCGGCAGACATGTTTTGTATTACTGGCCTTGGATGCGCGATTGGAGGGCTCCAGACGAAAATGAAGCGAGAGGAACCCGTGCAGGTGTGCAACCTTGAGTTCATTGAGTCAAAATGTATCCCGATTCTGTGCATGGACAAGTAGCAAATGCCTTCATTAGCCTGCACATGGAAGGCCGTTGTCGCTTATTCATTTAGAGCAGCAGCAGCACTCTGGGTCGAGTTTCGAGAAGAGTACGGTTTGTGCACTGACATGGGATGCGTTTTCTTTGAATAGCTCAGCGATTCAGTATACGAGTTTCATAGACCTAATGGGGACTTCGAAGTGGAACTCGTTTTCTTTCACGGACTTTGTTTCTCTGAGTATGCGGATGCGTACGAGACAACATGGAAGGTGGAAGACAGATTCGAAGGTACCAAATGTTGGCTGAGGGATGTGGTTCCCGTAACACTTCCTAGAGCACGGATTCTGGCCGTTTCATACGATTCTTGTGCCAGAGTATCCGATGGAGCGGGAAGGATGAGTTTCAGCAGTCTGGGCAAAATTCTTGTGCAGGACTTGATACATTTGGCCAAAGTAGGTCAGCGAGGGTGTCCTGTAGTGCTCGTTGGGTACTGCCTGGGAGGTCTTGTTATCAAACAACTGTGTACGGAAGCAGAGAGGCAGCTTGATCACGCTCCAGACGGTTCCAGCAAAGGTAGATTGGATCAGTTCTTGACGAATGTTCGGGCTAATGTTTTCCTCGACACTCCACACGCCGGTACCGATTTGGCCGAACATCTGAAAACAAAAGAAAAATGTGATGGTCCTGTGCTCGAATATCTCGACTCGTCCTCTGCCTCGTTGGGACACCTGAACAGCGATTTCGAGTCTCTTGATAATGAGAGAGAATGGGAGCGCTTTAGTTGCTGGTACTTCAGGAAAACATTGGTGAGGCAAGCTGTGAGATGAAACTGTCAAAATCCGTCTTTCTGCTCTGTATCTTATATGTAGAGGGAAAGCGCTTAATGTTGAATTTCGTTGTTCATGGCAGAATGTTTATATGTGAAGATGTAGGATAATGTGATCTCCCAAGTATTCAGATTTTTCTGTAAGCAATTGATTAAAAAGCTGATGATGCTGAAACTTTTGTCTGAAGGTCTGGTCTTCCCTGAAACTTTCAAATTCAGGTCTTCAGGTCGTTGAGGAGGAATCCGCAAGACGAGGACAAGGAAAATTTTTTTGTGTTGCTGCTGACCACTCTGGGAAGGCCTCTAGTGAGCGAAGCCAGTTGGAACAACCGTGGAATCAATTGGAAGAGTTCGTTGCTGACGTCGTTAGTAAGACGAAACTACCACAGGTGAGTCCAACAAGAAACAGAGCTGCAAATTGAGATCTCCATTGTTGGCTGAGAGGTTAAAAGATGTGTAAAAAAAAATGTAGTCAGCATGTTGCAACTAGACTCAGAAGCCCAGCCGTTGACCAAGTCAGCATTTCCTCTACCTCTGAGGTTGAAATCAATCCACAAGGAACAGAACGACTGGTTAAGGTTAAACTCACGGAGTGCTAAGCACAGATTCTTCAGTTTTCCTTCCTGTTATTATCTTTACTGTCATTGCTTGAGATAAGATAAGTAATCCTCATAGAAACCATGTTCACAACTGATTGCAATCTTTGGATTGTGATAATCACAGCAAGCTCAGGACAAGATCTATAAATGCCCAACGTCGCTTCGAGTGAAAGCTGGTACGAAGGAGAGAAGGGTAAGCATAATATTTCTAATCTGTATGTTCTGATAACTGTGTCTTTTGCAGCGAGCATGTTAGAGAATTGCAAAACAGGTATCCAAGGTAGTTGTGGATAATTACTCTTTCTTGCACAAAGAAAACCACAACTTTGTGATGAGGTTGATTTCCCAGTATTGGTGTTTGGCTACATCCTCGAACAATGACATCGACTTACTCTTGTCCATCAGCTGAATGATTCATTGCACGAGATCTACCTACCTGTGGCTGAGGTGAAGATGGAGCTAATATTTTTCCCCGGACCACTAGATAAGGATGGCTGTAAGGCGACTTGGATGACTGAAGATAACAAACACTGCTGGCTGCAGACATGGCTTCCAGAAGCATTCCCGGAAGCACGTATATTGACAGTGTCCTACAATTCGTTCTCTGCAAGTTTGGCCAGATTTGATCCTGTGCTCATTAGCGAGATTTTGATTGACGATCTTATTCTCAGGAGACGTCACGGGTGGTGCCCATTGATATTAGTTGGACATTGTTTTGGAGGTCTTGTCATCAAAGAGCTCTGCAATACTGTTGAAAATGCCATTGGAAAGAACGAAGACTCCAAATGCTTACAGGAGTTTCTGGGAAGTGTAAGGGGCATAGCATTCTATGGAACTCCGCATTCTGGCTACAAGCAATCAGAAAACGAAGCCTCAACCCCCAGCCTTGGGGCCGGTGAGGAAAAAGGTAGTACAAATCCCTCTGAACCTAGATTGTGGTCGCGCAAAGATGTCGGAAGGCTGAACTCTGGCTACATGCGATTCGTTTTAAGCCTCGGTTGGAAAGAGTTGGCTCTAGGTGAAACTCATCCAACACAACAGGTGACGGTAATTTGTCCAATCTTTTGTCTAACAATGATCATTCATCGTACAACTCACGAAGTGTCTGATAGCGTTTGTCCGGTGTGAGTATCCGTGATCTAACGAATTATATTATATTATACTGCACTGACTTGAACTTTGTTCTTGATCAGGGCTCGCGCAAGAGCGTTATTGTTGACGAGTTTTCTGCAAGTAATGGCATAAAGCGCGACTCTTTCTTCCCTATTGCTGCAGATCACTTTACTTTATGTAAACCAAAGAGTCCTACTTCAAACTGCTTCCAGTATCTTGTGCATTTCATCCACACCACAATGAATGAGGTAAGTTTCAAATTCATGCAACGAAAACAGAGAGAGGAAGAGGGCAGTTAAATCCTCGTACAATCATCCTTATACAAAATCCGGCCATCAAGTACAAGGTCTAGTCATTGCTTCTAGTATGTACTTAAAAATTCAGGCACGAAGTGAAAGGATCTGGGTTTTTGGTATAACAGATTGTAAGAGTGACAATTCTAGGAACTAGAAAAATAACGAAGTTGTTCTGTTATGCAAATTTCTGATGATGTGAGCAGGAAAGAAAGTTAGCTTGACTTAACGAGGTGCCATCTTTGCTGGCATTGACAGGCACAGTACGCGAACATGAATGTTAGGCGAAAGAAGAGGAGAGGCATTGCTCTTATGATTGGCATGGAGAAGGGAAGGGTTGGTAGTGATGCTGACCGGTTCCGATTGGAAGACATGGCTGATTATCTTCATTTTGATGTTATTGCGGTTCTAGACAGAAAAGCAAGTGAGATTCCACAGGTAGTTGAAACAATACTGGCAGAGGATGTGAATGAAGCAGATGAATGTATCGTTTGTTGTGTGAATGCTCACGGAGCTGTTTCAGATGGAATACACTTCATTTATGACAACGACGGCAATGGTGTCGAACTTCTTTCTGAGATTCTGAAGCCTATCAGTGACTACTACCTTCTAGCAGGCAAGCCGAAGGTGTTTGTGGTGAATTCTTGTCGCGGAATCCGTGGTGAGACTGAATCTACTAGCAGTAATAGTCAGGAACAGAATGATCTTCAAGGCAAAGAGGATTGTTTGCTAATGTATTCTTCTAAACTGGACACCGAGTCCTGGAGAAGAGAAACAGGTTACTCAAAAGGTACACTTTTCATTTCTGAGTTGGCTTATCACATTAGTCTGTTGTACCAAACGACGGATGTGCAGGATATCTTCAAGAAGGTCGAGGAGAAAGTTCCAGAAATAGCAGCAAGAATGAAAGTCGATCAGTGCCCTGTCATATACTCCTCTCTTAAAAAGAGGCTTTCCTGGCGCATGAAATGAAACCAAGCATTTTGTCCTGGCATACTCGTAAGAAACACAAGCGTAGATGCATCATTGATAATCACCCTCTCTCCTAGGAGAGCATCTGAGACGAAACATGCCAGACAACAGGTCCAACTGCTGATATGGTTCTTTGACGTAGGAAGACACTCCTTGCCGAAGTTTCTACACACATGATGTGTTTCCCATGAATTCTTCGGGTGCAATAAATGAGCTCATGGCCATTGCTTTTGCTAAGTTGGTCACCCATGAGAAAATCTCCTTTCGAAGTACTACAGAATTCTAACTGCTGTATAGTCTAACAGCGAGTATCCGGTCCATGTCAGGTGTCTTAAAAATCGATTATTATTACCATTGTGGGTTTACTCTTCTATTCATCATTTTGCCAACCCGGTACCAAATGAGACTTCCTTCGAAGAGAACACCTCTCTAGTGGTAATTGTTAAACTTAAACCTATGTCTTGGGGAAAATGATGTGCAAGTCATTGCCAAGAGGATTTGAGTATTTCTAGAAACTGAAACTGAAGTGTGAGGTTATGGAAAGAAATGTAAAGTTACGAAAAAAACATATAACATTTTTTAAAAATTTTGTTTACGAAAGTAATATATATTATCTTTTTTTTATATTAGGTTTTATTTTACATATGTCAATTTTTGTGACATTTTGAACAAATTAACTAGAATTGTTAATTTTGATGTGAAAGCATCAAATATAAGATTCAAGTGAAGAAGCAAACAAGTTTATCTATCAAGCTCTTGAGATTTAATGGTATATTTAGTAATTAAATCCAAAGATTTTTTGGCTAGGTGTGGTATTGTCATGAAATGATATTAATCTATAGGTCTCAACAAATGAAGTAGTAGGGAACAAATTTTAACATTTTAAAAGTTTACAAAGACAATGTTTACTGATAATGTTATTACTAATTTATGTTGGCATACTCATCTATTCAAAGTCGTTGGAGGAGCATGTCCAACACTTGAGAGCAGTCTTAAAAAGTTGCGGCAACACAAATTGTATGGGAATATCAATAAAAATGAATTCTTCAACTGAAGAATTGACTTGAAGAATTCAAACATTCTAGATGTTATGAGTTGAAAACTCTCATCCTGAAATTTTCAATTATTTCAAAGTGTTTAGTGGTGAGTGTCCATGATTCATCATCTTTTGTGTATGAATTATCCAAGTTGTAATAGTAATTACATCACAAATTGTTCAACGAAAATCAATTGATATAATAAAATGTTCTACTAACAAGATGGATGTAAAAAATGATTTGGATGATAAAGTTTTGAAGAATATGTTATTTCAATTTTATTTAAAAAACATGAATACATAAAAATATTATAATCGAAAGTAGTTATTAAGTTTAAATATTTACATTTTATACACATAATATTATTTATAATTATTTTTTCAAATTATGTTAATTTCGTACATATTTCTGAAAATCTTAGTTTTTTTAACTAATATTTTGAATACTTTTTAAAAAAATAATGTTGTAACATATAATGCAAGTTTATTCATCTTGATTTTATTTTTCCAATCAACGATATGAAGTTTAATATGTGACATAGGTATTAAATTTATTTGAAAGAATGCAAGGCATTTCCATTTTAATTTCAAAAGAAAACTGCTATCGGAAATAATCAATTACAAATCATTTAACTTATAATCTTTGTCCCTATATGGTTATTGGCGTTGAAATCTGAAAATTTCGAAGTGTGTTACATATCTTGGAGTAATCAACTGTAAGTATCGAATGTTTTTGAAGATATGATGTAAAGGAAGGAGTTATTGGCAGCTTAAAGAGACTAAGGAGTTGAAACATTCTAGAAAGTTAGAGTTAAATGAAACAAGTTGGAGCATGCAAGTGTTGGGTCTAGAAAATACTCGAAAAATTTATTGAAAAATATGAATATATTATTAAATTTCTGAGAAAATACTCTATATAGAAATCATATAAAATGTTTAATCATTTGATTTATATATTAGAGTATTTCAATTTTTTACCTTACAAGTAGTGTGTATACTATTTCATGTAATATTGTACTCTTCAAGTCAAAATTATACATGAGAGACTTCAATCCTATTGATTTTATATAAAATTGATGTGAATAGATGTAAAATAATTTCTATAAAATATTTTTTTTATTAATTTAAATAAATATGAAAATAAATTATTGTGGTAATAATTTGTTAAAAATATACCAATAATTATTTTATAAAAAACCGTCCATAAAATTATTAAATGAAATTAGTAATTTTCGATTTGTACAATACTATTAATATATCTCTGATAAAATTAAAATATGGATCAAAATAAATTATTTGGACAAATATAATGGAGAACAATGCGCTAGCCCAAGGAGGAAAACACTTTCATCATCAAAAGTTCACAAAACCTGGTTCTGTGGAGTTCGACTTGGACAGAGGGCGGACAGGCCGTCGAAGAATAGTATCGAGCGACCAAGTCCAAGATTCACGATCCAAGTTGGGCAACTTTACCTTACTTTACTTCAGGGTGCAGGACACACACTACCTGTACACACTACGGTTCCGTACTTTGCTTGGGCATTCGCACTTAGTATGTGCACCGGGTCGTTAGACTGAACGGGGTTGGCTCCGGTTCAGTTGGTCAGGTCGGGGTTTGGATTCTCTGGCAGAAGCAGTCTCGTCTTCGTCTAATTCAAGTCGTCCAAGTCGCAGACCAGTCCAGCCCAGTCCGCGCATCGCAAGGGTTATGCTGAAGAGTTGCTTCTCCTCTGTCGTCGTCCGGCGCTCGTCTCCAAACTCTCCATGTCGCTGCCTTCGCTCTTTGTATTGACGGAGAGATTCAGTCGGAGTTGCAAGCAAAGATTTTCGCTCGACGTTCAGAGCGCGAAGAGCGAGGAAGCAAATCGAAGTTCCACGGTTGAATAACAGACACGGGAAGTTTGAATTGAAGGGTTAGATTACGAGACGTCGCACGGGCAGGCAAGCAGGCTGGGAAGGGGAAGGGAAGCAGCAAGATTGAGCATCGACGGGCGTGAGGGCGATTTTTCTGTCGAGGTAGGGGAGAAGATATGGTGATCGAGGGGATGGAGGGTGGTAGAGTAGCTGGGGGAGGGCTGGGTGCTGGTGGCGGGAGTGGAGGAGCTGGGGGAGGAGGTGGTGGTGGTGGAGGAGCGGAGCAAATGGATGTCGAGAGTTATGCGAGTTTGTACACGGGACATACGAAAATTGCCCGCCTTCATTTTATTGCCGATCACTGTCATTCGCGGGCGTTGGAGCTAGAGGCTCTGAGAATGGCGTATGATGAGATCAAGAGAGGGGAAAATACTGCCCTCTATCGTGAGTCCGTCGATAAGATCGCTGGTCGCTTAGGGAGCACGCATTTACTTGATCAGGAGTGGGTCGATGTCGTGGATCGTCGGGCCGCTCAACGTCAAGAGAAGCTGGAGATGGAGCTAAATGGATATAAGGTTGCTGAGCTTTGTTTTGTTTTAATTTTTTAAAGTTTGGATGAAGTTGGCATAATTCGAACCTTTTTTCGACCTTACGTTTGTATAGTTGAGTTTGAATGCAGTGCGAACGGAAGAACAGGTCAAACGAAAGTCAGAAGTCAGATGATGAAATCCTCGTTGGGTAAAATGCAATCTATAGAATTGAGGTTTCATGGTACTTAAGTTGATCGATACCTAAGATTTAAATTGCCTAATTGGCATGGAGATGCGGCCATTCCTTTAGATTCTTCAATTTCAGTGCATTTTGTACTGCAGTGAAGCTTAAATGCATCATCTATCTTGTCAACATCTGTACTTAAATGATGGAGAATCTGAATAACACGTCCTTAATGTTATTCTTACTGTTGGGCTCTATAAAAAAATTAGTCTAGTCTCGTCCTTTTCAAAGGCCTTTCGTTTGCTTTCATACACTTCAATCAGATAGAAATTAATTATTATGCACGGAACTTGTCTGAACTTGTGTTATTTCAGTATCCCTTTCTTCTGAATTTGACCTATGTGCAAAATCGTTTTTTTTTGTTTTTTGTTTTTACCACACTGCACATAGAAGTCTCGGAGAGACTGAAGTTGTATCTTATCCACACAGAGGGATTCAGCACGTCTTGTAAGCTCACTCCGTTTCTCGATTCCAGAGGGCAATTTCAGAGGGCCAGAGTCTTTGTGCTGCTTCGTTGGTTCGTATTCTTTAGAAGCTGTAGGGTGCGGGGGTTTGAAATTTGGTCACAATCACTTCGTGCATATATTTTGGACAAGCGTTGTCAGCCTAATAGGGCTCAATGAAAATCACAGGATCAATGGGAGTCTTATTCCACGTAATTTGTCAAATGAGCGTGTGGGCATGTTGCTAAAGTTAATGTCAAGGTATATTTTCGGATCTAGTTTTTAGTCTGAACGAAGTTGTGTCTGTTTTACAGACAAATCTTATTAAGGAGAGCATCCGAATGGGATACAACGACCTGGGGGATTTTTTCTACGGGCGTGGGGATCTGCAGCAGGCATTTAAGTGCTACGTTCGAACTCGGGACTACTGCACAACTTCAAAGCACATAATTGCAATGTGTTTGAATGTGATTCTCGTCAGCATCGAGCTTGGTCAATTTGTCCATGTCTCCAATTATGTATCGAAGGCAGACCAGACACCGGATGTTCAAGATCCAATTGTGCTCGCAAAGTTACGTTGTGCTGCTGGCCTTGCTCACCTGGAAAGCAAGAAATACAAATTGGCAGCTAGAAAGGTTTTAAATCCTGTCTCTCTTGATTTATCTATGTATCGCAACGTCAGATTTACTTGCTTCAAATTGGCTTCAAATCAGTGATGGTATCATTTTGTGCTCTGGAGACAGCATGCGGAAACCATGTAGTCCTTTGTAATTTGCTGACCGTTTCATAGCTTTATTTTGTGATACCACCTATGTCGACATCACCGATTGAAGTTTAAATTTCTTTTTCATTTGTCAGTTTGTAGACACCCATTTCGAGCTGGGCAACAATTTCACTGAGGTGATAGCTCCCCAAGATGTTGCCACGTATGGTGGTCTGTGTGCTCTCGCTTCATTTGACCGAGCAGAGCTCAAGGTACTGTGTGTTAAAAGCATAATTAATACTTTTAACTAGCATTTTTAAAAAATGCTAAGTTTTTTGCTTACAATTCCAGCTCACTGGTGCCGGGTTGAGCGTCTAACCTTCTTTCTTATATGGCAGAGTAAAGTTATCGATAATATAAACTTCAGGAATTTTTTGGAGCTTGTGCCAGAAGTTCGAGAACTTATTCATGACTTCTACGCAAGGTAATGTTTTCAATCTTCACTTCACTCTCAGGTCTTGCTCTTTGGAGGAATGCCTAGTGATCCAACCGTTGTTTTTAGTGCATGAACCGCCTGATCGACAGGTTTTGTTGGATGGACGTTGGAAGCTAATGTAAAACTTTTCAATGATTTCTTGCAAAAAAGAAAGGAAATGTCAGCAGAAATAGCCAGCTCCAAAATCACAACCGTATTTACTGCAAGAGACTACGCTGAAATCTGAAGGTGATTCATGATGATCTGTTGACCCGCATCATACGTTCATGCCTGCCTGCAGTCGCTATGCTTCGTGTTTGGGCTATCTCCAAAAGCTGAAGCCAAACCTTCTTTTGGACATCCACCTCTATGACCATGTGGAAGCTTTATATGAGCAAGTTAGGCACAAGGCGTTGATTCAGTACACAAATCCATTCATCTCAGTTGACTTGAACACAATGGCGAGTGCTTTCAAAACGAGCGTGGCTGGTTTAGAGAAAGAGCTTGCAGCCTTGATTATGGAGAATCAAATCCAGGTACTTGCGATTGACACTCTGTGATAGACTGTAATGTTAAAAAAAAATATTTTTCCCACGCTCAAGGGTTATCAAGATTCAACTGATTTTCAAGGCTTGTTAGGGATTTGAGGATTCAAATTAATGATGAAAGAATGTTAGTTGCAGTGAAGCAGGACTCAGTAGCTGTCGTTTTCGTGTGCGTAGGCTCGCATTGATTCTCATAACAAGATCCTGTTCGCACGGCATGCGGATCAAAGAAACGCAACCTTCCAGAGAGTATTACAAACCGGATCTGACTTCCAAAGGGACACCAGAGCTATGTTATTACGGGCGAATCTCATGCGGCATGACTTCATCATGAAAGGTGCGATTTGCAAGCAAACGTTTAAGCAAATGACTTGCAAGCAAATGTATTGAATTAAATGGTGAAATATTTTACATCAACTTTGTATACAGATCTTGGTCCTCAACCTACGAAATTGACACGATCTGCTTGATTAGAAGCTATGAATGCCTTGAGTCAACTAGCCAGTAAGTCGCATCCTTGCATATTTGTTAGCGATCGTATTTCTAGACAGAGTGAAATTAATGCCTGGACGAAGTAGGCGACCATGGCTGCTAATGACAAATTTTCGACCTCTCGTTTCTCAGTAGTAAGGCACTTGGTTTTCTCTGATGAAGTACGTGCTTGGCCTGGGCATAATGCAATTGATAGCCACCATGCACGTTGAAGGGTCTCAGTCAGTGCTGCTTACTACCACCTTGCCACTGACCCGCGCTTCGTCGATGACCATATCATTCATTATTCATTGCGAACTTTGTCCTCTTACTAACATTAGTATAGTAGCTTCGAATATGTCTTGAGGATTATGTACACGTGTAACATATGACCTGAAATGCATGTTTTCAGCATCTGAGAATCTCAGCACTGAATCAGTCAGATGACACAAAATGCCCTAAGTTTCAAAAGTCAAACAAATTTTATACTTGATACGTGGAGTTCTAGGAGTGCAAAATGCAACGCTCTTCTGATACACGCGTCAGGCTTAAACCAGGAGTTCAACCCAAACGCTCTCTTGATACAATCATAAACTTATGAATATTGACTGAGGTCATTGAATAGTTTCTTTTAATTAAAGCATATTATCTAGACGGTGTATGCACTATAGTTGTGTTCAGCTTTCGTCGAGCAGTTTCTGAACTTTCGACAGTAAGATATTCGATTTGAATCGTTTGTCATGGTTTGGGTACATCCATCAGCATTGTGAGTGCCGAGCTTCGTTGGTGTCATTGTTTTGCAGCCACCGTTCTGTCTGCTCGGTCACGAAGTTTAGTCACAAAGATCTTTCTTTCTGTATTTTGTTTCGGAGTGCCGTTTCGGATTTCTAGGTCATAGTGGGATCAGTATTTTGTTAAATGTTTCATGGTTGGTGGTCGATGAATGTCATACTTGTGAGAGAGAGAGAGAGAGAGAGAGAGAGAGAGAGAGAGAGAGAGAGAGAGAGAGAGAGAGCTACCAGTCTTTTTACCAAGGCCCAAATACACTGGTTTGAAGCTTAAACCATTCATGAATTATCAAGACTGTAGATAGCAGCGTTATGTTCAGTTATAAACCGGAGTGGATTAAGCTTTGACAGGCTTCTAAGACTTCTTCTTTGATCAGCTTTAGTTTGAAGCTTGTTAACATTAATTGGTGCAAACTTGTTACGGTTTGAGCTTTTTGCCTTATCTCTGTTTGTATAGAATGTAAATGTTTAAATATGGATGTAACTGCACTTTCACTGTACAACCCTCTGTCGGCTGAAAATTATCTATCATACGTGACAACTGGAGTAGTGCTGTTTGTGGAAGATTCATCCGTGTTATTCAAGTTTTTGGGGTTTTTATCGCTGTGGTAACATGTTAAAAGTCATATTTTAGATGTTGACGCAATTTACTCTTAATGGGGAAGAAGATAGCAGGTTTTCTGGGATCACAATATGCGTTCAGTAGGTTTTGTGGTTTTCTTGCACATAGAAAAGCACATTACCTTCTTGATAATACTGTTGTTTTGAATTATATGCATGCATATAGTTTACTGTAGAAGTGATATAGGACCTACCATGGCAGTACGTACTTAATGTTATGATCGTCTCTTTAGGTGGCAGATAAGCACTGAAAAGTTGGTTGGCATAGTGACTTCAGTCTTACGTTTACCCGGTTGGTAGGTTTGATCTTATTTTAGATCTTTGCTTTTCAAAGGGTTAAGTGAACCTTTCGAACACTGACTCTTCTCAACACCGGTCATTTAGTTCCATGTTAAGAGACAGACATTCGCAGTTGCTTTGAAAGTGTAATCACCTTGACTGCTGCTGTTGTGTGTTATGAAACGCATATGCATGTATACTTTGATGTCCGTTTACAGGAAGCAGCACCATCTCTTTTCTAATCCAGATGGGTTGAACCTTTTTCAATGTTCTGAGCTAATGTGGTCTCGACTTATTGTCGCTTCCACACACCCAAGTGTTTACGTTGAAGGACTCGAAAATTTGAACTTTGTTTTCTTTTACAGGGTGATCGAGACACGGAGGGGATCAGGACTATGTACCATCCTATCTGTCAGCGATTGTCCCTTAGGTAGACTCGGAAACTTGAGCTTGCTTGGTGCTTGTAGACAACGCAAAATCTTTCTAACGAAGCAAGCAAATTGTGGTCAAGCTTGGTCTTCGCAGGTGAATATCAAGGCTCAACTCAGTTGGGATCCGATTTGAAGCATCTGTATACTAAACAGACCAAACTGTGTGGGCCTATAGCGGCACATTTGCTGCTTGAAGATAGTTAGTGAAGTACCAGCACACAGTTTTCTCTATGACTCTGGTTTCTTTTTCCAAGCAGATGGTGGACGATCTGTGGAAGCCTTGGGGAAATCACATCCACCTTGGTTGGTGCTGTAATATTGAGGAAGCTTGTGGTGAAGTAAATATTAGGTTCTGTATGACCTTGGTTTTGCCAAATCTCGTCCTTGAATCTTATCTGTTCTATCATAACAAGCTCCCTATTACATTCAAATGTTTTCATGTCAATATTAAACGCACACGACAGCAGTACACAGAAGACGATCATAGGGACGGGATGATATAGGATTATGTTCTATCTCTTCAGTGGTAAAATATGAGAGCTGAAGAGCAGTGAATAGAAGTAAAAACGAACACAAATAATACATCTGGCTTTGATAACATGCTCGGTATAAATGCAAATAATTATAGGAAGATTATGTTATGAGACAGTAGGACCCAGATAGACACTATAGAAGTGGAATTCACTCCGTGAGCACCAAGGCGACTAGAAGCACATGTATACTAAACCAAACGAAATGGAGCTCACATGTATGCTGTTATCAGTAGTACACATATCCCATCCGCTTCTCGGTTTAATTCAGCAGAATATTTTCATTGTGTTTTTTACCTTCTAAAGAAATTGCACCTCAAATCTGAAAGGGCAGATGAAGATTAGCATTATTGTGCATGCTGCCCATATCAAGGCGACTGAGCACGACCACATCGACACTTACTCGGACAGGCCATACTCTGCAGCTCTTTCTCCAGGCATATAGATTGATCAATCGTCCTCCACATTCAATCGTAGGTTTCCTCGAGCACGCAGTAAAGTGCTAACCAGATATCAACTACATGGTTTAGAAAAGTCATGCTGATAAAATAGAGAAGAATGTGAACCGTAAAAAGATCGTACAAAAGGAATGAGGTTGGATAGGGATCCATCAGCCTCTCTCAGCTCTCTAATAATGGATACACGCGAGACGTTGTTAAAAGCGTTTTCAACGTCCATCTGCAAGACAACTCAATCCGGATGGATATCTAGAAGTGCTATAATGCCCAACAATACTGCCTCACAGTCTCATTGTGTGGTGACTCCAAATTGATGTGGACAAAGATGCTCATGGAAGTGTGAGCGATGCTACAAGACAAAGGTACGGTTGACTAATCGCAATAAGACCTCTCCAATAGCAATCGGTCTGATGCCCCAGTGTCCTTCTCCATCGCGAGAATCCGACTATCACCCAGAGCCTGACTAACTGACCACGGAATCTCCCCTCTCGCAATTGATGCAGCCACCAGGAACAACTCCGTGAAACCACTTGAGGAATCATCTGCCTGAAAGCAATCTCGAAGATGCTCATATACCATCCCTGACAAACCCCCAGAGGATAAACGTGTGACTGTGCATAGAGAATGAGCAAATAATGATCTATCAAGACATAATGGCTCCTCTGGCTGATACTCCACGACCTCTAATGGTATCTCCTCGCCCATGGATGGATGTAGAAGGCATAAGGAGGAAATCGTCTCATCAGTAGCACTCGCCATGGACAAAGGATGAAGGGCCCGCGGCTTTATTATCTCCCCCGGCTGCCCCAAGATCCTACACGATCGCAATCGCACCGAATCAGAAGTATCATGTGACTGAACCCGACTCCTAACCTATGTGGCCCGAACAGACTCCTCCTGCAATGTAGCCCAATCCCATGCTCGGAATCTCTGAAATCTAGCTTCCACCTCCCTATCTCCAGCATGTCCCCCTCTAGTATAACGTAGACAACATTGCGGAAGTAATAAAAATAAAAACCATGCTAACTCGTCCATGGGATCGCGTGCCAACCAATCGAGCGGTAAGCAAAAAGCACGTCTAGCCTCGTCATGCAAAGGCCCTTATGCCTATGGAATAAACGTGGATATGGAAATCTAGTCTCAAAAAGCCCTAGAATCGAACCTGCATGGGAAGCTAACCACTCTCACGACCCCGACGGTATACCCGGAATGCTCAACGAAGGAGTCGATGTAGTGTGCGTGTTCCCCGAAGTGACAAAAACCGATGTCGATGTGAGCGTCCTCCTCACATGCGCATCCCAAGTGGTTCAATCATAATCTTTGTGCATCTTTCCCACATGGATCTTTACCCCTTGCGAGGTAAAGAGACGATGACACACCGGACATGGTGTATCATGCACCGCTTTTGGCGGTCCCATGAGAGAAAGTCAAGCTATAGCTAGCACAAAGTGAACGATAAAGAAACCCATCACTCCATCATGTATCTCCTCCCACCTACATAACCACAACCCCCTAACACACCGTCTGACATTGGAAAATGCTAACTATGGAAACCCTAAAAACTAAAAATACTCATAACATTTTATTCAGATCTCTATAATTTTCCAACTAGGTTCCAATAGAACCAATGTAGGAAAAGGAAGGGATGGGAACAAAAAAAACCCAACCCATATGTCTAATTGAAGAAAAATCAATCAAAATGCACTCAAAACCCTAAAAAAATAAAAACAATCATATGTCGCAATATCATTCTCCATAGTCTTCAATTTAGGTACCAATGGAACCCAAATTAAAAGACGAAGAGAATGGACTATTCACTCTCCATGTTTGGCAAAGTATGGCCGAAGAATGGAACTAATACTCTTCTGGCACTCTCAACACTCGGCTCACGGTCACACACATCACGCACATCCCTTCGTGATCAGAAATACGATTGTATGATTGTATGAAAGATCTTGTCTATTTTGACTTCTAAAGGATACCAAGCCCTACACTTTGACACCTTGACTGTCAAGTCTACAAGATGAAGCTCGGTAGTTAAGTAATCAAAGCCCTAATATTGTTTCACACACAATGTGTATCATCCGCTAAGGAGGGGAACACACAATCGGGCACGGCCAAAGCAGTAGACACAAGAGCTCTATAATGAGCCATGGCAAATAAGGGTCCTCCCAAAGGATCTCCATGTCAAGTGTCAATAGCAGACTGTAAAACGGTGACTCCCTCCTCAGAAAAGCCATGCTGATAAAATAAAGAAGAATGTGAACCGTAGAAAGACCGTACGAAAGGAATGATGCTTGATAGGGGTCCATAGCCTCTCTAAGCTCTCTAAAAATGGATGCACGCGAGATGCTGTTAAAAGCGTTTTCAACGTCCATCTGCAAGATAATCCAATCCGGATGGATATCTAGAAGTGATTTAATGCCCAACGATACCGCCTCATAGTCTCCTGGTGTGACGATTCCAAATTGATGAGGACAAAGATGCCCTGGAAGTGAAAGCGATGCTGCAATATAACGGTGCGATTGACTAATCGCAATAAGACCTCTCCAATAGCAATTGGTCTGATGCCCCCATTGTTCTTCTCCATCGCGAGAAGCCGACTAGCACCCAGAACATGACTAACTGACAACGGAATCTCTAACAACTGATGTAGCCACCTGGAACAACTCTGTGAAACCACTAAAGGGATCATCCGCCTGAAAGCAATCTCGAAGATGCTCATATACCATCCTTGACAAACCCCCAGAGGATAAACGTGGAGTTGTGTATAGAGAATGAGCAAATAATGATCTATCAAGACATAATGGCTCCTCTGGCTGATACTTCAAGACCTCTAATGGTATCTCCTCGCCCATGGATGGATGTAGAAGGCGTAAAGAGGAAATCATCTCCTCAATAGGACTAGCCATGGATAAAGGATGAAGGGCCCGTGCAGCCCTGCTATACTCCCCGGCTAGCCCCAAGATCCTACATCGTCGCAATCGTGCCGAATCAGAAGTATCATGTGACTGAACCTAACTCCTAACCTATGTGGCCCGAACAGACTCCTCCTGCAATATAGCCCAATCCCCTGCTCGGAATCTTCGAAATCTAGCTGCCACCTCTCTATGTCCAACACGTCCCCCTTTAGTATAACGTAGACACCATCGCCGCATAAGTAATAAAAACAAAAATCATCCTAACTCGTCCATGGGATCGCGCACCAACCGATCGAAGTGTTTAAAAACGCCTAGCCTCGGCCATGCAAAGGTCTTGGAAGCCTATCAAATAAACGTGGACATGGAAATCTAGTCTCAAAAAGCCCTAGAATCGAACCTGCATGGGAAACTAACCACTCCCACAATCCGAACGGTATATCCGGAATGCTCAACGAAGGAGTCGATGTAGTCTGCATGTTCCCCAAAGTGACAAATACCGATGTTGATATGACCGACCTCCTCACATGCGCATCCCAAGTAATCCAATCATAATTTTTGTGCATCTTTCCCACGTGGGTCTTTACCCCTTGCGAGGTAAAGGTCCGATGATACACCTGACATGATGTATCACGTACTGCTTTTGGCGGCCCCATGAGGGAAAGTCAAGCTATAGCTAGCACAAAAAGAACGATAAAGAAACCCAACACTCCATCATGTATCTCCTCCCACCTGCAAAACCACAACCCCCTAACACCCCACCTCACATTAGAAAATGCTAACTATAGAAACCCTAAAATCTAAAAATACTCATAACTTTTTATTCAGATCTTCATAATTTTCCAACTAGGTTCCAAAAGAACCAATGCATAAAAAAGAAGAGACATGAACAAAAAAAACCTGACCCATATGTCCAATTGAAGAAAAATCATTCAAAATTCATTCAAAACTCTAAAAAAACAAAAACACTCATATCTCACTATATCACTTTTCATAGTCTTCAATTTAAGTACCAATGGAACCCAAATTGAAATACGTAGAGAATGTACTATTCACTCTTCATATTTTACAAAGCATGGACACAGAAAAAACAAGAATTAGTAAAGGAGGAGGAGACGTGGGATAGTTACGAGAGGAAACGTGCATGAGAGTCAAACTCTAAAAAGGGGGACTCGAATCCATTCACCCACAGCTACTAAACTAGTGGCAGACATCATTTAAGAAGTTCCAACAACCAGAATTCAATGAGGAGGGCACCTTCTATGAAAAGATGACTTCATCTTTTCATTCGACCATATCCACTGAGCAACGATGGCCCTTATGATAGCGTCAATCATCTCATCTACGCATTAGAAACGAAATTTTGAATTTGTGAAGTCGGCCAAGTCTTCAGTAGACATCATTGTCTCGTGATCATGAAAAAGTTGCACCAAATGGCGAGGCCAGGCGACGAGGTGTCGAAACCACCAAACCTAAAGCAGAGCACAAAACATGTGTCGCAAGAGATTGAGATGGATCCACCACAAAGGAAGACCTCGTGTGCATGCCAATCCTCGTCAACACCTGGTGGACTCACGGTAACGTCAAAGGAGCTGGTCTTCTTTTTGCCTTTCCTTTCACAATTGTCTTTGAGTCCGTTAATATGGGACTGAAAACCATGGCAGTTGTATCGAAAGTTCAACAGAAAATCTGGGCAATATCTTCATCGAGTACTAAGTAAAGAATAATACTTAAATTCCGAGCCTTCTTATGATGGGAGACGAGCAGAGCACGCCTTCAATAAACACACATTCACTCATTGCCACCATTCCGTAGATGCAATGACGTTGGAAAAGGGAACATGTCTCCCATTTCTCAAACACGTGGACAACATACCCAGAAAACTCGATATGGCCTTTACACATGCAACCTCACTGTCCAAAACATTTTGAACTCAGGATCAAATAAAATTAGCTCAGACCAAGACTTAGTCTCATATGCGATATTGGCCCTTTAAGTGTGGCCGGTGCAAACTCAACCTCATATCACATGGAAGCATCTTGTCAACTTCCCAAAAAGATTTTAATGATTCTCAATGCTCATGTTATCTCTTAAAATATGCATACTATTTCCACATTTAGAGGTTCCAAGACTTGTCAATCATTTCAGATTTTAACCGCTTGACTTACCATCTAGCACAAATTGTTAGAGTCCTCAGGAGTTATCTGCGTGTCTTGAACTTTGTTGCAAAGCTGTCATCCTGTCATCTGCATTCCGTTACTGGAATTCGTAAATTTAACGTACTCTGAGTGTCCTACTCAACTCCAATGTCCAACTCTAATCGTTCTTGATCACTGTGATCCTTCAACCGGAAGCTATGAGTAAGAGCATCATCTCTACTTCTAGCATGGGGCCTACCACATGTTACGTGTTTGGTTCCATCCTTGTACGATTTGATGGGTCTTCCCATCCTTTTTGTTATTTTACTGCGTAGCACACTTCTAGCTACATTCTTCTAACCAGTACAGTGTTTACCATGCATCATCTTGACACTTGAGAGAATGAGAATGTGAATTGGTGTTTCTGTATGTCGAGGTCATTGCTGTTTCACTATAGAAGACCGGGTGTCCGCAAAACGCATGTTTTGTTTAGAGTCCAGATATAGAAAGGGTGGACTCATTCAACTACGTAACCACGTTGTACATCAGTAATCAGTAACTGTTCTATTTCGTAGTTGCCTCTTGGCTGTTAAAAGAATGGAACTTTAGGTTCCATTTACTACAATTGTACGTACATGATCCGAAGTCAACGTAAATTTAATGAACATAATTATGTGATTATATTTACCTTCTTCTTTCTTTCGGTATTTGTGGCTAGGCTTGGAATTTATTATTATTTTAATGTTGGATTTTATTTCATATCGAGACGACGTGCGACACCATCTGGGAAGTAGTAGTCAGACAATAGTAAACGATAACGCAGCATGTGCGAATAGTCAATAACCAGATGGAAGTCATCCGTATCAGGGCATTTGAGAATAGGATATGGAAGTAGGTCTGGTCGAGTCTTCTCAAAAGAACAAACAAGTTGAGGATAGTGACAAGTTGGAAACTTGATTACTATAATTACACTTGATTTCGACTCTATCCTGTTGGAACTTTCACCAGTTATCAAAAGGTGGCATAATTCCCAGGTGCATCGAGTTCACGTAGAAAGGTGAATGTTCTATAGGTGCGTGGGATGTCAACGAGATACGGTAAAAGATGGACCCCATCAAGTCGTACAAGGATAAACCAAACGGGGAATATCACCCCCAATCACACACTGGGAAATATGAACTCCTGCACCCAACCCAAGGTATTCGAACTCACCTAAGACATCCGAATTCAAACAAACGGTTACAAAGAGAAGAGCATGCGAAGAAACATAGCGTAACTTGATTGTTCTCCTATGATTTGGACTTGCAGATCCGGTCCAGGCCTAGAGGCGGGAGACCCACGGGAGAGTTAGAGAGTAGAATAGGGCAGTATTATTTCTTGAATATTATATGGTTACGGTTGCCAAATTTGGAGAGTGAATAAGGTTTTTTTTTTTTTAAAGTTTTGAATCAATTTTTTTCAAATTAGATATATGTGTATGTATATTTTTTTTAAATTTTCATACATTGGTTTTAGTTGGAAAATTATAGAGATTTGAATAAAAAATTATGACTATTTTTAGATTTTATGATTTTTAGCATTTTCCCATGTGATACGAGGTGTTAGGGGGTTGTGGTTATGCATGTGTGATGAGATACATGATTGAATGCTCGGTGTCTTTATCGTTCTCTTTATGCTAGCTATAGCTTCACTTTCACTCATGGGACCGCCAAAAAAGGTGCGTGATACATCATGTCTAGTGTGTCATCATCTCTTTACTTCACGTGAGAAAAATACACAAAGATTATGATTGGACCACTTGGGATGTGCACGTGAGAAGGACGATCATATCGATATCGATATTTGTCACTTCCGGGAATACATAGATTACATCGATTTCTTCGTTGATCATTATGGATATATTGATTGGATTGTGAAAGTGGTTAGCTTTAGCTTTTTTTTAGTGTTCGATTCTATGGCTTTTTGAGACTAGGTTTCCATGTCCAAGTTTATTCCATAGGTTCCCTCGTGCACTCCATGAAGAGACTAAACGTGCTTTTTTCTGACTGTTCGATTGGTTGACACTTGATCCCATGGACAAGTTAGCGTGATTTTTGTTTCTATTACTTCCACGATGGTGTCTACGTTATACTAGAGGAGAGCGTGCTAGACATAGGGAGGTGGCAGCTAGATTTTGGAGATTTCGAGCAGGGGATTGGGCTACATTGCAAGAGGAGTTTGTTCGGGCCACACATATTAGGAGTCGGGTTCAATCATATGATACTTCTGATTCGGAAAGATTACGATGGTGTAGGATTTTGGGGCAGACCGGGGAGTACAGTAGGGCCGCTCGGGCCTTACATCCTTTATCTTAGTCCTACTGAGGAGATGATTTTCTCTTTACGCATTCTACATCCACCCATGGACGAGGAGATGTCATTAGAGGTCTTGGAGTATTAGCCAAATGAGTCATTACATCTTGATAGATCATTATTTATCCAATCTATATGCGAGGCTCCACGCTTATGCTAGGTGGCTACATCAATTACGAGAGGGGAGATCCTGTTGTCAGTTAGTCCAGTATTGGGTGCTAGTCGGCTTCTCACGATGGAGAAGAACACTTGGGGCATCTGATTGCTATTGGGGAGCTCTTATTGTGGTTAATCAATCGTACCATTGTCATGCATCATCGTTCACACTTCCATTAGCCTTTTTGTCCACATCAGTTCGGAGTTGCCACACCAGGAAGTTGTGAAGCGTTATCGTTGGGCATTAGAGCACTTCTAGATATCCATCCGGATTGGGTTGTCTTGTAGGTAGACTTTGAGAATGTTTTTAATAGTGTTTCACATGCATCCATTTTTAGATAGCTTAGAGAGACTAGTTGATCTCTATCGAGCCTCATTCCTTTCATACGGTTCACATTCTTTTCTCTTTTATCAACATGGCTTTTCCGAGGAAGGATTCATTGTTCTACAGTCCGCCGTTGACACTCGTCATGAGTATCCTTTGGAAGGACCACTATTTGTCATGGTTCATTATAGAGTTCTTTTGTCTACTGCTTTGGCCGTGCTAGGTTGTGTGTTACCCTCCTTAGTGGATGATACACACATTGTAAGCCATGTAGACCATATTAATTAGACCTTTGATTACTTGACTACCGAGCTTCATCTTGTAGGCTTGAGAGTCAAGGTGTCAAAGTATAGGGCTTGGTCTCCTTTGAGCATTCCTCCTCATCTCCAATTTCCAAAGGAATGTATGACATCAACAGACAGTTTACATATTCTATGAGTGATAGTAGGATCCGAGGAATTTGTCTCATGCTACCTAGACGTTGTAATTGTCGAGGATGTTTTGCATGTAGATGACCTTCCTGTACTAGGATCTGCATGTGACTTTTGGTATACTGTCATCTAGTATTGCTCGGCAACCCACCTACCTTCTTCGCACGGTTCCTTCTTCACCTACATTCATATCACATTTGACAGCCTTTGATAGGAGGATCATGGACGTCTTTGATGACATCATCAGATCATGGATCTTTGAGTGTGTGACAGGAGATATGGCATAGAGACAAAAAAAATTTCGGATTTAATGTTTATGGATAGGCTTATTTTCGATGGAAGAGATGATAGCTACAACATTCTTGGCTACTTGGACACTCGTTGCACCTTTGTTATCTTCTCGATTTGTGATCACAGATAGATCTATCCTTGAGATATATACGAGGTACGTGGATACATGATCATTTCCTTTACATGTATTATTGCGACATACAAGAGATGCTTTACCACTGGAGGTATGATATGAGTTCCCATCTTTTTCCTCTTTGGCCACCGATTGGACTAGAGGTCTATAGTCTACCTTGATAGACCGACAGTTTCATGAGGCTCTACATTCACTCTAAGTGGATCCGGCTATTCCTTGTACTACTAGAGCTCGTCTATGCTCTTGCTATGACAAGGATGTAGGCTAATGGATCTTGGCTCGACCATGCATCAGGGCTTTTCCGTCTTGGCTTGGTCCATCCATCTACATCTTCATTACTCACATGTGAGTGTGGTATCACTTTAGATGCAGCAGGTGTTCATATGACTCGTTGGCAGAGGATAATTACCCATGATGTCATTAGGGATGTGGTGTTTGCTATGGCATAAGAGGGTGGATACCTCACATGAAGGGAGCATTGGTATGCCTTGTAGTTGACTAGGGTTAGGGCAAACCTGTAATTGGTTCGGGAGGACTAGGTCACTGTGGCGGATGTGGTGATTACCGATCCTACTCGCAACACAGTTTTAGAAGGGTTGATCACCAATCCTCCATGATGGACGGTGAGTGGAGCGGCAACAGCCAAGGTCTCCAAGTATAGGGGTAGGTAGAGAGGTCACTTCTTTGTTCCTCTAGCTTTAGAGTTATATGGAGCTATGGACACCGACTTCGACATATTCGTGAGGGAGTGTGTGAGAGCCTACCATACTATGCGGCAGGGGTATCACTCTCTTTAGCTTATTTATAGCCTATTTTAGGCAATGTGTTTCCATTGCTCTACAAAGAACACTAATTGGTGCAATCCATAGGAGAGCAATCACATGAAGTGATGATTCTTCGGATGCTTTGTTATTTGTAGACCGTTTTACCTAGATACTTAGGATATGTTAGATTGTTAGACAGATTTGAATTTGAGTCTTTGAGCATCGTGAAGGCTGCATTTGACATGATGTCAATTGACCGCATTGCTCTATTCCTTGTTGAAAAAGGTTTACGATATTTTACCTTTTGTACTAGTGGGAGAAGTTTGCAACCAAGCTCTAAGTCAAAAGAATCAACACAGACTTTCATATTTTCTAAGAAAAGGAGTGTTTGACAATTTTTTTTAAAGTTGAATCTCCATGAAACAATAAGGAGTGGGTGGGTACTACGACGAAATGTGACGTGTGCGTTCAAGGTGAGTATTACGGAACAAATCAACTTGAGTTGTATTACTTTTTCTTTACAAACCATGTTATATGAAGACGTATATATGGGATAGTCAAGGTGATTTACAAATTGAAGTCATAGTTCCAAGTGTGATGGGACCCCATCACACTTCCTTCCTTCCTTGTACGAGTTTATGGGGGTCTTCCCATCCCTATTGTTATTTTACTGTGTCTCTCCTATGTGCGTGGGATATATGAGGAGATAAGAAGTATTTGGCCATATCATTCCTAAATGCAAGAGAGACATTGGCTAGTCTACTGCAGAGATGATGGAGCTAAGCATGCTCAAGTGTGATGTGGGCAACAGTGTAGTCGTCTCTAGAGACAATTACATTACAAAGCTCCGCAACAGATGCGTGAAGTTTCTGGAAGATATGTCTTTCATTAATACCAAAGAATGTGCAAGTTATGATCTGGTCGATGAGATCTACGATGCTGTGTGCAGCCTTCGAAAAGTGAATACATTACCCGTCAATGTGATCAGAGGATGCTGTGCATTTTCGGACTTGCTTTGTAGGCATGATACCTTCGAAAACAAGATGAAAGTTGCCCATTTTACTTCCGTGGTTGCAGATATTGACAATATGATGAGCGGTGCTACCATGCGCTCGATGCCTGATGGTGGAGCTCGCATGAAAGAAGACTGTAACTTATTTCATCTCAAGCTCGTCAGTCCTGAAGTGTACAAGAAACTCCATCCCACTCGTGGACCTTTGCATCCTGTTTTAGAGGAATTGATCGCTATCCTGCTCACAGACCTGAATCCATTTTTTCCAACGCACCCACGACATCACAAGACCTTCATTGCCGCAGTCCTGCAATTCATTGAAGCGTGTCAACTAGAGTACGAGTACGCAGAGAGTGCGTTCGAGATCCAGCCTGACATGCCTCGCTTTCCTCTATTTGTACGAGCCAAATCTGGAATTTCTGAAGCGTTCCTTCTTTTCGTCCTCACTGCGCCTCATCTGGTTCCTGAGAACTATGCTTCCGAAGATGGAAATTCAGATCGCCTATTCTTCTACAGCAAGATATATCCGATGTTACCAGAGCTGTATGCAGCCTCCGACCACATCAACGACATTATGTCCTTCTACAAGGAGTGCGAGGAAGAAGATGAAAGCGGAATGAATTACATTGTCAGCGTCGCCAAAGTGAAAAAAATCACCCCATACGAGGCCCTCGATGATCTCATGAACCAGGTCGTGGAGATCCGGAAGAATGTGATGGCTATAGCGGAGAGGAGCGCTTCTCTGGAGGTAAAGAGAACCATTACTCAGTACTTTCAGGGCTATATTTCCTGGCACCTTGCTTGGGACACACGTTATAGGCTTAGGGAGATATTTGGTGACGACTGGTTCAAGGGTAAATTTGTTGAATGCAGGTCCACTTCTTAGTGCATGCAGGTACATGATCATGTCAGAATTACGAGTAAATATGTTTCGGAATCTAAGAATGTTGGAATGAATTATGTTTGCGAATGTAAGCAGTTGCCACTTTGTGAACGGTGAAATGGAGTTCGCAATTCGTTTGCAGTATGCGTGTTATCGGAAAATCGCAAGAAAGTTATATTCAATGTCTCTGGAAACTGTACTTGGGATTCATAAAATACTCACAGCAGATTGTACTGAGTCTACCTCTCACACTAAATTTTCATGCACAACAATCATACATATACAAGAACATAAATCCCTCATCAATTGGCTTCCATGTTTACAGTCACTTGATATTCCACGCTATACCGTGAAAACACCACAAGCCATTCCTGTTTACTTCTCCGAGAACGAAACGTGTCGAAGTCATTGTGATCGATGAGCACAAGTTAGATCAGCTAACCTACTAATGCACATTCTTGGTATCACATCTTCTTCGCTTTGCACTGGTCCTCAACATCAACATCTGGTCATTGATATTTACGTTGATACTTACATTTTTATTGGTCACTGGAAATTCAACTTATGTTCCCTTCCACCTCAAACTTCAAATGCTCGAAAAAACTGAGTATTCATTTGATTTTGACTGTATTCTTTTGAAGTGTAAGCCTTCCTGTAAGTATTACGGACTGCTGCCGACTCAGAAAGGAGCTACAGCTTTATATGATTATGTGAGTCACTATAGAACATGTTCACCTTTGACGATAGCCTGTAGCACGATGACGTTGGGCATGTTATCATGTGGAATGCAGATTGTAAAGTGATGAGCGTAATGTAAGTGAAAAGCTTAGCATGCGATAATATCTGGTTCTTTTTAATCTCTCTGAACTGCAGCGTACCCAAACATACAAAAGACTTTCTGAATGAAGAAAAGAAAAAAGAAAATAAATAAAATAAAAACTTTAGTAGCATGTATGAAAACTTAGAATATATGAAAAACCACGTTGATCTACAGAAACTGTTGCTGCTAATTTCATAACTTTAGGATGGCATAACTGAAGTTATCTCAGATTGCAACCAGAACTTGCGTACACACGTCCAAGTTTACCATAGTTGGTCCAAGTATAAGAGAAGAATTTAAAGTATTTTAAATGCAAGTTTTGAATGCAATACACAGTATTTATTATGGATTTTATTTATGATTTTAGATGTTATTGTTAAATGTTGTTTTGTACATAGTGTAAAATCAAGTTGAAATGATTTTTTTAAGAAGATTATATGTAAAATATCAGTATTTAATCATATTATTGTTTTAAATTATTATTTTTTAAATATGAAATGTTTCTAATTTTGAATAAATATTACTGTCTAAGATAAAATATATCTTTGATGGTTTTCAACATGTGAATATATGTAAAAATATGAAAATTATGGTATATTGTATCAATCTGTTCTATGTGACTATGCTATCTGCAGTTATGTGGAGGCTAAATTATTTTTTCTCTGTCTACAGTAGACAACATACGCTATGCCTTATTGGCTGAGTCAACCTATGTAACTGCCATAAGAGAGCAAGTGGGACAAAGGATAATAACAAAAGGGATGGGACCCGGTAACATGGGGCCTAGCCCCATGTTTGGTTCCATCCTTGTAACCTTTGATGTGTCTTCCCATCCCTTTTGTTATTATACTTTGTCCCACATAAGAGAGTAACATATAATAAAATAAATTGTATATAAAGATGGTCATGTAGTTAAACATTGAAATTCACCTATGCGTAATTTGCTATTGGATTTTTTTAACCTGATACCTTGTAATCTGTCAAAGTTTAAACATATGATAGTAAAGAAATATATTAAATCTGCTTTATGAGCCTTATTGATGTATTTTTCCTTTATCCAGCTATTCATTTGATATTTCAGGTAACTATGAAAATTAAATTATGAAATTGATGTACTTGAAAAAATATATTCAATCAAATGATTTTATATATAATTAAAGTGATTTTATTTTTAAAAATATATTTTTTATTTTAAAAATTATTAAATTTTTTATGACAGAATTTTTTTATTACTTTTGAAACATAGTTTATTATCAATATTTTTTTATTTATTTATCTGTTATATTCTTAATTTGTTATAAAAAAATTTAAAAATAATTTTAAATGGAAATTGTTTTAAATAATTTTTATTTTGTCATTATAATGTGAAGATTGCACAATTTCCAATTATCTTTTAGTGGTATGAGAATACTACTTGTAAAATAATTTAACAAGTAGAACATATATGTGTTGTGATATTTATTTGTTTAAAAAAAATTCATGTTTTTTGAATTGAAAAAATATTTATTTTTTATATTAAAATTAAAATATACTAAATTTATTTTAAATTTATTTATATTATATAACAATAATAATTACATATATATATATAAAGATAGATAGAAACATATATATTATCAACATCAAATTCTGAATGAAAGTAAACATACATTTTTTGTTAGACAATCAATAATTTTACATTGTAATGCTTATCAAATGAATAAAGTTTCATGACAATTCCTCTATTTCACAACAAGTCTAAAACAAACACTAATAAGCTTATTTCTTGAATGAATAATCATTTCAATATATTTCGAATTTAAATATTAGATAGATGTAGATAACAAAATAAAAAAATAAAATATTGAATCATTAATAGAATAAAATTTATTTTTATGCTTCATAATAAAAAAAAATTATAAAATAAATTTATTTTGTTTTGCTATGAAATTTTAATTTTCGAAAATAAATGTAAATCTTTAGAAATTTAAATTATATATTCCTGAATTTAAAAATCTTTAAAAATTTTGTAATAGTTAATAAAAAAATATTCTTTTAATTATTTATTATTTTTTGAGAATATAATGATGATAATAAAATTTTTCAATATCAATAAAATAATATATTATTTTTGAATAAAATTTTATATCTATTTATAAATATATTTTTGATATTTTTATTTTTCATTTCAAAATGTTTGTTAAAAATTATGCACTGAATTATTTTTATAATTTATTTATAAAATTATAATTTTTTTTCATACAAAATTCCTTTAAAATATGAAAAAAAAATTAAATATTTTAATTTAAATCAAATTAACTAAAATAATTTTTTTTCAATTTTTTTGTTTGTTGAAAACATATTTATGCTCTGGATTTCATCAAGATGATGCAAGAAAAAATACGTAAATTCTTTACTCTGATTTTTTTAAAAATGATATAAAATTTTGCTACATTATTTTTAATAAACTGCTTTTATTATTATTAATAATATAAAATTTATAATAATATTATGAAATGAAAAAATTTAAATATTTAATGCAACTAACGTTATTTAGTATGATTCAAATTAATTTTAGCTTAAATTAAAATGAAATACTTAAATATTATTTTTTACCCAATGTAAAATCAACTAGATTTGAATTTTATCTAAGAAAATAATGTGTCATATTATTGTTATAAAAAAAATTATTTTAAATGTATACACTTTTGAATAAACTTTAACATGTCTTGGAAAGAATATTCATTTTTATTTATGTCCTAATATATGTACAAAAAATACAAGTATGGGAGTTTTTATTAATATAAATATATTGACTACAAGTTGAATAAATGTATTCACAAAAATGAAACATTCACATGTCCAAGTTTTGCACCTCAATGATGTACAATGCTCATTTGAAAATTTGAACAAGGACATGCAATATTTCAAATACTTCACAAAAATTGTCTTTATTTTACAAATTCTTTGTCTAAAATATTTTTTATATTTGTCTCAAAAATGCATGCGAATAGTTTAGCTATGGTTAATACTAGAAGATAATACTGACACAACATATTAGAATAAAAAAATTTTAAAATTTAATTTAATTTAAAATTATATTGTATTTTATTTAAATTGATAAATTCTATAACTTTAAATAATAAATGCTAAATATTAATAATTTGTAAATTTAACGATTAAATTAAAAAATAGAAATACAGCATTAATATTGCATAGTGTTTGCAAGTTTTAACATAAAAAAAACCTCACTAGAACATGCAGAATAGCCACGTTGAGGTTTTGTGCATATAAGTTTGTGTTCGAAAGGATCGGAAACCGACGGTGTAAAGTGTCATTTCAGAAGGGCAGGAGTAACCGTCCTGGCAAGTGGATGGATCGAACCGCCGGTCGAGGCCTCATAGTTCAGGAACGCGCCGGTTTCGGCTATCAGTAAGCACAGCTGCATATTTTGCCGGTCGGACGATCGGCAACCTAGTAAGTGACCGGCTAAATCTCTAAAACACTTTAATACATGAGAAAGAAGTTTTTTGTCAAACTTGTCCCTTCTCTACGTACGTTCTCGAAAATTTATTTTATGAAAGTCAAGTAGGGTATCAAAATCTGCTGCCTCTACTCTTGTAAGCAGAATTGAACAAAACATGAGTACAATTGAGAAAATGATGGACACTATTTTGGCCTTGCAAGCAGCGATTCAGGAATTTATCGCACTTACCAAGATCTAACTTGGCTTTTGGAAGAGAAAGCATATATTCTAGCTACTGATGAGTTGTCTGACCGACCTCATTATGCACAAGACCCTGAGATTAAACTTACTTGCCACACCTGTGATTTGCTCTGAGCTTTTTAAACTTTTGCAGAGGATTTGTGCCCCCTGTTTCTGACCATTTCGTGAACAGGGTTCAATTCTTTCCTTTTCCAAAGGATTAATGTTGTAACTTTTGAGTGCTCACGCACATTGTGTGTGCAAAATTAGGCAAGTAGTACAGCTATGCTCTGAGTTCGAAGGCATGGTTCTTTAACGTTTCCATGGGAGAAGGACAAATCAACTAAGTCGGCCGGCGGTCGGATGTTGTTGAATCTGCTAGAAGTTTGACATGTATGGGGCACAATACATACGCTATGGCTAATTAATTGCAAGAGCTTGTGAGGATCTTGCTACAGAAGTTATACAAGAGTGTCAACTAATGGCAATGGGGACTTGGGATGAGAAGATTTACAATGACTTCTACGGAGTTGACTGCAATAGCTAAGGGATCAACTCCTTGATGGCAAGGTATGGGGAAATTTGGTTCCTCGGGGAACATACATGGTAGACGTCTTAGATAATGAGTTTGAGAATGAAATACCATCAATGTTCCGAAAGTTGGGTGATTCTTCCAAGGGCTACTTGAATGTCTATTTCATCAGGGTTACTGGTTTTGTTACAATGAAAGCTGGTTGGTCAAAACAATGGACCGTTCATAAAACATGAACAGAGGTCCCATGTCCAAAGAAATTCTGCAAAGTAGGTTGAACTTCCTAGAATTTGAAAATTGTTCCAACAACACATCAACTGGACCCAAGTGGGTGAAGGATCTCATAGAAACTTGACTATCCTGAATTTTAGCTTGATTTTATGATTCCTAACCTTGGGAAGATTCTAGAGGAGGGAGCACCTTGTACCTCTTGCCTCTTGCGTCTAGTGAAGAATTTCACTTGGAGGGGGTATTTTGAGTATTTTCTTCTCGGTCAAGTCTCCGACTATGAAAGAAATCAGGCTCAGTGGCAACAATGGGTAGATACTCGGATGCGAATTTGGTATTTCAAACAGCCTTTTTTCCTTTGAAAGTATTGGATCTTTTCAACAATGGGTTAAGAAGGTAGATATATGGTCCGACGCCGATTTGATACTCCAAACAGTCTTCTTTTCTTTCAAAAGTACTGGCTCTTTTCAGCAAGGGGTATAGGGCGGTGGTCCCTGCCGGCCCCCTAAATCCATTAAACGTCATTTCTAATAAAGCTTGGATTTTAAGATAACCACGCCATAAGTACATAAGGTGGTAGCGAGTCAAAGTGGCAACCTCTAGAGTTTCTAGAAAAAGTGGCCAACATCTTCTATACTTGACCAACAATAAAATGATTTAGATCCAAGAGACTTTAACCATCTTCGAGTTATGCCAGAATAAGAGTGGGGAATAATGATATCTCCTTATTTGCACCTTGCTAGCGGTATTGAGGCACATCAAATTAGGGGTTAACGGCTCATCCCTCCTCAAGGATATCAACCTCTGATTGTATGAATATCTTGCCTTATGTAACATCTTTTCACCAGAAATCTAGATCTGAGATTGAATCTAGATTGAATGCCAAAGCTCATACAATTTGATGTATCCCATATCACAATGTGAGGAAGATCTCCACCACTTCCCAATGCTATGGGAAACCAACCTTCTTCCTTGGAAACAGAGAGATCTATGGTCCACCTTGGAATCTGAAAAAATCCATTTTTCTGGCTCGACTCATGCTCTGCTCTGTCGTGATTGGAGCTATAAGTAGAGCTGTCATTGGTTTGGTGGTCGGAAATGTGCAGAGCAAAATTGCCAATCAAACTCATATTGAACACTTTGAAGTAGACATCAAACAGCAAGTGTACCAAAACTTTCCTGGATGCATGCATTTCATAGAGCTGCACAAAGCGACCAACAAATTCTTGGAATCCTGAGGAGATTGGAAGAGGATTGTGATCACAATGTGGAGGTGACGAGATTAGTCGGGAGGAGCGTCTGAGGCCGGACTGAAATCACAATTCTCTTGCAGGTGAGTCACAAGAACTTCGTGCTCATGAGTTGTGTACAACTCAGGAGTTGTACACAGAAAACAAAAATTGAGTTGTAGCAAAAAGCTGTAAAGCACTCATATAAAATCAGGATGCATGAAAACCAATAGGGCGGTGCCCAGGTTTGCTGCAGAAAGTCTTGAAAACCATCAAAGAAACAGCTCACGATGAGAATCTGAAACTACGTTCTCCGCAAGGTACGAATGCATGAGACCTAAAAAAGCATACAGAGAACACTGTCAAAGTGATGACGATAATATCTCTACGGGCAGCGTCAGGTTATCCATTAAAATTTCTTAACATTAAATCTTATCTCGTCTTCTGTCCTTATGACACAAGTCAAGACCTACTGTCTCCATGACAAACTGACAGGTTACCTCTACATCGAGCTTCTTGAAGGTAGCTCGAGGCTAGTCTCCCTGCTTCTCACTGGCATTTCTGTAATCAAACTACGTTTCAGTCTTTCAAACCCGGATCGCGTTGGTTTTAGCATCTGTCTAGTATTCCAAAAGTATTCTCGATGGTGTCACCTTCATCTCAGTAAGTCTTGTTGCTGCGGTGGAATTCCCCGGCAATACCAACCGACAACCTGAACTTCGTTCATCTGCTGGTTGGCTCTGACGAGTTTGATGAATGGTTCCGTTGTGAGAATTGGATATTGATTGCGTTCAGTTACACGCACGCCTTGAATGGTAGCAGCTTCAATCACAACGGTACAGGCCAAGGATTTCTTCGATAGACCTGGTGTGACTGGCTTACTCTTCGAGTTCCGCCGCAGCCAGATGATGACAGTGATCAAACCTACGTTATGAACTGCAACACCTCCCGCCAAGCCCAGATAGATTACGAGATTGTTAGATTGGCCTTCGTCTCCATCTCACGAATTTTGATATTTCCGCTCGTCAAACTTCGCCTAATCAAACGGCTCTTGTTCGGATGAAAACTGGCACGCCACTGAAACCTTATCCAGGTTGCAAGAAAAGCTATCCTGCACAGACATGTCTGACACAGGTGACTACCCGAGGCTTTCGGTTGAGAGTATCTAAACATGTATATATGAACTCTACACATGATTACTGGAAGAAAAGATTACAACGTTTAAATGTAACTTCCTGACCTCTTCAGACGTCCGTCGCTAAATCAGTTGCAGAATGCAGATGATCAATCACGGATGAAAGGTATCCTAAGTATGTAGTATGGGAGAACACACAGATGTAACCGCGATGAATGAGGCACAAGGCTCATGCATCAAGCCTCGTGGATGCGTCAAGCCTGCGCCAATGGTGCACCCAAGGACTGGCTTTCATGTCTGCAGCTCGCATTCCTCAAGGCAGCGCGCATGGTGGCAAGCCCTTTGAAGTGGTTACAATTTCGAGGGAGAAAAGAGTTCATCGTGAGTTCACAAACGGGAAAACTTTGTCGACTAGTACCTTTCTGGGATGAAATTAGGGATCTTGGATTCTTTCCCATCTACTGACAAGATGTGCACTTCACAGAGATGTACAAAAATGTCGAGAAGGAAGGAAGATAAAGCATCAAGTCGATCGTTTTCATTGGAAACTTAGCATCATGAGAGCTCATAAGAGCTCAACCAATCATAAGAGCGAAATTCATGGAGCGTTTGCACACTTTGCCTCACTGGAATTCTGACAATCGAGTCTGCATGCGAGGGCTTTTAGCCACCGCGTTAGGTTGCGTGAGAGTTAGAGAGAGATTACTACGTGAACTTACAGAGAAGGAGCGCTAAGGGGACATGAAGTTTGGAGCTGCGGCCTGCAGAGTTTTCACGTCCTGCTTGTCTCGACGCTGGTCCACCATGCTGATGAACTTAGTCCTGAAGATGCCGTTTGGGACCTCGGCCAAAAGACTGTCCATAGGTGCAGCTCCGATGCGTTCGCCTCCGAAGACAGCTGCTCACAATTACATACTGCCAAATGAGCGACCTAGACGAGAGGCAGAGAAAACTAGCTCCCTCCTCGTCAGATTTGCGACCAGACTTTGTACAATTCCTACACAGATATATAAATAAACAATATATTTAAAAATTTACCTATGATATATTTATATCAAAATTAACAATACTAATATTTATATAATATAATAATATAATAATATACTATAATCATAATAAAGTTATAAATAAACATTAAATATTATTAATGCAATGACCCTCGACCTAGTGTAACGCTGGAGAAGAACACACAAGGACCCTCGGCTCATGCAGAATATGTTGACGCCAAGGAACCCTGCCCGCAACTTCGCCCGATATGAGTGTGGAATGGCATTGCTTCCCGTATACATTTTGACACATTCGCGAAATCTACTGTTTTCAGAGTTCAGTTGATGTGGATGAACACATCAACTCAACTCTGAAAACTGTAGATTTCGTGTAAAATCATGTCACCTTTGAGAACAAATTCACGCCTTCAAAAGCTATGATTTCCGGGCAATGTACTGACAACTGCAGCTTTTGAAAGCTTGTATTTGTTCTCAAAGATTTGAGAAGATACTCATTCTCCTCCTGCTTTTATGTCCAACCTCGGATCTTCTAGAAATGTGGTATGTAACCAAACTGTCATCCCTCGGTCAGATATGGCAAGAGAGCAGGACTCTCGAATCTTAACGTGAAGAAATACCATTGTCTTGAATCCCATTGTCCTCTCAGGGTTCCAACTCTGGACTCAAGTGTAAGTGCTCCAACTCGTGATGCAAGGCCACAGCTTCTCCCAACGCCTTGCACGCAGCTTCAGCCATTCCCTCTCCACTACAAATCCAGACGTTTCAAAACAAAGTGAACCCTAGCATGAGAAATAAGAGTGAACCCTTCTTCCACACCAATGGCATATTTTCACCTCAGATCAAGCTCTGTGAGATTGGACACACCCTCCACGTCAATGGTTCCACTCCTTGAGCCCAATGAGTCATCGACATCCCTGCTCCCGAGGCATGAAATGCCTCCGGATTCTCCATGGTGCGAATGATGTCTCCGAGTTTAGGGTTTTTCTGCAACGTCTTCCAATCCTGGACATCGTCCGACAATGCGGGGTAAATAGTTCGCCCCCAGCTCTAACCGTATCAAGACTTTGCTGGACTGCTGCGGCATGTGCAGTGCCTCGTACTCCCGCAGAGATATCTGGCCAAGAATAGAAGCACAGTCACACAAAAGATGAACAAGAGTGCAGTTGCTCCAGCACAGACCCAAGACGCCACGAATCCTCAGCCGAGAGTCCTCACAACAAACAGCGCTCAGTTGTCTCCCATGGTCGTCCGAGAGGCCTAGTTCTGTTTGCCGTTCTATGTCTTCGGACAAGTTTAGCCGCTGTCGAGAGCATCTCGCGAGTAATGGCATCCAGTTCCAGCAGTAAGTGCTCAACCTCGGAAAGCATTTGAAAGACGCTTGACCCAAGCGGTGAAGTGTCTTCCACTGCAAGATGGGAGTTGTGAGAACCTGGAGCATTAGGAAACATGTTGCTATCAACAGCTTCCATTCCAATGACCCCCTCCGATGAATCCAGATGTGAATGCTCTGAAATTGGATGGAAATTCTCTTTGCGATAACGCAAGCCGATCTTTACCGTCACAGCCTGTCCTTTGATCCTGAAAAGATCGTGCGCATGGGAAGTTGTAAGAGAGTACCCAATTTTTGTTGCGCTTATACGTTCGAGGATGCTCTAGAGAGCAAAGTTCAAAATTGAACAAGGCTCAGAGCTACCGCTACGGCCCAAATATGGAGCAGCTGATCAATAAGAACAGAAATCTTCACGAATTTGAACCAAGTGGAGCTGGAAGAGTCAATTCACTACCCAACAACCACGATGGTGGACATGCTGACAAAACCATCACTTTGGGCTTCATAATATGGAGCTTTTCTTCGAACTAGACATGATTAGACCAGGAGATGGCATGCTTTAATTGATCAAACTCATAACATCATTCTTTGTACACACATTACAGCATTTTAGCCTGCTCTCAAAAACGTGAAGCTTCGGAATGGATATAAATATTACCTGGATAGGTGGATGCTGATATTGCAAAGACAGATCGTATTCCTCATATCACTGAGCCATCATAGGTCTGCTCTGCTAAAGACCACGTCAGGGAAAACGTGTAGATGTTGAGCCACTATGGATGGATGACATAAGAGATTACAATACATGAGGATAATGATCTCATATGCTTTCAAAAAACCTCATAATGATTCTGAAAGCAGAATTTTTTTGATAATAATCTCAGATACTTTCAAACTACCTCATTAAGATCCTAAACGCAAAACCTGATCTCGCAGCAAGTGACTGCGTATCGTGGATCAATTTATCTATGTATGAATTTTTTAATCTTTTTATCAGATGTAAGCAAAAAGCTGAGAATCTCTTAGGATGAAATAGGATCTTACAAGAAAACGTGAACCGGAATTGAACCAGGAGGTTGTTTCATTTCCTAGTAAATATTTTGCATGTTGATGCATCTGCACATTTCAATAATTCATAATGTCTTAGCACGTCAGATGAAATAGACCCTCAAGTATGACTTCAAAAGTAAACTATTGCCCTAATAAAATGGATGTGATTCGTTCTTTAACCCGTGACAGATGCTGCAGCTCCTGTGGATCGATCTGATACAAGTGATGCAGTCATAAGTACAGTCAAGAGCTCTCTAATCACTAAAAGACATTCAAGAAGATACCTGGAATTCAAATGCTTGAATTCATGCAGATCACTCCCGTACAATATGTTTCAAGCTCGCCATCTCACCGGCTGCATCCGCCTGCTAAACGTCGAAGACTTAAAAGTTGTCATACCGAGATGCACCTATAAATTAGGATCAAAGGCTTTCAGGATTTCATTCCACAAGTCATGCTATTAGTCACACTAAGAATGATTGAGATGGAGGCGTATTGGAACTTTGAATTTTTGGAGTGTACCCTGGTTCTAAACATATGCATGTGTAGTATCAAAGCCCATGGATAAAATACTTTTTTCCTCTTGAATCTACCTCCGAAATAAAAATGAGGCTGAAAGAGTGTTCACTGGTGTCATATCATTATTCAGTCTGTGAAGACAGCACACCTAAACTATGTATACAAACCATTTGACACTTTGATGCCACAGAATAAACCTGAGCAAATAATTTTAGCAGGTAACGTCAAGAAGATGTATTTACTACATCTTACTTGCATCATCGACGCTACTGGACCTTAATGGCCAAATCCTACATGCACAAGCAAGGAGAGCATCGCTACGAGCAGCATCTTCTAACAGTGCTTCACCTCGGCAAAACAAGCAAGAATCCCAACTCTTATTGGTGGTCAAATAGTCAGGTGCTTACCACAAGCTTTCTCGTCGGGCGCCCTTGTAGAGCTCTAACGCCTTACCTGTCCAGCTCATGCTCGTGTGATCAGAACCTCCCCGTTCCGCTCTGACGACGTTCTCTGCGGAGCGTGCTGCACGATATTAGTTCCGATGATGATATCCAAGGGAAGGTATTGCGCGTCTCACTCCGTGCTTTTCGATCTGCGCCATGTGTCCGAGCAATGATTCAGAGATGCTCTCAGACGCAAGTCTATCTACCCAATACTAGAGACAGCACCTCTCATCCACTTCCAAATGATAAGCGGCTGGAGAACAAGCAATTTCCGCGGTTCCCGCAAATGTATTCTTCTCCAAAGTACAGCAGAACCACAATACCCGCAGAGACCTATAGCAACGGTTGAACTCCGCATATCTCCATTCAAAATACAGTACTAACCAGAACGCTCTGACTTTTGCAGAGCAACCTTCCTTCAGAAGATCACAATCGTGACAGCGGCATTCGATCCCGACTCCGAACGGACTGTTTCTGACTTCCGCGTTCGGAGGGGCGAGTCGATCGCCTTCACCATCCCGTTCAGAGACTGGAAATCTCGGATGAGCTTTGAGGAGTCGATAGGAATTAGGTCTATTACTTATCACCATTCACAATCTATTCTGAGCAGGTTCCAGAAGATGAGCTTTCGTCTGTTCTTCCTACTTCTATTGTTGCGTCGTGACACCGGGAATAGAAAGCGAATATGGTACTTTATTCGATCATGTCTTTATCTGAGAAAAATAAATAAATTTCTACCCAGATTCAAACAAATTTCTAGACTGCAGAGTTTCACAACAGCTGTTCCGTAGACTGAGATCTTGCAGGAGCAAGATCAAAATCAGATCCCAAAAAGCAACAGTTTGCCTTTTTGGATTTGTCATTTTGTAACTTCCTGGGTTCTTCCAACATGCATTTAACTTGATAACCCAGCTGAAAAATAATTGCTGGTGGTGGGACAGTTACTCAATTAATCTTTTACAACTCTGACATTCTGATGTTACACGTTTGTGAAAGTCTACATTGCATGTTCTAATAAAGAGAAAAGTGATTTATGTCAGATTTGCAATTGAAAATTAAAACATCCCAAGGCTTTATTAGTCGGAGTCTTGAGAAGAGAGAAAGGGGCCTCATTACGCTTTTACCAACGACTGAATTCAATTGAGGCCACTAAAGCAGAGTGTACCAGAAAGTCCACCTCAAGAAAGTCGTCGATGGGGTAAGAAAGTAGTTGATGATGCTCAACATTACTCGGTACATTTGAATTAGTCTGTTGCGCGAATTACTCTCGAAAATCCCCTTCTTCTTTTTTTATTCCCGTGCCTGCATCTGTTTCGTGAATGGTCTGACAAAAACGCAACGTGGTGTCATGAAAAAGGAGAGGACTGTTTCAACCTACCCAGCTCCACTCCATGGACTGCAAGTCAGGCCACTAGAACACTATGTCCGTCAGTTTGAATATTTGGGGCAAGTAGACATATGCTTATTTAATTGGCCCATGCGACCACTCAGCCCATTTGCAAAATGGGTTCAGTGGTAGGCCATGATTGCATCTAGGCCTTAAGCATGGTTAATTACTTTACTATTTTCTTAAGCAAACCTATATTTGGTTCTTGAGTACGTGGCACACATCATGGTTAGGGTTCTTATTTGTGACACAATTTCACGGGATGATAGGCGACAACAGCCCATGTCTCCAAGTATATGGGTGTGCATAGAGGTAATCTCTTTGTTCCTCTAGCTTTGGAATTATATAGAACTATGGATATGACTTTAACATGTTCGTGAGGGAGTATACGAGAGCCTATCATACTAGGCAGAAGGGGTATTATTATCTATAGCTTATTTTAAGCAACGTATTTTCATTGCTCTACAGAAAACACTAGCTGGTGCAATCCATAGGAGAGTAATCACATTAAATGATGATTCTTCATATGCTCCTGTTGTTTGTAGACAGTTTGACCTAGATATTTCATATATCTTAGTTGCAGTATGACATATTTTTCAGTTTGATGCTATTGGGACCTAGCTCTATGTTACCGGTTTGGTTTCATCCTTGTCCGATTTTATGGGGTCTAAACATCCTTTTTGTTATTATACTATGTTTCTTGAGTTCATTTTCTTTCTTAATCATGATCTAAGAGGATTTTGTGACCATACAAACTCTTCAAAAACTAACACTTGATATAGATCCATTCACACCACATCAACTCCAAGATGATATGGACTTAAGAGTCAAATCAAATTTCAAGTATTTTTTGTGCAACGAGAGGACAAGAGTGAATTTTTCTTGGAGATACATGGAAGTAAATTATCATACTAATCATTCATCCTAAAATCTTTTAAACATGAAGGGAATTATAACACTTACTACTCTCCAAAAATCTATCTAATATTTGAAAAGTCTAACACTCTATATGTATTTGGAAGCTAATCCATATGTTGAGGTTATAATGAATCAGAATTTGAACATATCATGTATACATGAATAGAAGTACAATCTACATGTTCATAGCTTTGCAAATATTTGACATTTTTGTTTATTTTTATGTTCAATTGAAATATGAATATAACACATAACGTGTGAGATGTGGAATTTTCAAATATGATAATTATTCTTGGAATATGAAAAATAAATTTTAATAATTTAAGATATTTTTGAACTTGTAAAAGAAATGTCAATAGCTTTTGCAGTGACGGCAAGATTAAAATATATTTTTTGAATTCCATATTATTTCAAGACATTGAATTGATCAAGAATAATACACCTTAAAATTTTATACTAACAAGAGTATTAGATGTAATAAATAAATATGTAATAATTAAATATAAATAAAATTCAAAAAAATGATTGAAAATTTTAAGAATAATTTTAATCATTTTTTGATGAAAAAAAATTTCATATATAAGACATAATTTTAAAAAATTTATATTTAAAAAATGAAAAGTTTTTGCATTGAAAAATTTTAAATAAATTTTAAATAATTTATTTAAAATATAATCATCCATAAATTTATAAATAATATCTTAAATATTTTTGAAATCTTTAAATCGACATCTTTGAGGTTTAAAAATCTGAAATTTTCATTGATATATTAATTTTTAATTAATTTTTTATTTTTAATTAATTTTTTTTAATGTTTGAGTTCTTAATTTTTCAAAATGTTAAAATATTTTTAGTTGCTATGTGCACATACATATTTTTTTAAAAAATTTTATAATAAAATTTTAATTTAAAATTAATTTCTTAAAAATAATTTCTATCAGAAATAAAACTTAATTAAAAAATAAAAATTACATAACTTGAAGAATGAAAATGGTTTATGTTATCAAATTGTAATTGTTCGATTCTAAAATGTTATGAGTATTATCATGTGATACTTATGAATAATTACAAGCTAGAAAATTAAACAATATCAACATATATCAAGTAAGTTTCAAACTTCATTAATAAACAAAGAACCTATAAGTTTTTAATTATTAAAATAATTAAGAATATATTTAATATATCATGATTTTTAGACATATGCAATACATTATATTTTTATTCAGATAAAAAATATATAAAAAATAAAAATATAATAATATAGATTTCTATTATTTAAAAATAATTATGTTTTAATTTTAAAATAAATTAATTTTTAGGTACAATAATAATTTTGGTTACGCAGAAGTTTTAAAAAACTTTAAATTAATAATAAGTGTAACTGAAAAAAATTATGTAAAATCCTATTTCTGTTGTGATAAATTATTTTTCAATAAAAATTTATTTTTATTATAAATGAATTATATTTTTAAATAATTAAAAATTCTAATATTTAAATTATTATTTTAAAAATTATTTTATATAAAAAAATTCTAATATTTAAAATAAAACATCTGTCATTTGATATATTCAATTAAAAAACCTCTTAGTATGATGATGAAAACAAGTAAGAATATTTCTCTTTAAAAATATATGCTTGATGTAATTAGTTATTTTCAAATATACAAAGATTATTTTTTTGAAACAAAAATTTTGAAAAAATATACATTTGTAATTTTTTAACTAATTTTTGTTTGGCTAGGCTTGTAAGGCTCGACCCGACCCCGAAGGGTCCAAAGCACGGAGTAAGCGACCCGAGTGGTCCCGAAGACCCGAAGGCTTAAAATGGCTTGACGATTTCCGCACACACTTGTATGAGAACTTGTATAGAGAAGGATTTCCCGCTTAGATGCTCAGCAGTTCTTCCATACCAACTTAGCTACCCGGCGCTGCTATTGGCATAACAACCGGTCCACCATAGGTTGACCCAAAACCCAGTCCTCTCGTACTAGTCTTAACAAGGCTTTAGCTAACTCCGCCATTTCCGGGTATTTGGGACTCAGGAGTTTTGCCAGCCCCGCAGATTGATGCTTTTTATCAAATTTATTTGAAAAATAAATTAATTCACAGATTATTTTAAACTTATTTCAAATCTATTTATTATATATATTTTCAATTTATAATTGACAAAAAATACTTCAATTAGTTATTTGTAATATCAAATCATGAATAAAATTGAAGATCTATGTATTTTACTTGAAAAATTTATAAATTATAAGTTTTAGTGGAAATTCTATTATTGTAACATCTTGTTTGTATAATAAGTTCGATATATCAGAAAAATTCAAATGTTGACATGGATGTAGAGGATAGGGTTGAGCTCACAAACTAGATTTGCAGATTATGTATTTTTGCTGGATAAAATCTAATTTATATTGTGATTTAATTTAAATATTTTAATTTTTCTGTAACAGTATTTTAATTTCCAAAAATTAAATTCTAAAATAATTTTTTTATAATTAAAACTACTTTTAAGTATTAATTTTGATTTTTTTTAAAATATTCTTTAATAATTTTTGTAATCATGTATCTATAAACGTTATGAAAAAAAATGTACTGAAAAAAATTCTGCATAAACTTAATTTTTGTCATTTTATTTTAATTCAATTGATTATAAGATTAAAAAAAGTATATCATGATTGAAATAAAATATGTATTTCGAAATAATTTTTTTACAAATTAATTTAAAATTTAAAATTTGAATTTAATTTTTATAATAATTCAAATTTTTAATTATTTATGATTTTAATTCTGTTTTTTAATTCAAAAATATTTCAATTTATATTTTTTAAAATAATGATTTTATTTCATAGAAAAATAAAACTTAAATTTTTATTTAAATAAAAATAAAACATAAAAAATAATTTTTAGTTTTAAAAATTTAATGTAAATTTCATTGAGATGATCCAATATCTAATCATAAAAATATTGATACTGATCTAAGCAAAAGATTGTTAAAACTTGTTAAATTTTTAAAAATATAGTTATATATTTTTAAATATCAAATGTAAATTTTATTTTTTAAGATTACCATGTCATAATTAAGATGTATCTTTTATTTTTTAATGTGTTAATATATATGCATAAAAATTAACCATGGTGTATTGAATAAATTGTTTCATGATTTGAATATAAAAAATGCTAAGATCTTTACATAAATATTGAATATTGAATATACATATTACAAATAATCTTGCAATGAGTTGTGTGTAATTTTATCCTTCTTGTGTATATAAAATTATTTTACACTAATTGAAGGATATATAAATATTCATTAATGTTCACTTGATTGATTTATGAAATGATTAAATGTATAAATTTATAAAGTGAATAATGAAAATGATGTATGATGCTAAATTGTAATTATACAACTCTGCAATGTTACTGAGTATTCTCATATGATACTCATCAATAATTATAACTTGAAAATTATATAACAAATATCTATATCAAACATTTTTCAAGCTTCATTGATTAACAGATAATCCAGAAGTTGTTCATCATTAATATAAGTAGAATATATTTAATAAATCATGATTTTTAGACACAGGAGATACATTATGGTTGTATGAAAAAAAAAAGTATATAAAAATATTTAATAAATATAATAATATAAAATTTTATTCCTATAAAAATTTTATTTTTATTTTAAAATAAATAAATAAATTTTAGGTATAATAATAATTTTAAATGTACACAAGTTTCAAAAACCTTTGAATATAATCATAAGTGTTTAAAAAAAATTATTTTAAAGTATATTTTTTGTTGTGATGAATTATTATTGGAGGAAAAAAATTTCTTGTGATTAAATATTTATTTGACAAAAAAATTTTAACAAGAAAAAAATGGAGATTTTGTAAAAAAAATGTTTTAATTATTATTTTTTATATATGTATATATTTTTTATAATAAAATTTTCTAACTTAAAAAATAAAAATTTATTACTTGATATATTTAATTTAAATAACCTTTTAGTGTGATGATGAAAATAAAAAATAATATTTTTATTTTTAGAACATATGCCTCTTGTTATTAACTATTTTGACATATAATGAGATGATATTTAAGTTAAAAAATTATATGTATTTTGAAAAAAAAATTATTTGGAATTTTTTAAGTAAATTTTTTTATCAAATTTTTAATAAAAATGATTTAATCTACTGATTATTTCAAATTTATTTATTACATATATATTTAATTTATAATAAAATATATATATGTTAATCAAATATCTATAACATCAGATCATGAATAGAAGTGAAAATCTATTTTTCTTGCTTGACATAATTAATTTTATATTATATTTATTATAAAATTAATTTTATTTTATATCAATTTATTTTTAAATTTTAAAAAATATTTTGATGGAAAGTCTATCATGCTTACACTTGTTTGTATAATTAGTTTAATAGTTCATAAACTTGAAATGTTGGCATGGATTAGAATATCAAATTGAGATAACAAACTAGTGAATAAATTTACTGAGAAAAAAATGTAGGGTTAAATAAAATTAATAAAGTTAAAATTATATTAAAAAACACTTTAATTTCAATAAATTAAATGAATTTTTTACTGAAAAAATTTCAAATTTATTTTTTACCTTAGTATATAAATACTGTAAAAAAATAAACTGCAAAATTTTTACTAAAATTATTTTTTGCAAAAAAATATTTTTTATCATTACATTTAAATTTAAATTTAAATTAAATTTAAAAATATTAAAATAAAATTAATATTTCAAAAGTAATTTAATATTTTCAAAATTAAGTTAGTTTTTTTAATAAGAAAATTTTTTAGTTTTTAATTATATATATATAATTATTCTTATTTATAAAAATAAAAATTTAAAATTTTATCAACATTTAAAAAATAAAATAAAATAAAATACGAATTATTGTTAGTTTTAAAAATATTTTACTGTAGATCTTTTTGAGATGATGCAAGATTCAATCTAAAAAATATTTAAGTTGATTTAATCATAAGGTTTTTAAAACTTGTTAAATTTTAAAAATATATTGTTAGTACTATATGAAATTCTGTATGCATTAAAATCCTATATGCATTAATTATTTTTGCAATTTATTTTATTTAAATTAATTTTATGAATTTTTCATTATGATTCAAAATAGTAAATATCAAGATTAATTTTTGTTTCAAATTTTAATTGTAAAGTTCACTCTTTAACATTACCATGTCTTAGATAAAATATATATTTTTGTTTTTTTCTATGTGTCAACATATACGCAGAAAATTAACTATTGTATATTGAATCAATAGTCTAATTATTAATTGAATGTAAAAAATGTTAAGATCTTTCCATGAATGTTCAATATTGAATATACTTATTAGAAATAGAAATAATCGATGAGTTTTATGGTTGAGATGTAAAAATGATTAAGTGTACAAATTTGTATCCTGATTATATTACTTTTAGGAATTAAATAAAATTGAAAAAATATATTTCCATTAGAGTTGATTTAATATTTTATACATATTTTCAATCTGGAAGTGCAAAGACATATGTCAATAATATAAGCATTTCATAGTTTCTTAAAGTGATATGTTCAAACACATATAGTTGGATATGAATTTCAAATTCACCATAGATTTATAGTCAAAATGTGTTCTAAATCCAGGCCATGATAAGGCTGTAATGGAAAATTTATTTAAAAACTTTCCAAAGTATTTTGATAAACTATTCTATAATTTAAAAATTACTTAGATCTTATGTGTGAAAAATTAACTGAAATAAAATTTAATGCTTTATGATTTCTCATGAGTGATTTATCAAATCAATCTCCTTGTAGCTCTTACTCAGCGAGCAGGTATTGAGAGTATTTGGTCTTAACATTATGGACCTTATTAGCCGAGTCGTACCATGTAACAGCAATGAGACAATGGCCACGACTAGCCTATTCCAACAGCGTTTTATCTCGGCGAATCTAGCAAGAATCCCGACGTTATTCCTAGTTAGAGATTTCACGTGATGACAACATGTTTTGTATTGGGGCGCCGTGACGATCAGTCATTAGTGATAGCCGCCCCATTCCTCTCTGATGAAGATTCCTGCAGAGGATGCTCTAAAAGAATAATTCCAATGATGATTTCCACATGAAAATACTATACGTCTCATTTCCTTCTTTCGAGACAAATGTAGAGACGAGAAAGTATAATAACAAAAGGGATGGGAAGACCCCATCAAATCGTACAAGGATGGAACCAAACACGTAACATGGAGCTAGCCCCAATAGTATCACACTGGAAATATGTCATATAGCACCTAAAATATCTGAACTATCCAAGTTAAAAGGTCTACAAACAACATAACATCCGAAGAAGCATCACCTAACGTGATTGCTCTCCTATGGATTGCACCAGCTAGTGCTCTCTGTAGAGCAATGGAAACACGTTGCCTCAAATAGGCTATACAGTAAGCTAAAGAGAGTGATACCCCATGTCGCATAGTATGGTAGGCTCTCACACACTCCATCACGAACATGTCGAAGTCGGTGTCCATAGCTCCATATAACTCAAAAGCTAGAGGAACAAAGAGGTGACCTCTCTGCATACCTCTATACTTGGAGACCTTATCTGCCGCCGCCCACTTCGCCGCCCATCCCGGAGGATGGGTGATCACCCCCTCTGAAACTGTGTCTCTAGTAGGATCGGTAATCACCACATCAGCCACAGTGACCTGGTCCTCTCGAACCAAGTACAGGTCTCCCTTAACCCTAGTCGATTGCAAGTCATACCAACGCTCTCTCCGTGTGAGATATCCACCCTCTCGCGCCATATCAAACACCACATCCCTAATGACATCATGGGTAGCTATCCTCTGCCATCCGAATGGACAACGAGTCATATGAACACCAGATCTTGGAATTGTCTAGAAAGAACTTCTTAATAATCGGTGTTGAAGGATCATTATCTTCGTTTTTCATAGCAGAGACGGTCATCTAGCGTAGTGCATAGCATAGAGCGTGAGAAGCATTGGAAAACGATGGGGCCATAGAAACACCAATGTAGTTGATATGAAAGGTTGTTGCCGAGGCGGAGATATTGCATTTTAGTATGCAAGTTTGCAGCATAATTTTTGCTCAGTTTAATGCCAACCAGTGCAAATGTCTACACATAGACTATGTAGAAGACATGCTTGATAGTGCAATGACACTATTCAAATTGAGCAATCACCTAGTGTTGATTGTGGAATTCTTCAACAGTAAGAAAAGACAGTATCTTGGTTTCCACTAGAGCTTTGGAGCCCATGAACTCCTTGGAAGTGTTTTGGGTTGTGGGTGAAATTCAAGAGACTGGAGGAGATACCTAATTTCACAGCTTGCAGTTTGCACATACAGATTTGGCGGGAGCTCTGGACTGGATAATAGCTCATGAACGGAAATTTGCAGGTTGATAAGCTAATTGAAGGCTAGTTTTAGCACGGTGGGGTCGGTTCTCATGTGTGGACTGATATGTTAGTTTGATATATTAGAATGTATAATGGAGGAAAGTGCAGAGCTGTGCATGGGTCGCGTGGGAAAAGGTTTTCGAAAAAGTAACACATGCATTTGCCGAATATGAGAAATGTCGAACCTGTTCCATCAAGCTATGTACAATACACGAGCTAATTACTGAATTCACAGACAAATTGGTGGTTTAGAGATTTTATTTAGGATAAATTTTCCATTTTTTCTCATATGAATGGGAAAGAATCAAGCTTGGAGATTTCATTTGTCGATTGAACAACATGAGAGACAAGTTTGGGGGCTAGACGTAGCGAGATGGCAATCATGAAGACATGAGGAGCTGGATTTGACATTGTCAAATATGATGGACGTGGTGACTATCTTCGGTGGGAGAGGCAAGTCAAGGGCAAGTTGAAGGCATCGAGTTTGGGCAAGACATTGAGGCATAAGCCCTCTACATTCAATGATGAGGGCTTATGCCTTCTTTAGTTAGTGAGAACTAAAGTAGAGGTTACACAAGGAGGAGATAGATAGTCTTGAGTTGACTATTAGTGGAGTATCTAAAGGTGTCATGTCAGCAATTCGTGTGCTCTTTAGGTTGTGTTTCTTGTGTGTTAGTTGGTGTGTTAGTTGGAGTACATGTCAGTATTCTGTGTGCTCATAGGATAGTCTTGAGTTGACTATTTGTGGAATATCTAAAGGTGCCACGTCAGCAATCCGTGTGCCCTTTAGGTTGTGTTTCTTGTGTGTTAGTTGGTGTGTTAGTTGGAGTACACGACAACAATCCGTATGCTCATAGGGATGACATTCACGTCATTGATCCACGAGGAATTGGATGGATGGTGGTGTGTAACCTTATCTAGTTTGTACCTCTTTGAGTACTATATATGGAGAAATAGAAACCATTGAGGTATCTCTCAACTTTAGAATTTCTTGAGCTATTCGAGTGATCTCTCCTCAAGGAAAGAGCAAGTTCAGTATGATACCATTGTAACACTAGGGAAGTGATACAATGGTATCAGAGCTAACTTGCTCTTTCCTTGAGTGTGGATTACCCCTCTTGGAATAGCAAGATCATGATGATAACTTTAAGTTCTTGAGAGTTTTATAGAGACTAGCAGAGGTCATTGATCTGCATGTAGAGTAAGGGGGAAAGGGAAAAAACTGTGGGCTGCAGGTATGGATGTGCATGAGAGAAATCTTGTACCAAACTTTCCATTTTCCAATCTATTCAACATCCATATTCAATTCATGGAAAAGGATGTTTTCAGAGTGTATTTTGTGGCGAATTGGGGTACAGATTTCATGGCTCGAGTGATGGCATTAGCAGTACCAATGATACTTCCGATTGTCAGTTATGGAGAGACGTGGGATTATATCATTTATATTCTATACTGAATGTTGGATGGATTTGAATCGTGAACCATCCACACCGGTTCCGTTCAATACGTATGTAGAAATTAGAACAATTTACCGACAGAAGAGAGTATGGAGGGACTTTAATGTTAGGAATTATGGTGAAGAGTACTACATAGGTGTAATAGGATCACCTTGACCTTTTGTGATTCCTATTTTGAGAGATTGGATTGTTATTATACTTACATTGTATTAGTTTGAGTGGTGGAGAAGCATGGAGGCGTCAGTTTCTATGAGTGAAGTTCTGAACTCAATCATGACAGAAATGAAAGAGTTAAGAAAAGCTATTGTTGATAGACATACAAAGCAACAAGCCATGGAGGAGAAGATCTCTGCATTAGAGAGTGAGAAGGTAGAGAGAGAAAGAGTTGGTGAGATGGAAGTGGAAACTCCCATACAAGAGACTCAATCCCAACCGCAAGTGACTGCTATTGCCAACGAAGAGGCAAATAGAAGACGACTTCAAGAGATGGAAGATCAAGCCAATCTCTTATTTTGTATGGGAAAGTCATGTAAAGTGGAAGCCTACAAGGCCAATAGAGCCATGGGAGTTTTGGAGGGATGGATCATGAGGATGAATATACATCTATCACATTTTCATGTTTCTGATTTTACTGCAGGAATGTTCATGTGTTCTTACCTTATGGATAAGGCTCTTACATGATACACTACATGGGAACGAATGTTTTCAGAACGAGGTATCTCTATTTCATGGAGTGGGATGCAAGAGGGGCTTCTTTAGAACTTTTAAGTGGTGGATTCCCTTCCGCGAGAATGAAGTTGTGAGATTTGAAGCAGAAAGGAGGCATACATGAATACATTGAAGAATTTTGTGATCTTCAAGTATCCATTATGAATATGAGTGGATATGAGATTTGGGGCTGCGAGGTATATAAAGATATACTCATACCTAAAAAAAGTGATACGTGTATCATTTCTTTTAGGTGGATGTTTAGAGTTCAAAGTATGGAGACATGCATCACTTTATTAATGTCACGGTTTAGAGGTCAAAGAAATGATACATGTATCATTTCTTTGAAGTGGATACTCAATGTTTTGAGTAGTGTTATTAGAATCACTTCGATAAGGAGAGGATTAAGCATGCAAAGAATTGATACATGCATCACTTCTCCAATGTGAGTGTTCAAAGAAAGTAACACTAAAAGCAACCACTTAAAAGAAGAGGTACATGTATCATTTCATTGGATTATGAACTATGAAGATAACAAAGTGGTTATAATAACAATTCTTGGAATTTTGAGCACATATCTTTCAAATTAGTGCTCAAAGTCTCAAACAAAATTATTAGAATCACTTTGTTCTCTTCATGGCTCCATGCGCTCCTGAAACACTCCTCACGAGGTCACTGCTCCACCGCATTCAAACATGCACATTCCTATCACAAGTCAAGCAAACTCCCACTGTCCTATAGTACAATATGCACCAACTAGTTTCGACGAATTGCCACCACCCACTATCTTGCACTCGCATGCTTCCTTCCATGTGCTCCGCTCCTCTCTGACTGACTACTGCGCAATTGCAATGGGGATTCAGGAGCAATCGACAGCAGCGTAGGCAAGCATGGATCAAAGCAAGAAAAATTTGGACAGGTGCAAGAGCGAGCGTGATCGGAATTCAAGACTTAGGCCCTAACGTCGACGAATTTCTCGACCAGCAAAGGAAACTCTTGTTGTTATGATTCCCTATGATTTCCTTCTTTGATACCAATTGTTGTTCCGAAACAACAATACACAGAGTGTAATAGCACGGATATACACTATTGCGTCCAAATGTGTATAAACAGATTCGTTCTAAGGGAATAAGGGATCAAACCACACTAGCAAAGAAGAGAAACATGCATTTATACATCTTTCCAACTCTAGACTGCAGAGTCCGAAGAGTTACTCACAACGAAGGCAATTGACTCAACTCAATTCCTTCATAATCCCATCACAACATCACTTCTACAGACAACAACAAAATGATTTCAATTACTGTCTTTACTTTGGGATGGGGATCTCTCTCATTACAAGTTTGCGTCTCGGCGAAACACCCTACAGAGTACTTTTGATGACTACAGACAGGTTCAGCTCATGGACGAATATCCGAATAACTTTGCGGATACACGAATCAGTCAACACACCACCAGCCTGCATACACCAAACTCCTCGAGTGCTCGTTCTACCTTGACTACAATTTGCAGCTCAACAGATTGGACACTTGCAAAGATAAAAGATCCACCACTTTATTTCCTACGACTATTTATAATGAATTTCATAACTGCTACTACACGGATTGCTCTCTCCTAAGTCTTCTCTGCCTATCTAAACCGCTCGATCGCACCTCCGCTGCTTGCGTAAAGACGTCTGTAACAACAAGGTTACATTAGAATTGGATAGTTGTAGTGTTTATTGATTCGTTCCCAAGGGAATGGGGTGTTAACCGAATATCAAGTGGGGAATAGGTGTGTTTAGACTTCTTTAATCAACTCTGGACAATCAAAGTCCGAAGAGTGGAATCAATTCATAACTTAACAACCCATCAAGACATAAAGTTCCAAGAATTTCCAGAAGGAATTCTTTTACTAAGATTGGGTGATCCCAATTACAAGAGGTGATATTCACCAGGTGTAAGCTCGCTGAAGTTCTCCCGGCGAAATCGTCGGTAGCCAAACTCGTGGGACGAATTCTTGGGTATCTTCACAGGAATCCGATCTCGGTCGGGTAGGCCACCACGATCTCTGCCGGCTTCGAGAGTTTCCGTTCTACCTGGCTACACAGAACAAATCGACTTTCTCTTGCAAATTGAAGATGTCTCCACTAACTACTCTAGTCCTATTTATACACAATTCTAACGTCCTATCCGAATCGCTACCTACACGGATCGCGTCCGACTACAACTTCGGAGGTCTTTGCACCCTTCGATGATGTCTCTTCACGCCAAAGTAAAGCATCAACGCTGATTTGCAACTCTTTGATATCTTCTCGCGATCTCCCCCCCGTGAATTCGCAGACGCTTCCTCGAGGCACGACCCATCGCTTTGTACATCTCCTTTCGTTTCTCCTTCGAATCGCCAGGAGTGTTCATCGCCATGGTCAATGTCTCCAATCGATCAGCTTCCACATCATCACAAATGGGCAAGAAGATACTTCATTACTTACTAGCCAAAACTTCTAATCTAGCGGGTCGCTCAGATCGATCTCATGCAACCTACAAGCTTCACCTCCTTCAATTGATTCCGAAGCCGCTCATTCTCGACTTCCACAAACTTCAACTCTACCCGGCGAATTTTGCATATCTCCCCATAAGCCTTCTTCGATGCTATCACTTCCCGTTGTGCTTCTGCCTTCTCCTTCTCCGACGCAGTACACGACTGGCCAAACGCTTAATAGTCCAGGTCTGTCCTTCTTCCCCTGTTGCAATGCGGTTCATCAACTGAATGAGTTCTATGTAACCGTCTTCTTGAGGATTCCACCCTCGAATATAGTCCTTCCCATCTCGCTCAACTCCATGAGAAAGGGGACAACTACATTTTCTAACTTCTCTCGGCTAACTGCAACACCGAAGAGAGCGGTTCTCCACCATTTTCTTTGGGCCTTCACCTTTGGCCTCGATACTTTTCGGCACCGGGCTCCTCGGCTTAACAATCTCCTTTAACTTCCGCTTCTTGTTGACCGGCGTTCGAACTTCCTCTATACTTGGACTTCGTGACTCTCTTCCCCGGTTCCTACCGAATCCTCTCTTCCAATACGACTTCCTCAATTCCCGCATTACTTGGTCCAACTCGCCTCGACAAGGCATCTCGCCTGGCAACCGGGCGACAAATTGCTTCCTTCTTGGGACCCACACTTCTCGTTGATCCACTACCGGCTTCACTCATATTCGGCTCGCAAAACATTCTCTCGCATCCATCCGATACTTCACTCTTTCCCTTGGAGTTAACCACCCCATCCTTGAGTACATGTGTACCAGAAAAGAGGAAATGTACACTACTCTCTTCTCTCCTGCTTTCAACTTCTATCCCATAGCTTGCACATTTCGAGCGAATATTTCTCCCTAGTTGACTTTGATCTTTCCTCCGACGAATCCTTCCACTATTCTCACCTTATGCATACTAGCGTAAGTAGTTCTCTCATGGTGAGAATAGGCGATTCAACGTATACATGATCTTCCGTCGGAAATCATCCTTAATCAAATCAATCTTGAACCCGTTGGTCCCCTTCCTTCCTCGAGGATCAAACCACTTGGACTCATCAAGTCGAATCTGTGTGCAAAGCCGATCCTTCCTGGGCCGATGCCGTCCTTGTCTTCCGATAATCCCGGCCCAATGCTTCCGCCCATAGAATCGCATCCCAGGAATCAGGGTAACCTCTCCATCCAATCGGATTGGCAACTTTCTTGGCCTTCACTTCTTCACACAACTCCGGACGGACATAGTCCCATCGCCAAAGCCCCAACGCCCGCCCAATTGCTTCAATCGTTTCAATTCTTCCAACGTCCAGTCCGGTTTTGGCACTAGAGGTCTAATTACACTCGCCATTTTCTGCAGAGGAGGTAATCGAATAGCTTCCCGTGCTCCCGAGCGCAATGCCACTCGCTTCTTCATCGTGTCACTCTGCTGGTTCTGCGCCCGCCATTGCTCTACGATACAGTTACAACTTACCCTAACCGAAACAGAATTGCTTCCGCCGGATTCAATCTACACATACTCTTCTCAACACGCATATTCGCCTTAAGAGTCATCTTCGTATTCGTTAATACTCAATTCCGCCAAATATCATGCGTTTTATTCCGAAAACCAAAAAAACAAGCTTAAAATTCCTAACTAGGGTCCTACAACGTCGATTTCTAATTGCATTTCATGTATATCGGCTGCGATCTCTTGTCGATGAAGAGCCATGGCTTCCCAAAATCTCGACCCAAGGCTTTATACATCTCCTTTCTCCTGTCCTTCGAGTTGATGGGATTCTCCATCACTGCCACCAACTGCTCCAACCGCTGCACCTCAACTCGATCACACCGTGTGAACAAATGCTGCGCACATCTGTTAGCAAGGTTCTCTAACTTCGCATGCGTCTCCACATCCACTTGAATCAATCTTTGTTTTAGGTCCTGCACCATCTCCCGAAGATGAGCGTTCTCTTTCTCCACAAAGTGAATCTCCGCACCCCGAATATGGTGTTGCATAGGACAATTCTTTGCTTTGAGAACGCCCGAGCGCTTGGCTGTAGAAGAACCCTCTAGAACCTTGTGTGAGTTGACAATCTCTTCTTCTTCTCCTCAATACTCCGCATTACAACCGGTAAAACTTCAACGGAAGAAGATTGTGATATACAATGATTCGACCAATAACTCTCACTTAAACTTTACAGAAAATTGATCCACTACCCTTTCAATCTCTCAGATAAGGGCAAGGGAAGGAAGCACAGATATGAGATAAATGGTTTGAGAAAGAAGCAAACATGTTTGATTGTGACGGATGGCAAGATAGAAGGAGTAAAAGTGAGAGTATTGATTGATCCAAGGGCTACATAAAATTTCCTATCTCAATCTATTGCTATAAAGTTGGGATTAGCTTTAGAGAAAGATGAGAGTGAAAAGGTAGAGTTGCCAAACGGGCAAACATAGAGCATTGAGAGCATTTCTAGGAAAATGGAGTTGAAGATTGGGCAATACAAGGAATCGTTGGAGTGGAGAGTAATTCGATTAGTTTGTTATGATACTATTTTGGGTATGTCTTGGATGGAAAAATATAATCATGAGGTAGATTGGCGAAGAAAGATAGTAAAAACTATCAGTTGGAGGATCTTTGAACATAGACTTAGATCAGAACACAAAAACTTACCTCTATAAGTGATAGGAAGAACCGCTATCAGTCACAAAGATGTATATTTTTTGAGCCTAATAAGAGATGTAAGCGCTCCAAAAGAGCAATCTTTTATACATGAGGAGTTAACTTGTATCTCGAACGAGTTTCAAGATGTTTTTCTAGATGATTTGCCTCCAGGTTTACCACCAAGAAGGAGAGTGGATCACAAGATAGAGATCTTACCAGGAAGTTCTCCTCCTTGTAAAAGTCCCTATCGACTTGCACCAAACGAGCTGGAGAAATGCAAGACACAATTGGAAGAGTTGTTGGAGAAAGGGTTTATCAAACCTAGTGTGTCACCATATGGAGCTCCAGTGTTGTTTGTGAAGAAGAAGGACGGCTCCTTGCGGATGTGCATGGGCTTTCGTGCTCTAAATCAACAAACAGGTGAAAAATAAGTATCCATTACGGCGAATGGATGACTTGTTTGATCAACTTCATGGAGCTAAGTATTTCACCAAACTTGATCTTAGAAGCAGATACAATCAGATCAGAGTGGCGGATGTAGACATACAAAAGACAGTTTTTAGAACTAGATATGGTCATTTTGAGTATCTAGTTATGCTATTTGGTTTAACCAATGCCCCTGCCACATTCATGGGATTGATGAATGATATTTTTTGTAAATATCTAGATAAATCAGTGATTGTATTTTTTGATGATATCTTGATATATAGCAAGTCCTTACAAGATCATCAAAAATATCTACGAGAAGTACTCCAAGTGTTGAGAGAAAATAAACTGTATGCTAAGATGTCAAAATGTGAGTTTGGCAAAAGTGAAGTAGATTACTTAGGCCATAGAGTTAGTGCTGATGGCATCCAAGTCATGAGTGACAAAGTGGAAGCCATTCAAAATTGGAATGCTCTAGAGAATCAGACTCAGCTACATAGTTTCTTGGGTTTAACCGGCTTCTATAGAAGGTTTGTGGAAGCTTTTGCTCGTATTGCTCAAGCTTTAACAAGTCTCTTAGGCCAAGGACAGAAATGGCAATGGGGTACAGTTCAAGAGATTGCATTTCAGGCTTTGAAGAATGCGCTCTTATATGCACCAATCCTTAAATGGTACGAACCCGGTATACCAACAAAACTTGCTACGGATGCATCAGGTGTGGCAGTTGGAGGAGTGTTACAACAAGAATGGAAAAATGGATGGCACCCAATTGCTTTCTTTTCATGGAAACTTTTGCCGGCGGAGCAAAATTATCATACCATAGAGAGGGAGGAGTTAGCCATTGTGTTGGCTACTAAACATTGGAAGCACTATCTTGGAGATAAGGAGTTTGTGATTGAGACAGACCACAAGCCTTTGGTTTATTTAGAAACTCAAAAGGATCTCTCAATGCGGTAGATTCGTTGGGCTGAATGGCGACAACGTTTCAACATGAAGATCGTGTATGTGGAGGGGAAGAAGCAGCTTGCCAATGCATTGACATGAATGCCATGCATTAATCACATCACGGAGGTGAAGATTCACTCTAAATGATGGGAGAACCTGAATTGAGCTACCAAGGAGGATGAGGAGATTGCACAAGCCCTTTAGCAAGGTTGAACACATTTAGAACGGGGATTGGCGTTCTGTAAGGGAAAGATTTGGATACTCTGAGATGTTGCTCTCCATACAACAGTGTTAGAGGAGGCACATGATTCAACTATTGCGGGCCATGTAGGAGTGGAGAAGACCATTGAAGACATCCAAAGGGTAAACTTTTGGCCAAAACTCAGAGAGGACATCACCAGCTATGTTCGAAGTTGTGTGGCTTGTCAACAAAATAAGGCTAGCAATCAAAAACCAAAGAGGTCTACTACAACCTCTATCAACACCGACTAGAAGATGAGAGCATGTCAGTATAGACATTGTATGTGAGTTACCAATGACGTCTACGGGGTATGATTCAATAGTCGTTTTTGTGGATAAATTGAGCAAGATGATCCACATTAGACCCACAACAAAGACAATTCTCGCACCTCGAACTTGCTCGAATTTATATGGATGCAGTTTTTGCTCAACATGGTTTAGCTACAATACTCATCACCGATAGGGGTACTCAATTTACTAGCATATTTTGGAAAACCCTATTTGGCTATTCAAAACAAAACTAGCCATGTTCACATCTTATCATCCTCAATCAGATGGGCAAATTGAAAGTGCAAATAGAACTATTGAGGACATGCTTAGAGCTTTCACTTTGGAAGAACAAGAAGGTTGGGATGCACTTCTACCCTTGATTGAGTTTGCTTATAATAATTTAATCAATGCATCCACAAAAGTCAGCCCTTTCTTCTTGATGTATGGAGAACACCCTATCACACCATCTAGCTTGATGAATGTAGGTCACATGCAGGAACCATCAACCCAAATTGAAGCGGTGAACGAGTTTGTGACATGAGTCCAACAAGGAGAGCATAAGGCAAAGCAAAAATTAGCCATTGCCCAAAATCGGCAAAAACAATATGCTGATGCTCATCGATGACATTTGGAGTTTCAAAAAGGCGATCAGGTGTGGTTGTCTACTACCAATTTGTCATTAATAGGGGTTCGAAAGTTAAGTCCACGGTTTATTGGACCTTTCTTGATTGTCCAACGGAGAAGTTGTCTACAAGTTAGAGTTACCAACACACATGAAAATACATCCCATTTTTCATGTGTCTCTCTTGAGGAAGTATACTCCACGATCTCCTTCCTTTGGCAATCCACATCAACCTCCTCCTTTACCAGCCATGATTGATGGTATAGAGGAGAATGAGGTTGAGAGAATCCTCAAGAAACGGACAAGAGGCCAGCGGAACCCAAAAGTGCAATATCTAGTCCAATGGAAAGGTTATCCACTTTATGAAGCTACTTGGGAACCATTGGCAAATCTTACAAATGCCAAGATACTTGTAGAGACTTTTGAGTCTTCTTGCAATGAGGATGTTGCAACTTAAATGGAGGGAGGTTTGTATCCAATCTTGATTAGCTATAGTTAGTTTAGCCAAAGCGTAGAGTGGTCACTAGATCACAAAAACACAAGATAGTGGTGTGCACTATCCAAAAAGCAAAAGGGTAAATGACGAGGTGACTATCATGCATTGGTGGATCAGATCGTGTGCTAGACGTCTGTTAGGAATTGATTAGGATAAGATAACAAAACACAACCTACGCATGTTAGCCATGTGGTATAGTTTGGATTATGGACTTCTCTAGTCCTACAATATATAAAGCAAGGAGAGGTCTTGAGAAGACATCTCTCATCTTGGAAGTCATTCCGGAGTCATTGCTTTCAGTGTTACAGTGGGACCCTCAAGCCGATGGGTACATGGAATTGATTTAGATGATGAACCGGCTGGCTCTGGGGAAGGAAGACCAATCCATTACAATTTGAGAGCTGACCGAGTATGTGGATAAGTTGTCCAAGAAGAAGATGGAACTGGAGCAGAAGGTCTAGGAGGCGAAGAAGGCCTACGAAGAGATCTGCCGTATTCGGGATGCAGAGATCCACTTTGTAGAGAAGGAGAATGCCCATCTTTTGAGGACAATGCAGGACCTGAAGCGAAGACTAATTTAGGTGGATGTGGAGGCGTTGGCGAAGTTGGAGAACCTCGTTAACAGATGTGCGCAACATCTATTCACACAGTATGATCGAGTTCAGGTGCAACGGTTAGAGCAGTTGGTGGCAGCGATGGAGAATCCCGGGGACTCAAAGGACAGGAGGAAGGAAATGTTTAAAATGTTGGGTCGAGATTTCAGGAAAGCCATGGCTCTTCATCGACAGTAGATCACGGCGGACATTCAGGAGATGCAGTTAGAAATCAACGCATTCATGCAAGCAGCGGGGGTGCGATCGAGCGGTCTAGATCAGAGTAGAAGACTTAGGAGAGAGCAATCCGTGTAGGAGCAGTTAGGAGTAGCAATTAGAACATTCATTATAAATAGTCGAAGGAAATAAAGTGGTGGGATCTTTTCATCTTTGCAAGTGTCCAATCTGTTGGGCTGCAAATTGTAGTCAGGGTAGAATGAGCACTCGAGGAGCTGATGTATGCAAGCTGACATTGTGCTGACTAATTCGTGTATCCGTGAAGTTACCCGGATATTTGTCCATGAGCTGAGACTATCGTAGTCATCATAAGTACTTTGTAGAGTGATTGTTATGAGAGAGATCCCCATCCCGAAGTAAAGCAATTATTGAAATCTACTTGCTATTGTCTATGCAATTGGTATTGTGATGGGATTGTGAAGGACTTGAGATTGGATTGATTGCCTTCTTTGTGAGTAACTCTTCGGACTCTGCAGTCCAGAGTGGAAAAGATGTCTAAATGTATGTTTCTCTCCTGTGCTAGTGTGGTTTGATCCCTCATTCCCTTGGGAACGAATCAATCTATACGAATTCGGACTTAGTAATACACACCCGTGCTATTACATAAAGGTCTAACTTTTTCTTGGCGCCGGTGCAGGGGAATGAATTGATCCGACAGCTAGCCAGGAAGGGAAACTCCATGGTCACAATTGTGACCGCAATTTTGTTCTTTTTACCAGCCACCTTCCCGTTGCTCCTGAGAGCGTTCAGTCCCTCTTTGGAAGGAAGTGAGGGTTGAGCCATTTGGGTATTGTCTAGCGCCTTACCGAGTTGACGAGATCTTCAATCCATGCATGACGGAGAGGCGTATTAACGCTGATCGGTCCAAGAAGGAGTCTCCACCGGTGCATGTCCTATCGATAGAGGAAGAAGAGAACACCCCCGAACTCACTGCCAGAGGATGGCATGCTGCTGCACGTGAAGAACTAAGACGGAAGGAACGTGGACCGACCCTTGGATCATCAAAGGAAGAAGATTCATGCGGAACATGACGTAGTGACGAATGTGGTGGGTCACCTTCCACACGAATCTGGGAAGAGCCAAGCGTCTACGTCGAGAGGAAGAAGTCGAACCAGCAGCCCTAGATGTTTGGAGACTCGACTTGACGGGAGTAGCTCTAACTCTTCGGAAGGACATGTGAACCCCAGTACCAACACCTCCACCAGAGCGGTAATGCCTTTGGGAGACAAAGCATCCTACAAAGGTGAACGGTGGTCGGCATTTCAAGAAGGGCCCAAGACCTTCACTGTTGCAAGCGTGAGAGAGTTGAACGAACTCAAGGTGAACCTTGAGCCACGGTTCACAAACATCCAACTAGAAGACGAGCAAGAGAGAAGATCAGCACGAATGGCGGTGTCGTGTTGTGACGCGGCTACTATGAGAAGATGATGACATGTACCATCTTTAGAGCTGTTGTCATGACGGCGATAGTTTAGGTTAGGATAACCGACGGCGCACTATAAAAAGGTTTGTTAAGAGCCCTTTGGATCTACTTTGTAGGGTCAGGATGTTGAAAAGGCTCCAAGAGATATTATCTTGGACCTTATCAGATATAAAGCGCAGTCATGATGGAAATGGTATGGGAGAGTACTAGACACATCACTTTGCTGACTAAGGAGCATATCTGATCGAAGTGGAGCCGACGAGGACATGGATAGAGGACAACATGATCCTCCAGATGTACCGATGCCTAATCCATTTGTGATCAACATCCGGTGTTTTCATCGTGATCATTTTTGGGCGTGGTTAGTGTATCATTTTGGAGATAACTTTCTGCAACAAGTGATAAACTCTCCAGACCCGATTATTCTTCCAGTTGTTTCCTACGGCTCGATTTGGGACGTAACAATGTACGTTTTGATTTAGTTTGGGCGTTATGGATTTGAACTTACCAGTAGTGGTGGCTTTCAACACATGGGTTCCAATCCATCACTATAGCTTACCGAAAACAAGCCATAGGGAGTTGATTGTTAGGAACTTTGGCGAGGAGTATTATTCTCAAGTTATAAACTCCCTGGTTCCGTTTGTAGTTCCGTTCATACTTAGCCGGTTTCGAGTTGTCATTTTGACTCTTTATTAGTGGCAACTCGTATTGTGTATAGGATGGCTAAGTAGTGTGTTTAGGATAGTTGTAAAGCTCTAAGTTAAAATGGAGCTAATTTGGCCACACTAGAGGTCAAAATAACACTCTTCATTCTCTTTGGTCTTGGAGTTTGGGCCAATGAGGGCTCTTGGGCAACTTCTTCGAGGTTTTGAGGAGTTTTGGAGACCTTCTAGGGGGACATTCGGAGATCTGAGGATTGGGTTGGAGAGCTGACGGGACGAGCTACGACGTGGGCTCAAGAATGGATGGATTTGAAGGATTTGTCACTCTGAAGTGATGATTCAAAGTTAGAGTGAGAAATTTAGACCTAGAAATTTAGAGTGTATTTGGAGAGTTTCTGAGAACCTTACAAGGGTTTTGGGAGATCTGAGTCGACAAAGATATAGTTTTCGACTCAGGCTTGTGTTTTGATCAAAGTTTTGACTCAATTGGGCGAGTTTTGAGTACGGAGTGATAGCTTGAAGTTTGTGTATACAGTCAGAATTGCAGGACTGCACTGACCGTCACGGTTAGTACGTAGATCATATCTTTTGATATCAGAAATTTCTGTCAATAAAACTTTGCACAGTTCAAGTTCTGATGATGAGTGACCTTCTCATAAAATCTAGGAGCAATTGAAGTCAAGGATTGGGATGTGTGACGGGTTTTGTACACAGGGGTCTGCATATCGCCTTGTGTTACAGTGGGTAAATCACCAATTGTTTTGAGAGATCTAGAAACGAAAAACATTTGAAACTTTTCTGAGTGATAGTAAGGGTTGTGGAGCAATTTTCTGTAAAGTTTGAGCGAAAGTTATTGGTCGAATCATTAGATATCATAGTCTTCTTCCGCTAAAGTTTTACCGCTATAATGTGGAGGCTTGAGGAGAAGAAGAAGAAGAGATTGTCAACTCACACGAGGTTCTAGAAGGTTCTTCTTCTGACCGGGCGCCGGGCGTTCTTAGAGCAAAGAAATGTCCATGCGACATAAGTGGTGAACTCGACGTGAAACCTCTGAGGTGGAGGAACTTTCATGAGTTCTCTTGTTGCGAAGTTTTCGGTTTCATGAGTTTCGGTTTATGGTTGGATGTTCCAAGTTTAGAGTTAGGTGTAGATTGCAAGGTTAGGTTGTGGGTTGGCCTTGAGATATAAGGATGCAAGTTCAAGTTTTGTTTGGACTTGAGATATAAAATTAGTGAGGAATCAGATTGTAAGAACTCTATAGTGATAGCTTAGCGCAAAACATTGAGTTTTATGATATGTCAAATGCCAAGTGCTGGCAAGAGTCAGTCATGGGTGGGTTGGAAAAATTCAAGTATGGAGGGTCGCTGTTTGCTTCTTGTGTTTGGATCCCTCCATACCGGCTTCTTGTGTGTGCGCCATGCCGATTTGTGTGGGCGCCGATTCTATAGGAGTGTCCGGACTTGATCACAAAAGTTACCACTCTAGTGCGTCTTTGCGTATTTCTCTTGTGAGAAGTTGGAAGTGATGGCCAACTCTCCCAAGAGTGCTTGAGGTGATGGCAGGTTAGGTTGCCCAATCCATTAGGCACGTACCACGGGGATCTAGATTTAGATCGAGTAAATAGATCGAAGGTTGAATACTTGGGGAATTTGAGGCGTCAATCGATCAAGACGGCTTTTCATTGACAACAAGCCGAGTGGATGTTCGGGATCACAAGGACGGTTACAATGAGTGGGGAGGGGTCGAAAGCAGCAACCGAGGTACCTAAGGTGCGGCTTGATCCGCAACAATGAGATGTTTCAAGCGCTCACGCTCTTCCTTCAACAAAGAACAATTGCAAGACCGAAGGGAGAATTCGCCCACAAGGGCGCCGCAAGTCGTGGTGGGGAAGATGGATCAGTTTGACGGGAGGGATGTCTCAAAGTACTTGAGATACTACGTCAAGGAAATGGAGCTGAACCGTGTTGCCGAAAAAAGAGATGATAGAAATGTTTCGCCTTGCCATGGTGCCGGAGATTAGAAGTCATGTGAAATCCCTACAGAATACTTTGGTGAGGGTTGGGAAACCTATTCCCGTGCCTTGAGGGATGAGTACTTCTTAGAAGATTCTGATAGAGTCACTAAGAAGTCCTTCATGGAGTGGGTCGAAGGGCCCAATAAGAAGTCTCATGCAACCGAGCTTTTAGGGAGTTTGAGACAATTCTCACAATTGTCTCGATTGGAGAAGATCACCTTGGAGTCACATAAAACGTAGTTGTTTCTCCGAGCTGCGATGTGGAGTTGCAAGAGAAGTTGGAGTTGCTTCTCGAAGACAAAAATGAGGAAGAAGGGCTAACAGGTAGTTGAAAGGATGTCGAGGAGGCAGTTGGACTCTTAGCGAAGAGAGAAAGAAGGAGAGAAAAGATTGTGATGAGAAGACCCCTCACACGGGCCGTTTCTATTGCTCTAGCACCTGTTACTAGGCAAGTGGTTCCAAACTCCAACATTCAAGCTCCGGTTGAATTACGTAGAAAGGAAGAATCATCCATCGATGAGATCATGCGAGGGATGAAGGAGCTTAAGATCAAATTTGCAATGTTGGAAGAGAAAGACATGGGAGGGGAGAAGAAGACTTCCACCAAGCAAGCGTATGTGCAACGGTGCATATGGTGTGACAAAGACCGATCATGCAGGAGGGATTGTGGGGACTTTGCACAAACATTGCAAAGTGGAGAAATTTTCTGAAAGAAGGGAAGGTAGCCCTCAAGGACACCGGAGCAATCATCCAAACCAATTTTGGTAAGGGAGGGATGAGAAGGATTGTGGATGATTACCATAGTGCACATGCAGTGGCATCAGTTGAAGCTTTTAGCTATGGTGCTAAGATTAGAGGAGCAGGAGAGGAGTTTGAAGGCCACGTACCGCTTAACGGCCTATGGTCAAGTGCTCTCGCTACGATGGAGAAAGGGAAAGTAGCTAGAGAGACTCTTCTAAGAACAAATGGGCGGAAATACGTGCTACTCTTGGATGGGAAGATCTAGTAGAAACCATACGGTTCATGCTTATATTGCCAAGACTCAATATGAAGCATCGGTGGAAGATAAGAGACGGAGGGAAGAGGAGGATTCTGGCGAAGGACTCTCATTGAAGAGGTTGGCTAGAGAACGTATCGTATCTGATACACCTCTCCCACCTAATCACGCTATGGAGGAAGCTGGTCCCTCGAGGTTGAAGGAAAGAACCAAAGGGGGTGAGAAGGACAAGGGGAAGGTACCAACTTACAAACTACAATCGGATATTGAGGCGGCAACATATTTGAAGGAGTCTTGGAGGAGAGGATTTTGAATGCCAAGGTAGGGTTTACCTTGAGGGAGATACTTGGAATAGCAAAGAGGGAGTTTCATGATGTTATCATTGATATCATCAAAAGGAAACGGCAGATTTCCAATGAGACTGCTCTACTTCATGCTATGGGTACAAAGATATCAAAGGATGAAGAAGATGCGCTGGTAGAGTGTTGTGGATTGAAATCTCAGAAGGTTCGCTTTGAGGATGAGGCAAAAGAAGAAGGTGTGAAGGTGTCTAGCCACTACACCCGACCGCATTGGGCAAGGGCGACTACTGAAACCCTTGTGAAGCTAGGGGATCTCAGTGAACCGGTGTTAGCACTAATTGATCATGGATCACAGATCAATATAATGTCGAGAGAGCTCTACAAGAAGGGGAAGTGGCCCATAGACACCAATCATGGTTGGGTGATTAGGGCAGCCAACAATACTTGAGGGGGCTTGTATGGAGCATGCCCTGATATTCCGATGAAGGTTGGAGATGTAATAGCTGAGCAGAATTTCTTCGTGCAAGACTCTACATCATACCCATTGATTCTTGGTCAACCTTACATCATAGCACTGAGGATGGAGACAAGAGTGCTTGATGATGGATCGGCATATGCACGAATTCGCAGCCAAGATGGGAAGCGGTTGGTGCAGTTTCTAACAATTCCAAAGAAATCATGAGAGAAACAAAGCACGGTTGAGAGAGGGAGCTTTCTCAAAATCTGAAGATTTTGAGGATTTTGGAGAAGTATCGCTATAGAGAGAGGATATAGTGGTACGGAGGAGAAGGTACTCTCACATATGCAAGAGAAAGGTACCTTTTGTACAAGGTTGATGGAGTTTTCGCGTGATGGATATGCTACATACAAGGAGGTTGCTGATTTGAAAAGATGGGAGAAGAACAAACTGCAAAGATATGAAGAAAACCTTGCAGATTTGAAGCTTTTTGAGGAAGGTGAATATATATCAGGAGTTTATGAGGAGTTTGGTTTGGGAGACCCGTTGAAGGAGATGATGGAGATTGGATTTGGGGATGAAGACAAGATAGTGGAGGTTCACTCTAGAGAGCTCTACTCCACTATTGAGATGTTCCAAGCATCCGAGGTTCGAGTGGAGACTAGATATAAAATGGTTGATAAGAAGGTGAAACCGATAGCTGCTCCTTTACCAAACGACTCAAAGGAACAAGTGCAAAGCGAAAGAAAGGAGAAAGTAACTTGAGGGATCCTAGTAAAATGGGACACAAGTTTACTGAAACCACTATGAAGGAGTTGAAGGTTGGATCTGACGGTTTCCTTCTTGCAAATGAGGAAAGGTGTTTCAAAGAGATGCTTGCTAGACATGGAAAAGCATTCTCTTTTGAAGCAAAGGAGATAGGGTGTGTGGATCCAAATGTAGTAGCTCCCATGATCATTTTTACTGTGCCTCATGCGCCTTGGGACTTGAGACCGATCCCAGTACCTAGAGCCCATCTTCCAAAACTCATTGAGTTGTTGAAGGAGAAGATGAGGATGAGGATTTTGGAGCCGTCCTTTGCAACATATTCTAGTCGATGGTTTATAGTGCCAAAAAAGAATGGATCACTACGATTCATTCAAGACATGCAACCGGTGAATCAAGTGACTATCAGGAATATGGGGGTGGGACCAATTGTGGACGAAGTTTGCGTAAGCCTTTGCAGGGAGAGCTATCTACTCCATGGGGATCTTTTACTCGGGTATGATCAGTTTCAACTATCAGAAGGAAGCAGGGATGTTACCACAATGAGAACACCCTTGGGCTTGGTAAGGATGTGCACGCTACCACAAGGGGCAACAAATTCAGTAGCACACATGATGAATGGGATGAATAAAGTGTTAAGGGACTTTATTCCGGAGAAGACTATGCCTTTTCTAGATGATGTGCCAATCAAAGGATGTACAGAAGAGGAGAAGGATGGAACGGGGAAGTTTGTGAAGGATCACATTGAAGATTGTGAGAGGATATTATCTCGATTGGAGGAGGTTCATCTTACATTGTCAAGAGCAAAATCTATATTTGGGGTGCGGGAGGTTGTCATTGTTGGTCATTTGTGTGGATGGTACGGCAGAAAACCAGATCCCAACAAGGTGGATGCTATTCAAAGGATGCGCGAAATCTGCAACTCCTTGACAGAAGTGAGGCGGTTTTTAGGTGCTGTTGTGTTCTATCACATATGGATTCCTCACTATGCTCATATAACAGATCCGTTATATGGGTTGTTAAGGAAAAATCAGAAGTTTGTCTGGGAGAATAGACATGTAGAGGCCATGAGGAAGTTGAAGAGATGTATGTCATCACCTCCAGTGTTGCGAAGGATAGAATATCATGGTAACAAGCCAGTGATATTGACGGTGGATACCAGTCCTATTGCCATAGGATGGGCCGTGGGGCAGGATGACGAAGATAAAGGGAGTAGGTATGCTGTGAGATTTGGAGCCAAGGTCTTGAGTGAAAGACAGCCGGGTTATCCTCGTGTGAAGAAGGAATTGTGGGGTGTTGTTACGGCCATGAAGTCGGAAAGGAACTACCTGATTGGAGCACATGTGATTGTGGAGACGGATTGTTTACCGTTGCTGGGGATGATCACCAATTGCAATACACCGGATATTGCAATGTTGAGGTGGATAGCATATATCAAGACGCTTAATCCGGAGTTCAGGCATGTGGTAGGAAAGGATAACAAGGTGGCAGATATGTTGTCAAGAGCTAGATATGAGGGAGAAGAAGAAATGGTTGATGATACTGATGATGTTGGAACGACATTTTATTCTGTGGCTCATCAGCAAGGTTTGAAGATGTTTCTGGAGGATTTGTATGAGGGTGAGTGGTAAGATATTGGAAAATATCTCAGCACACTAGTACGACAAAGCGGTTGGAGTGATCATGAGTTCAAACATGTAAGAAGGAAGGCCTACAACTATATGTTACAAGATGGATACCTATGGAAGAGACCGAAGCGGAAGGGTGACATGCCACAACGTGTGATTTGTGGAAAGGAGGCTCAACAAGATTTGATGCGGGAGTTTCATGAGAGCTTATGGGCAGGCCACAGGGGGATATATGCCACTTTCATGAAATTGAAAGGGAGATATTGGTGGAAAAACATCTACAAGGATGTGGTAGGATTTGTGGAGACTTGTGAGACATGTCGGATGTATTCGGTAATCCGACACCGTGATGGTTTGCATCCTACATATCCACTTGCTATCCATTACAAGTGGGTTGTGGATTTGGTTATAATGCCAATAGGATTATGACAGATGAGGTATCTGGTGTTAGCAAGGGAGGATCTATCCAATCAAGTGGAGGGGAGAGCACTACGATCAAAAGCAACAGAAGGCTTTTGCAGATTTCTTTTGGAGGAGCAGATCTCTTTTCCAAGATCTCTTTTGCAGATCTCTTTTCCAAGAAGGATAATCCACACTCAAGGAAAGAGCAAGTTCACTTTGATATCATTGTAACACTAGGGAAGTGAGGAGAGACCACTTGAATAGCTCAAGAAATTCTGAAATTGAGAGATACCTCAATGGTTTCTCTTTCTCCATATATAGTCATCAAAAAAGTACAAACTAGATAAGGTTGTACAACCATCATCCATTCAATTCCTCATGGACTAATGACATGACGGTCATCTCTATGAGCACACGGATTGCTGACGTGTACTCCAACTAACACACAAGAAACACAACCTAAAGAGCACACAAATTGCTAACATGGCACCTTTAGATACTCCACTAATAGTCAATTCAAGACTATCTATCTCCTCCTTGCGTAACCTCTATTTTAGTCCTCAAGAACTAAAGATAGTTACAAATCTTTCCTTGAGCTCAACAAAATCTCTCTTATATTTATCCCCCCAATGCCACTCTTGATTTAGCTTTGTGAGCTTCATCAAGACTTTGGCAATAGTGCTAAATCCTCGTATATATCGATGATAAAAATTTGCAAATCTAAGAAATGTTCACATCCTAGTCACATATAAGAGTTGTTATCATGCACAAACATATTGCATCACATGAAACATCACAATACACAAATCATCATAAATTAGCACAAGTGTACCATAATTGTCCCCTAACTCGCGATTAGGTCCCTCTAACACAAGATAGTCATCTAGTCCATTAAGATGATATGCCCTTCATGGGGCTCATATAAGGAGATTAGATGCTACAATGTCTCATTGTTAGTCGCATGTTTGCAATCCATATCATGTAACTTACCTACTAATCGCATCAATGACATCTCTGCCACCCATTGGGCACCACATTGAGAGTATATGTCAAACATGATATATGTCATCCTCTCAAACAAGAATCACAAATCAATATATTGGCTGGTCCACCAACTGATCCACATAATATACATCTCAAGCCTGCCCACACAACTGACATGCTTGGATCCATGGTAACATCAATGTTTAAAAGGTGACATATCGCGTAATTATGCATATGATTCTTCCAAATCACACCATCAAGATCATCTAATATCAAAATTATGGAAGGTAAAACCTCATGTCATTGTAGAATCATGCAACCATCAGTAACATCCAATGTGATCGGTGCATTCTGCTGCAAGTAAACATAATCATCACATGAAATCTACGAATTAAAGGTCATTTTTTAACACTCAACCAATTAACTTTTCAATGAGTTCACGATGATCATGATGCGGCTATGACAAAATCATATAAAATAAAGAAATAAATCAAACTACTAAAATTATGAAAAAATTAAATGTCATATACACAAACTTTTATTACTCTTAGGTATTTTCAAAAAATCATCAATTTATTAATTGATAAAAAGAATGCAGCACCGTAAAAATGTATAATAATTTTCAAATTTATTGCAATGAAAATTTAATATTGAATATAAAATGAATGTGAATGTTGAACTTAATTCGATAAAGTCATAGTTTAGCTTTCCATTATTCAATCCATATTTTAAAAGGTAAATATTTTGACTCAATCATTATATGGATATTTTAAATATAGATATGTTTAATCTTTGTATTTATAAATAATATTTAATAATAACTAATGAACATTCAAAAACATAATTTATCAAAATCTTGTAAACATATTGTAATATACAGTAAACATATATAATAGTAAATTTTAAATTATTATTTTGATATTTATATCATCAATATGTTAAATAATTTTAAAAATATGTTCACAAATGTATAAAATTTGATTTTTAATGTAATATTTTAAAATTTTAGACTAAAATTTCAAAATTAATACGTTAAATATAATAAAATTAAAAATTTTTGAAATTTTTTTTCACTACTTTATATTTTATTTATTTATTTATTTATTTTATAAAATTAATAAATATGTTACTCATGTAAAAAATTAAAAAAATTATTATTAAATATAAAAATTTCTAATCAATTATTGTATACAAAATTATTACTTGTTAAAATAATAAAATTTTGATTTTAATATTTTTAATTTTAAAATAAAAATTTGAAATATTTATTAAAATAAAATTTATTATATAAACTAATATTTAAATTTTTAATTTTCAATTTTTATATATATTTTAAATTTATAATTGTGTTAAAGATTAAATTTCATTTACTTATTGATAAATTAATTTTTGTGTTAAAAAATTTATTTATTATTTTAATCAAAAAAATAATTATTTATTTAAATTTTATATAAATTTAAATTTTTTTTATTTTAAAATACTTTATTAAAATTAAATTTCTAGATTTATTATTATTTGGAGTTGTAATTTAATTATGAATATTATTTATCAATTTATTTATTTATATGCTTTTATTGTTAAAAAAAATTGATACATCCTCTATTTAAAAGTTAAATAGGTTTTATTATTGAGTGTTTAAAATTACATATGTCAAATTTTTTATAAAAAATTAAGAATTGGATGAGATAGTATGAAATATAGGTCTTAAGGGGATAAAGTTTGAATTAGTGTTTATTAGAGTGCAGTTTTCAAAGTTTAGACTTTCATAGTGTGGTTATGGTATGATAAGTGTGGGAACCTAGGGTCTTTGAAGCTCGAAGTGGATGTGTCTCAACTGTAATCTTTCTTTTATGCCATGGTTAAGAACATAGTATCCTTGTTGACGTTTAGAGAGTAGAAAAGCTTATTGTGATATATTTGTGTTGGTGTATGATAATCTGTGTACTGTGATGTTTGATATGACAATCTTATACATGTGATGGAATTCGTTCCTTGATTCATACTTAACAACAAAATAGTAGTTCTCATCTACCACACCAAAAGTTACTCTATGTTTTCCTCCAACTTAACCATAACTAGCTAAACATAGTCATGACTAGATAAACTTAGGTATAATTTAGATATACTTACATTTTACCATATATGTACAACCCTAGGTCTTACATAACTGTTCTCTTGGGTGTTGCAGTTAGCCCAGAAACTAGAGAATGTCGTTGTACCTGTTCTCATGGAGTTGAACAAGATGAGAACATACTACATCCAAGGATGGGATTGTTGAAGCCTGATTAACGTATTAGAGGGTTTTTTTTTGTGTTTCCAAATAAAAAAGATGATATTCGGGGAAGTCCGCCGAATATGAGTGTAAATATCTGTGATAAGTACGAAAGAATTAGGAGGAACAGTAGAAATTAGGAGAGCGGAAGAAGATGCCGACATTCTTGTTTCGACGAGCACTGTAGCAAACAAGAAGGACGGGAATAGGAGAGCGATGGATTGGGTGAATTTGACCAAGAAAAGATCTGTGAGTAGATCTGGAGCGAGAGAGGCTATTTGGTTGCATGTGCCACAGAAGACTGTATTCTGGGCATACAGACCATTGGTGCCAAAACCTGATTGGACTGCACACGAATTAGAAAGATTGGAAGAATTGGGAGGAGCATTCTTAGCATGGCGCTAGGATTATGTGTGTCCAGAGCTATGTGAGGAAGTTCGGGCCAAGAAGGAACGCAATCCAATAGGGTGGCGAGGCTACCCAGATTCTTGGGATGCGATATTATGGGCGGAAGCGTTCGGACGTGATTACAAGGAGGAGAAGGATGGGATTGACTGGGAGGGCTATGTAATCGAAGTGGTTTGACCCAAAGGAACGGTGTCGTGTTGTGACGCGGCTACTATGAGAAGATGATGACATATGTCATCTTCAGAGTTGTTGTCATGACGGCGATACTTTAGATTTGGGTAACAAATGGCATTGTAAGTTTGTAAAGAGCTAGGGAGATCTAGACACATCAACTTGCTGACTAAGGAGCTTATCTGATTGAAGTGGAGTCGACGTAGGACGTGGATAGGGGACAACATGATCCTCAAGATGTACCATTGTCGAGTCCATTTGTGATCAACATCCGGTGTCTTCATCGTGATCGCTTTTGGGTATACTTAGCTGGTTCCAAGTTGTCATTTTAACTTTTATTAGTGACAACTCATATTGTGTATAGGATGTCTAAGTAGAGTGTTTAGGATAGTTGTAAAGCTCTAAGTTTCAATGAAGCTAATTTGGCCACACTAGAGATCAAAATAGCATTCTCCATTCCCATTGGTCTAGGAGTTTTGACCAATGAGGGCACTAGGGCAACTTTTCGAGGTTTTTAGGGATTTTGGAGACCATACAGGGAGGGATTCAAAAATCAGAGGATAGCGTTGGAAAGCTGACGAGACGAGCTACAACTTGGGCTTAAGAATGGATAGATTTGAAGGATTTATCACTTTGAAACGATGATTCAAAGTTAGAGAGAGAAATTTTGATCTTTGAGTGTATTTGGAGTGTTTGTGAGTATCTTACGAGGGTTTTGGGAGATCTAAGTCAACTGAAATACAATTCACGAATTGGGCTTGTGTTTTGATTGAGGTTTTGATTCGATTGGACGAGTTTTGAGTATGGAGTGATAGGTTGAAGTTTGTGCAAGCAGTCGGAGTTGCAGGATTGCACTGACTATCACAAACTTAATACATCAATCATTTCTTTTGATATGAGAAATTTCAGTCAATAAAACTTTCTAGAGTTGAAGTTCGGATGATGAGTTACCTTCTCATGAAATTTGAAAGCAATTGAAGTTAAGGATTGGGATGTGTGATGGGTTTTGTACACAGGGGTCTGCATATTGCCTTGTGATACAGTGGGTAAATCAAGAATTGTTTTGAGAGATCTAGATAGCAAAAACATCTTAAACTTTTTTGAGTGATAGTAAGGGTTGTGGAGCAATTTTCTATAAAGTTTGAGAGAAAGTTTTTGGTCGAATCATTGGATATCATGATCTTCTTCCGTTGAAGTTTTACCGGTTGTAATGTGGAGTGTTGAGGAGAAGAAGAAGAGATTGACAACTCACACAAGGTTCTAGAGGGTTCTTCTACAGCCATGCGCTCGGGCGTTCTCAGAGCAAAGAATTGTCCTCTCCGACAACGGAAGTACACGAATGGATACAAAATCGACCTTATCAAGGATGGCTTTAGAAGAAAGATAATGTACACCTTGAATAAGCTCTGCTCGCCTGAGCGCACTACCTATGTTAGTATGCATAAAATGAGGATTGTTGAAGGGTTTGTGACCAGATCCGTTAGAGTCAATTGGGAAGAAATATTTGCTCGTAATGTCCAGGCATTGGGGGAGAAATTGCAAGCAAGAGAGAAAGGAGTCGTGTATATTTCTTAGTTCTTGGTCCATATGTATTCAAGAATGGGTTGGTTGACTCCTCACGAGCGACAGAAGTATCACCTGGGAGCAAAAGAATCAAGAACCAAGCCTCGCTTGGAAGCCGCAAGTAGTGGATGGACGCCGAGTCTGGGATACACGGGGTCAGGAACCTCGCAGCTGAAGAGAAGTAGAGATAGAGACGGCGCATCTTCGGGGGAATTGGAGACTGTTCTTTGGGAGATAGAAGCATCAGAGAGAGACCGTAGTGAAGCAGGGGGATCATGAAGAAAGAGAAGCCCTAGTTTGGAGGCAGCACCGGAACTAGCGACGAAGACGAAGAAACAAAAACAAGCTATGTATTCGCCGACTTCCACCCCGAAGAATTCGCGACTGAAGATGAAAGCCTCTAAGGTGGGAGGAGAGACAATCTCTTCGTACCTCCAATTGACCCAGAAGATCGAAACAGTGGCCATACCAGTCTTCATGGAGTTGATCGAATTAGGATCCCGTTATATCGAGGGGTGGAATCCCCAAGAAGACGGATATATGGACGTGATCAAGGCCATGAACTATGCAGTGCAAGGCAAGGAAGACCAGACGAAGATGACTCAACAGTTGGCTGAGTCAGTGAAGCGGTTGGAGAGTCAGAAAGCTACCATGGAGAAGGAGCATCAACAACTGAAATTGGTGTATGAAGTATCTTGTAGAGCCAGGAGAGGAGACGCCAGATTTGTTGAGACAAAAATAGACGAATTGAAGCGACAATTGTTGAAGTCGAAGCGATAACTTAGAGAGGTAGGCGTCGAGCGTCCGGGGAGATTAGAAACGCTAGCAAGCAAATGTTCTGACTACCTTCTGACGCGGTGCGATGATGAAGAGATCAGGCGACTAGAGAAGATAAGGGCAGTTATGAATTCTCCTGTCGATTTGAAGGAAGGAAGGAAGGAAAGAAATGTATAAAGCCATGGGGTGGGAGTGCCAAGAGTCACTTCAAATTCACAGGCAAGAGATTGCAAAGGATCTCAAGGAATTGCAAGTAAGTGTATAAGAGATTGAGGAAACCGTATTCGGGCGAGAGGAATTGGTGGAAAATTTGGGGAAGAGAGACCAGAGTCTTAGTGGATATATTGTTCATAAGCCTTTTCCCAAGAAGATAAAGCTAAAGGAGATAGCCAAGCCAAGATATCATGGACCAAAGTCATCACAGCCTAAGATGAAAGTTTTGAAGATTGGTTGATGTGAGCCACTCTCCTCAATTCTACTGTTGGCTCAAAAGTTGAAAAATATTGTTCTACCAATTTTGATGAAATTGAACGAAATGGATCCTAATAACATCCAAGAATGGGATTCTCATGAAGACAGTTATATGGAATTGATTTAGGTTATGAATTATACGTCCACAAGATGCAAGGATCAAACCCAAATAATTAGGCAATTAATTAAGAATGTAGAGCGTTTGGAGAAGTAGAAGGCATAGCAAAAGAAGAAGACCAGAAAGCTCTTTTACTCTTTTACTCAGTGGATCTTACATAAAATGTAAGATCCACTGAGCAGAGATTAAATTTATGGAGTTGAAGAATGGGTGACTTCAATGCTAGTTGCGGGGTCTGAAGCGACTGTTGCACGAGATAGATGAAAAAAGGCCGGCTAGATTATAAGTTTTAGTAAGCAAATGTACACAATATTTCTTTGCTTGATGTGTCAAAGTAATGGATGAGCCATTGGAGTGATTAGCCATGGTGATGAACATTCCTTATGAGTCAAAAGATAAATGAAAGAAGATGTACAAGGCCATGGGACACAAATGTCAAGAAGCGATGTCTTTCCATCAAAGGGAGATTGCAAATGGCGTCAAAGAGTTGTAAATGAACGTGGATGTTTTTGTGTGGAAGTTGAAAACGCCATCAGATGGTGCCAAATCTTCACAAAAAAGTAGCACGACACGATCCGTATACGTAGCAATTTGAGTAGGAACTCTAGAATGATGTATAAATAGGACCAGAATAGTTAGATGCGATATTTTCAATTTGCAAGAGTTGTGATAGTTATTGATCTTGAGTACCCATGGTAGATCGGAATCTCTCAAGTCAATGAAGATCTCGATGACCTACAAGACTATGCTATGATTCCATCAAAGATACCCAAGAATTCAATCCATGAGCTTGGTCATCATTGATTTCTCAAGGAGGACTTTTGCAAGCTTGTGCATGATGTATGATCTACTCTTGTAATTAAGATAACCCAAATCTATAAAGGATCTTTAAATGTAGAGTATTCAGATTTACCCCGGACTAATGGAAATTGTGTGATGAATGGTTGAACTCTTCGAACTTCAATATCAAGAGTTTGATAAAGAATCTTAAACTTGCATATTAGTCTTCCTTGTATTGGTTTGACATCCCATTCTTGAGGGAATGAATCTAAAGCACTACAAAGTACATTCTTTTTGTGTAACTTGTTTGTTATAATTAATAACATGAAGTTGGTCCATGTTATTAATACCCATCTTCTTAAGGATTCAAACCTTGACTGTAATTGAGAGCCATCTCATTCAACTCCATAAGCAATAGAGGGATCACATCCAACTTCTATGCCAGTTATAACACCGAGGAAAGTGACTCACCACTATCAATTTTGAAAGCTTTTTCCTTAGGCCACAATGTCTATGGTAGGAGATTCATTGGTTTGGCTCTTTTTTTCAACTTTTGTTTATTTCATATAGGTGTTTGGAAAATTTCCACACTCGGATTTCAATCTCTCTTCCCCGAATATTCCAGTCAATCTATAACAACAAGGCTACACAAAGGAATGTCAAAGTTAGTGTAAATTCAGTTCGTTCCCATGAGATCAAAGGGATAATTCACATTTAAAAGTGAATCTATGAGTTAACAAGTCTTTTTCTAACTCTGAATAGTCACGGTCTATGACCTCCAAGTTGACTCTCACTCAGGTTTACCTTTGATTGCTGCTGAATTAGTCAAATAGCGATCCGAGTGGAGACGAATTCGCAAAGTTTTTTGGATTGTGATTGTCCAAAGTAAGGAGTAGAAGCATAATCTCACAATTTTACTTATGAATAAGCATTAACGTTTTTTCTCTTGGGAACGAATCTCAAATCCACTATATTCAATATTCCTTTGTATAACTTCGCTCTTACAATACTAGAGGAAGCATGGAGTGATAAGAAACTTAATCTTACCATGTTAAGAGTGTTTGGATGTCGAGCTTATGCTCACGTACCAAAAGAACAGAAGAAGAAGTTTGCAATGAAAGTTTCAAGATTCATCTTCATTAGTTATGAAGAAAGATAAAAAGGATACATTCTTTTCAACCCAAAAATCAAAAGAATAATTCGGAGTAGGGATAAGTCGTTTGATGTGGACAATAATTGGAAGGATATGAATGGAAGAAAAAGTATTGCAAGGGCTACTATAGTTGCTATAATTGTTGATGTAATTATAGTACTACCATTCCAAGATGTTGGTGATGATAGAGGTGGATCATGATCCCAAACACATGTTGATATTTAGAAAACTCAAATGACTATTGATCCTGAAGTTGGAAATCAAGTGGTACCTAATGAAGAAGACACATAAGAGGCGATAGATGGACTACCTGATGTTAAATTCAGGTCATTTCCAATGCATGTCTATCTTAGGAAGCATGAAAGATCTCAACAAATTGTTGAGGTTGATGATTATACATAGGTAGATGGAGTTTCTCCTAGAAGATCTAGTAGAGAAAAATCTCAAATACAGAGATTGGGGATTGTTGCAGAGGATGTCTATGTCTCAATTCATAATGGTATTCTCATGGAGGAAGCTATATCTACTTCTGAGGATGATGAAGCTTCTTCACATTCTGAGGCAGCAAATAGACCAAACTCGAAGAAGAGTGAATAAACTATACAAGAAGAGAAAGAACCTCTTGAAAAGAACTACACTTGGGAGATGGTAGATCTCCCACATTAAACAAATACTATTTATTGGATGCAGGTGGGTCTTCAAAGTAAAGGGAGTAGGGACTAGAGAGATTCTAAAGTACAAAGCTAGGTTGGTGGCCAAGGGGTCTAGTCAGAGACTTATTTTTTGGGTTGAAACTCACAAACAAGTTTAGGTTTTAAATATTAATTAAAAAAAAATTCAATTTATTCAAATATTCATAATCATTTATTTTCATCTGATCCATATATTTTTTATATAATTCAAATTAAAGATTAAATATAATATTAAATATAATTCAAATTTATAAGCTTAAATATAAAATAAAAATATACTTTAAAATTAGAATTAAAGAAATATTTTTAATAAAATGAATCATTAAACAAATTAAACAATGATTTAGAAGAATTTTCAGAGTGTATGTTCTTGTTCATTTGCAAATGAAATAAAATATCTTAAATAGGTATCATTATTCAATTATATTTGGTATTTACATGTAATATTTTTCAAATTAAATTATAGTACAAGAAATTTAGAGTGACTTAAATGAAAAATATTTTTTATCAACAAGGAGAATTTAAAATAAATTTAAACATTAATGATCAATACCTATATGATATTTTTTTTTAAAATAAATCACTGATTTATATTGACATGATCTTTATAGAAATTAACATTTTATGTTCTTGAAGTCAATTTAAAGTTATTCATTTTGCCTATACACAAGTGAAAATTACCTAGTACAAACAACAATTAGTTTTATAATTTAAATATTTTTTATTTTTATTTTTATATTATTATAGTCATGAATTTTTCCTCCAAAATATGTATTAAACTCTTCATCCATATAAGTTTTTATATATTATAGGTAAAAATTAATACAAAAATTACAAATTTATATACAAAATATGACCAAAAAATGTATAATTAAAAAATATTTCTACAAAAATATAACATTTAAACCTCTTGTGAGAACTTTACTTTATTTTTCTTCTAAATAATAAAAGTATCAAAAAAAATTATCAACATTCAAAAAAATACTCCCTTAAAAAATACTGACCTCATAAAAATATAATAAACCATTAAATGGAATTTCAAAATTACATACAGCGTTATAATCATTTTCCAGGGTAATGAAATGGGTTGAATTTTATTCTCCATAAATAAATCATTTTTTTTGTTTCGTGAAAAAAAAATTCATTTTCTTTTTTAAATGATTTCACCCTCTTTTATATGTCATAGGTAATTGTGGTGCATGTAATTAAGATTTTGAATAACTAAATGTTGACCACATGATTTTGGAAAATATAATTGACCTTTTGATAATCTGAACTCTATTGCAGCAGTTCGTTAGGATGTCTTCTAGAAGCATTGTCTGACACAAGCATTGTGTGTATCACAAGTATTCTCTGATCTCTTTATTGACTCTCGTGGATTAGCCATAGCTTGCTACCACTCCCCGTTACAACTCAAGTGGGATAAGAGAAGAACACTAAGATCATACTCTAGATAGCGCTCCCCACTCTTGAGTTGAGATCAACTCAAAATTCAGCTAGAGTTCTAACTCCACCATCACTTCTCAGCAATCCATTACTCAAAGATGTTATCAGTACCGAGGAAATGATCACATGCAAGATGTATATTCTTGAGCCTTGTACTAACAATATATACAGATTTCATGGCTCACACTTGAACATGAGGTACTAACTCGAAAATTTAATCTTTAAGGTACACAGAAGTGTCCCATGGAAACCAAATATTTTAGTTCGGGATATGCGTTGGTGGCTTCAGACCTATTTAACCTAGGCATTGGTTACAGACGTGGTGATGGTGCCGAGCTGGTTTCATTTACAATCAAGATGTTCATACTACAGTATGAGGTTTGATGAAAAGTGATCACTGGAAAATGAACCAGAAAGATTACAGATTACGACTAGTTGTATCGCCGCATCAATCCAAAGTATTGTAAAACTCATTCCCTCTCCCGAAATCGACACTGTAATTTGCAGTTTCAGCTTGTTTGATGGGCACATTGTCCAGAGAGAGGATCTTCGCATACATTGTCGCTTAAAGACTGAATTCTGCTCAAGTCTTTTGTCGCCCATCTTTGCTCCAGATCTTTAGAAGATTTTTACCTCTGAGAAAATGTATCAGTTTTTCAATACCTCTGTCCCCCTCTACCCATCGAATGGAGGCCTTTACTAGCGCATCAAACATCAATGAGGTCACCGTTAGGAAACTTTGTAATGTAGACAGGGCTTTGCTAGATTGCTGCATGAGAGGGGGGTCAATTTGAAAGTATGTGAGACTGAGGTAAACTATCACTACCATGATCTAATAATAATCATAATGATCGATAGCTTTTGTAACCTAATGTCTAGTGTTGTCTCTAAAGCTCCGTGCTGGCAAATGATTGACCTGGATAGAGAATGCCAAGCTTTTCATGTGCTCAGGCAGGTTCGGTGAAAAGAGGAGTCTCAGAGTGTTTCTTCTTTTTTGGATCTGATGGTAGCCTGGTATTTGGAGTAATGTGTTTGTTACGAAGTTCTTTCATGAGTTGCAGTGATTGGAGTTGGTAAGAAGTAGACAGGTCCCGGCTCACTTCCGACTATAATGATAGATCTAGAACCTGGCATCTATACGGTGCTTCTCAAAGTGGCTCTGGAGTCCACATGCAAATGTCAATCACATCCTTCCACATAGCCATGCTCGAATGAAGTATGATGGAAAACAGATGCTTGCACGACTGTACTTGGGTATCAGTATAAAAGTCTTCTAAGCTAAAATGCATTGTTGATTAGGGGCAGGAGGTTTCACTAAGATGGGTTGATGATTTTGCTTATCTTCAGTTCTGAATCAGACACAATTTTGTAGCGGAACTGTACATAACTTCCGTGAATTCTTGCTTCTGCTTTTCAATTAGGAACCTTCTAACTGACTGCATCTTTGTCCAGATAAAATTAGAACAACAGAAAATCAGTTTAACGTTTGCAGAGTGATTCTCTGTTGTAAATCAACAGGTTCAATAATCAATCCGAGATTATAGGGCCTTTTATAAATAAACTATCAGAAAATTTCTCAGTGATCATCCCTTTATTACCCAAAATGGTGTTATTATGCTCAGGAATTAAAAGACTTTGTATACATGCTTAAGTAACTACACTTTCTCGAACCTCTCTTTAAACGTGAGTTAGATTCTAAGATTATGACACTAAAAGAAGAATGTATTAGATTTTTAATATCTCAGGGTAGAGGAATAATTGAATCTTCCGTTCTGCTTTTGCATGTCACTTATGTGCATTTAGGTTCATGTAGCTGACAACTCTTGCAAGAAATTTCATCTACTTTATATGATTCGATATGGTCAAACTGTAAGCATGGCAGGTCTGATCCGATGTGCTAGGCCTGTTTGTGAACCAGATCGGATAGTGTCACCCTAGTAGAACAAATCCCATTTCACAACGTAGCCAGGGGCAAAGACCACAGCAGGAGCTGGCTACAACAGAGCTCCAGTTTCTGTTAATCCCCGAAACCGTGGAGCTCTACAGCTAGTTCAGGCTTCGCCCATTCCTGGTCAATATGTTAACGTCAGCTCTTTATCCCTAAGCTTTCCTTGGCCACCAGCCTGTCAGAGGTACCAGTTTCCGACCATCTATACGGTCCTGAAGGAGTAGGTCATTATTTACTCTTTAATTTCACGGTTCTCCATCGTGTTTATCTTCTTGCTTAATTGCAGATATGTACCTTGTTCATACATTGGTGTGTGATTCACTGTGCATTCAAGGACTAAACCCCATTTGCAGCCATGGTTTATACGCTTGTGTACAGAGCCACCAACTCATTCTAAGCTGCAGCTGCATCGTTTTCTTTTAGGAGTACACAAAGGTGGCCTCCTTTCCTATCAATGCCTGTAGACACCAGCAGAAGTCTCATGCTTGCAGTCGGTAGTGATACCCTCCTCATGTTCATTATCCAGGTAAGCCTCATGATCCTTCGCCATCAGGACGATATGAGACGCCTTGTCTCACAATATCGGTGGGTAAAACCAAATCCTACACAACTGAGTCGTGCACATATGTATACCAATTAAAGTTCTCCTGCCCAGGCAGCTTGCTTAGACAATTCACTTCTTTTGTGGCTTCAAAATATGCTTAGTTAGTTTATTACAACGATCATGGACCTCTCAGGATGCTTAGAACTGTACCCAAACCTCTTGGACAACCTGACAGAGCCATTCTTTAAGCTCCGCCCGTTTAGGTTGTCAAGTATCTCGGCGAATCATTTCAGTCGATAAATTCCACTACATGTGCACACTAGCTGGCCTTTGCCAGTAGATGACGATTTTTCCTACATTAATAAACGACATATGGGCGGCCGTTGCCTTGATATCCGGAAGGGCTCATTTGACGACAAATTCATTTCCTTCGCTAGAAGTTGGAAATATTATCCGGTTTGTCACCACCGTTCCACAAATTTGCAGAAACACGTAGAGCGTATGGTCAGATTGCTAAGGGCACAACATATGCAGACTCTGCATTCCTTGTAATTGATGTAATATAAGTATATTAATCAACTTGACAGGAATTACAGTCATAACCGGAGTCTCAGCTGAGATTCCGATCTTGGATGTTCATTAAACCTCACCACCGGGATTGTACTTCACTGCCTATTCTACTCTGCTAGCTGCCCGCTTATTCCCTTGTCACCTCGAGCTTTTCGCTTGACCACCAGTCTTTGTTGAAGGAATCCAAGTACGGGTTTTACTTTATACATACCTGCTGTTGTCTTCTGTCATTTTCAAACTGGACATTAAATCACTCCATGTTTTGTCAGCTGATACTTTTATACCAAAAGAGGTTTTCCTGACAAATATATTACAAAATATATTTGTCAGGAACTCTTCCCACTATTTTGATTATCCTGATTTATGCAACCTTCATGCATGTAATTGGTTGCAACCGGAAACTAAGTGCACTTTTGAACCAGGGAATTTGCAAAGAAGATGCCGCGGTTCTCGGCGATTTGGAAGAGAACTATATAATATTAAATACAACCTTCCAGACAATACCATCCAATGACAGTGTGACTCAGGGCCCGGGTACGGAATGGTAATGGTTTATGTTGACGGTGTTGTTTTGTCTGTATTGACAGCAGTAGGGTGGCTCTGAAAGTGAAACAGAACAACTGCAGTTGTCTTTTATATATGGATAAGCTCTTACTTTGGAATGCATGAGGTTTGACATCAATTTCGACTTTTGGAGTTGAAACTCACACAGTAAAGATACCCAAAGACGACGTTCGTTATGTGACCACAATATAAATGTAAAAGGAGCCTCGTAGAGAGTTATTTGACATGAGAAAACTCAGATATGGTCTGCACAAGAACAACATCAGCACCCACAACAAAAGTAAGTCGAACAGGTATGACTGGTATGAGGGAATGGTGATGTTATTAGTTACCGTGAAATTAAACTCAAACTTCAACCTGTTGGCGTGTTATTTGCTGAGGTGTGGTTCTTACCCATGTGTTTTGTATTCCTGTCCAGGAAAAGAAAACAACTGCCATCATGGGAAACCAGCCCCGTTGGTTGCTTTTGATGATGGCTATGTTCCTTCCGCTGTTGAGCTCCCGTGCTGTTGCTGCGAGGACGGACGACTCATTCAAGCAATTCGGTCAGATTCTTCTTACTTAGACAAACCATGGCAAGGTCGTTGAACTATACATCCTAGATTGAGTTGAATGAATTCAAGACACGGCTTAGCGATTCTAATGTAGTAAGAAAGTTCCACAGAGAAGTTATGTATATTATCATGATGCGTGATTGTCTTCAAGAGGAAAAGACTTTCAGTAACATTAAGAACTGGCTGCATGTTCTGCATCAGCAGGAGTAACCCTTTGATTCATACATAAACTCAGATGCCAAGCATATTTTTCCAGGAAAGTGTGTCGATCTTCAGTTGGATTCGAAACCTTCCAGGTGGTCAAAAACTTGTCAATGGATTCAGCAAACATATGTCTTGAGCTAGAGCGAGCGAAATAATGACCTTCACATATGCCGAAAGAGTCTGATCCTGTAGATTAGTTCTTGTAGAAGCAAAGCAATGTATAAATATAACCTTGTGTGAAAACCTTCATCACTCAAGTACATATATATGATAATGGCTGTGGAAAAACAATCCTGCAGGACTTGAGAAAAAGGCTTGGCCTGAGTTCACCGGCAAGGACGCCAAAGAAGCTTTCGATGCAATTATAAAGTCCGGTATCGTCAAGAATGTGTATATCCAGAAGCCCGATCCAAAAGATAGCCAAACTCTGCATGGAGGAAACGTCGATGATGTGTGGATATACACTGATGGCCAAGGGCTTGTTGTGGGGATTCCTCAACGAGGAGACTGGCATCCTAATCGTGAGTAATCATCGGGGCCCACCTTACATTGTGCTCTGATTTGTCTCATCCTTCACCGGAACATCCGAGTTTCAAGGTCACTTGTACAGCACATGGCTTTTGTTGTATCTCAGCTTCTGAATCATGACTGCCCTTGCAGGGATTAACCCTGGATGGGTAGACCTTAAGGGAGTCAATTACGAGGAGGCAATCAAGACAATATTGAATGAGGAGACTGGAGTCCAGGTCCACTTTGGGCCAAAAGGATTCGTTCGTACCGATGACTTTGTTTTAACTCGCGTTTTTCTCGAAGTGGATAAAGATGGGAATGTAGCAGAGATTCCTCGCCTTGGATGAACGGATTAGTTTTCTGCAATGCTACGGTCTTCGTTTTTCAGTCCATAACGACTTTCACGCAGAGAACCAAAAGAGTTCGAGATTTCCTCAAAATATGGGTATATATCAATCTGTAACACTAGGGAAGAGAGGAGAGAGTACTCGAATAGCTCATGAAATTTTGAAGTTGAGAGATATTTTAATGGTTTATCTTTCTCCATTTATATTACTCAAAAAGGTACACACTAGATAAGGTTACGCAACCATCATCCATTCAATAGATCGATGACGTGATGGTTATCCATATGAGCACATGGATTACAGAGATGTACTCCAACTAACACTTTAACTAACACACAAGAAACACAATCTAAGGAGTACATGGATTACTGACATGACACCTTTAGATATTCCATTAATAGTCAACTCAAAACTATCTATCTCTTCCTTGCGTTACCTCTACTTTAGTCCTCATTAGCTTAAGATGGTTACAAACCTCCCTCCTTTTAAGATGCAACGTCCTCGTTGTTCACATGTTCAAATTCTTGAACGATCAAAGGTGCATTGGCTAAGTTCTTTGCCGCTTCTCAAGTTGATTCATATGATGGATATCCCTTTCATTGAACCAAATACTCAATTTTTGGGTATTTGTGACCTCTAATCCATTTTTTGAAAATCTTATCAACCTCAAATTTTGCATGATCTGCTACCATATTAGGTCAAGAAGGAGTGGTTGATGGATTTATGAACTGCTTGGGACGTGGTACATATTTTTGCAATCGTGATACATGAAATACGTGATGTATTTTCATATGCAATGGGAGCTCTTACTTGTAAGACATCTCGTCAATACATTATAACACCACAAAAGTACCGATAAATCGAGGGTTAAATTTTGGTGTTTCTACAAGTGACAAATTGGTCGTGGATAACCAAACTTGATCTACTTCATGAAAATTCAACTCCGTATGATGAACATCTGCATATTGCTTTTGTTGATTTTGAGCAATTACCAACTTCTCTTTTGCTTGATGCAGTCCTTTGTGTATGTGCTCAACAAAATCATTGACTGCCGCAACTTTGATTAAAAACTCATACCCTTTAGGAATTCTCAACAAATTAGAAGGTGTCAAAGGATGAGCACCATACATTAGATAAAATGGAGACACTTTTATGGATGCATTAACAGAAGTGTTATATACAAATTCCATTTTGAGTCAAAAGAGTATTCCACTCTTGTTGTTCCTCATGATGAATGCTCATATCATATCCTCTATTGTTCTGTTATCCCTCTCCGTGTGACCATCAGTTTGGGGATGATAGGTTGTAGACATTGCTGGCTTTGTTTTGAATAAACCAAACAAGGTTTTCCAAAATAAACTAGTAAAATGAGTTCCTCTATCTATGATTATTGTTGTTCCTCTATCCTTAATCCTTGATTCACAAAAACTGCATGTAGATATAGATGAGCAAGTTGTGGTGCCGTTACTGTCTTTGTGGTTGGTCGGATGTGTATAATCTTACTCAATTTATCCACAAAGACCACGACTTAATCAAGTCCTAAAGTTTGGTAATTCACATACTAAATCCATAGTAACATGTTTCCATCGTTGTTCGGAAATGGGAAGGGGTTGTAATAAACCTGATGATTTTTTATTTCCCGTCTTATTTTGTTGACATGCGACACAACTTTGAACATATATCTTCACATCTTCCCGTATCTTGGTCAATAATACACTCGTTGTATGCTCTCCAAAGTCTTTTCAGCTCCCAGGTGCCCCACATTGGTTGTATCATGGCATTCTGACAATACCATTGTACGTAAATCTGAATCTTGTGGGATTCATATATGCTGGTCATGAAATACAAGACCTCAAATCTTCTTTGTCATCTTTGCCTGAAGTGCTTTCATGATCTCCTCATCCTCCTTTGTTGCAGCCATCATTTGAGACCACCAATCAACTTGGATTTTCACCTCTGTGATATTGTTGATACACATCATTCGCGTTGTCGCATGGACAAAGCTTTACTCTGAGAACGCCTGAGTGTCTGGCTGTAGAAGAACTCTCCTCGTCCTCGTGTGAACTGACAATCACCGTCTCTTTCATCTCCTCATCTCTCCATGCCCAATTCGTTGCATCCGGTAAACTCCAGCGGAAGAGGATCGTTGTAACCAACGATTGAACCGTTAACTCTTAGCCAAACTTTGCAGAAAAGTACTTTGCAACCATTCATAACTCTCGGGAAAGTTTCACATGCTCTTCAATTCTAGATTTCTCGTTACAAATATCGAACTATACCCTGTATCACAAGGCGATATGCAGACCCTTGCGTACTAAAACCACTATAAACTCCAATCCTTTGATCCAATTGCACTTAAATTTCGCAAGAAAACGACTTATTATCCAAGCTTCAACTCTGTCAAGTTTTATTGACCAATCTTATTGATACCATGAGTTATGATCGTCGAACTAAATCTGTAACAGTCTGTGTAATCCTACAATTCAGACTGTGTACATAAATTTCAAACTACTGCTTTGCACTCAAAACTCAACCAATCGAGCTGAAATTTCAATCAAATCGCAAATTCGAGTGTAAACTCTGTGTCTATTGAATCCGATCTGTCAAAGCCTTCATAGAACGCTCAGAATTCACTCAAACTCTCCCATAGGTCCAAATTTCACTCTCCCACTTCAATTACCACACCGGAGTGTCAACTTGCTCAATCGCCTTCATTCTTGAGCCAAAATCCTAGCTCTCCTCGTCAGCTCTCAACCATATCCTTCAATCCTGAAAAACTCCCTTTGAAGGCTCCCGAAACTCCTCAAAACCCCGAAGAACTTGCCCAAGTGCTCTCATTGGTCTAAATTTTCCAACCAATGAGAATGAAGAGTTCCATTTTGACCTCTAGTGGGCCAAATTAGCCACAACTAACTTAGAGCTTAACAACTAGCCTAAAAACACTACTTAGCCATCATATAGGTAATACGAGTTGTTGCTAATAAAGAGTCAAAATAACCACTCGAAACCGGTTAAGTATAAACGGAACAACAAAAGGGACCGGGGAGTTTATAACTTGAGTATAATACTCCTCGCCAAAATTCCTAACAGTCAACTCCCTATGACTTGCCTTTGGTAGACAGTAGTGATAGACAGGGACCCATGTGTTGAAAGGCGCCACTATCAGCAAGTTTAGGTCCATAATGCAAATATCAAATCAAAACGTAGACTGTTAAGTCCCAAGTCGCTACCCGTAGAAACAATTGGCGTAATGAAAGGATCTGGGGAGTTTATCACCACTTCCATAAAGCTATCTCCAAAGTGATACACTAACCATGCCCTAAAGTGATCACGATGTAGACACCGGATGCTTATCACAAACGGATTGGGCATCGGTATATCCGGAGGATCATACCGCCTCTATCCATGTCCCACGTTGGCTCCACTTCTATCGGATAAGCTCCTTAGTCGAAGAACGCTCTAGACCTCCCCCCCTTTCCTTTCGACTCCAACCACGCTTTATATCCGATAAGGTCCAAGATGATATCCCTTGATCCTTATCTACATCCCGGCCCTAGGATGACAATCCAACCGTGGCCTCTTCACGCGCCTTTGCAATGAGCCGTCGGCCATCCCGACCTAAAATATCGCCAAAATATCGCCGTCATCTCAATAAAATCAAGATGACACATGTCATCATCTTCTCATAGTAGCCGTGTCACAACACGACAGCGTGAGGGCACTTGCAAGTTGTTTCTTGCCCTCCACATACACTATCTTCATGTTGAATTGTTGAAGCCAAATTTTGTTCATCAAATTTGTCGATTGGAGAGATCTTTGTAAGTTTTCAAATGCACCAATGATTTGTGGTTGATTTCTACCACAAACTCTTTGTCTCCCAAGTATTGCTTCCAATGGTCTTATCCTTATCCTCCTCTCGTATAGATACCTGGTTGTAACCGGAAAAACCCATCAAGGAAGCTATAACATTCATGACTTGCTACATGATCTAGAATTGCGTCTGCAAACGGCAGTGGGTGGTGATCTTTCTTCGTAGCAGCGTTCAGCTTCCGGAAATCCTGATCGACCCAAATCTTCCCCATATTTTTCTCAGGGACGATGACGATCGGGGCGATCCATTCACTGCTGAACACGAGGTAAATAATGCCTGCTTGCAGGTATTTATCAATTTCGTCCTTAACTAGTAAAGAGTAATTTGGATTTAATCGATATTGCCTCTGCCTAACCAGGACGACTCCCTCTACCAGATCTATCCGATGCTCTCCCCACTTCTGCGGTATATCCCGCATATCTTCGATTTTCCATGCGAACACATCTTCGTAGCTTCTCAGGAGTCGTAGTAAAGGTTGTAATTACCCCGAAGTCATCTCCTTGTTTACCTTTAGACGATGGTCGGGTGCCATCCTTACCTCCTTCCACTCTCCTAGGCTGACTACCCCGTCAGTGTGGCTAGCTTCACTTCTCCCCACACTGGCATGTAATTGCTATTCCTCCTCAGACGGCATTTCCTCATCCACTTCGTAGCACTCCAGGTACTGCACCTGATCTTCGGACAAATACTCCGAAGTGGTGCTCTCTTCACTCAGGTCCGTTATTCCTGAATCCAACGAAGTTTTGCCTTGATACTTGGGATGACCCCACGTGATGGTCACCTTCTTAGCTATAAATGCGTCTGGATCAAAGAAGGACAATGTCTTCCTCTGCCAGTCGGTGACTACCTTGGCACTATATAGCCAGGGCCTTCAAATGAGGACTTTATACCCGTTGTCTTCTTGGGGTTTTTGAATGATGTACGTGAGAGAAAATATTACTCCCCCTATTCAAGTCACTACTCCTCGCAGTATTCCAACCGGTTTTTTACGAGATTGGTCGGCCAATCTCAGTATGCGTGGGGTGTCCTCATATTGTTTATATCCCAAGGCCACCGCTGTGTCCTCGGTCATAATATTCACTCCGGATCCCGAGTCAATTGGAACCAACTTCAACACGCACCCCGCAATTTCAATTTCCACTTCATGAGCCCCTAGGTCCTCATGATTCACCGAATAAACAGTGGGTAATTTTCCCACCCTCAATGTACGCGGCCGGCTGGATTTGAGTGCTTGGATCAACAGCTTCTTATAGACCTTATTATCATCCAAGAGCTGTTTCATAGAGATATTGGCCTTCATCTTTGCCAAATCTGCGATGGGATCATAATATCCCGTCAAAGCGGGTTTATGGTCCGTCTTCCCCGGTACTACCACTAGGCCCTCTCTCGCCGGACGTATCCCCGGTGCCAGCTCCCGAATATACTCATGTACTTTAGTCCGAATATCAGCGGGAAACTTAGGGGACTTCGTATTCCCCTTCTTAGCCTTTTCTGTCGATCTAAGGATAGCTTTTGTGGCTTTTCCCCGCCTCTCCTTTTGTTGGTGCTCCCCGAGTTTTGCTTGTCCCTTCTCCGACGAAGCACCTGCCTTGGTGCCGCGTGTCGTGACACGCAGTACATCCAGTGCCTCTTCCGGCCATCTTGTCTCCTGACCAGGATCCTTCTCTTCTAGTTGCACCAAGTGTACACCGACATCCTTCTTGGGTGGGGTCACAAACCGAACGCCTTGGGCTGGGTATCGCTCACTATCCACCCTTTGATGAGGCGGCTGGTCACACTCCACGTTGATGTGGCCTGGCCTCCTACAATTGATGCACATGGGCTGATACGTCATCCTGCGGCGGGGTTACGGACACTGGGTGACCAGTGTCTCATGGCTCCGCAATTATAGCAGGCATTGGGTTTAGTAGGTGGCGCCATCGGGGGTGCCACCCCCATTCTTTGCTGTGGAGTGTTAACGGCCATCTCCACGGGTGCGTACCTCTATATATGTACAGGTGGAATCTGGGAGGGACCTCCTCCTTCTTGGACTCCATACACCAGGTCCTCGTAGGGAACTTCATGGTGTGCATACTCCCATACGGGTACCCATTTCACATGGTGGGCAGCATAAAGTTCCCGTGGTTGGTGCTCGGCGTTAGAGTGGCCGGGCTTCCGACAAATGGTACACCAAACATTTGCCCTTACTTGCATGGGCGACTTTCTTCTTTCCTTATTATTTACCAGGTGCACCTTGAGTTCTTCCAAGCTCTTCGTGAGTTGGTCTACCCGGGACTCAATTCCCTTCTTCTCTGGATTCTTCATTCGTCGGGACTCTTTCTTGGGCACCCGCTTCCATTCTTCATCCGAAGAACTAGAATCTTCGGCCGAAGTCGTCGTCTCCTCACTTGTGGACGGGTTTCGGCGACTTCGGGTCTTCGGGGTCTTAACTCTCCTCTTCTTCTGAGGAGCTCGAGATTCTTTTCTACTACGCCTATGAATATTCGATAATTCATAGGCTTTGGCAGCTTGTATTGCTGCTTCCACTGTGCCCGGATCAGACCGTCTGCAGAAGATCTCATGATCATGATCATATTCACCCAGTTCTGACACATACCATTCGACCGCCATCGGGGCCGAATATGGTTTTGTATTAGCCGTAAATGAAGGCATACGGTCCTGCAAGCTCAAGAATTGCTCCGTATACTCACGAAGTTTCTGGTGTTTTTTTCTTCTAATCGCTCCCAGTTTCCGGAGCAACATCTTGTCAAAGCCCATCTCTCGAAAACGGGCCATGAATCGTTTCTTCAATCCTTCCTAGGTAGCCATCTCGTCTTTTTTGTGCTCTTCGTGGTTCTTCATCCACTTTCGAGCCACTTTCCTCAGGAGACCCGGAAAAATGCGCCGGCGGTCCACCGGATCATCCTCCATGTTGGCCGTTGAAATGGCTTCGAAGGTCTTGATATAAGAATCTGCACCTTTGAACTTCAGATATTGGTGTTTCGTAATAGGCACAACCATTGGACAAGGATACGCCAGCCTCGGCTCTTCCGATTCAAATTGGCCCTCTAAATTAGTTCATATTTGCACCAAATCGCCCTCTTAAATCAGGCGTGAAGCAGATGCGTACTCCGTCCAGGCATCCTCAAACTCTTCAATCCTTCCCAGGTAGCCATCTCGTCTTTGTTGTGCTCTTCCTGGTTCTTCATCCACTTTCGAGCCACTTTCCTCAGGAGACCCGGAAAAATGCGCCGGCGGTCCACCGGATCATCCTCCATGTTGGCCGTTGAAATGGCTTCGAAGGTCTTGATATAAGAATCTGCACCTTTGAACTTCAGATATTGGTGTTTCGTAATAGGCACAGCCATTGGACAAGGATACGCCAGCCCCGGCTCTTCCGATTCAAATTGGCCCTCTAAATTAGTTCGTATTTGCACCAAATCGCCCTCTTAAATCAGGCGTGAAGCAGATGCGTACTCCGTCCAGGCATCCTCCAACTCTTGATCTAATGGAGCCTCAACGTGAGTAGTGTCCGAAGTATTGGTATTGCTGGAGTCTCCCGATTGGGATGATCGGGGTCTTGGCTCTTGCTGCCTTGCTGCCCCTGATATCGGAATGTTGGGACACCTTGGCCGTACTCCCCGAAATTGTACAGGAGATCCGTGGGTTGTACTTGCACCACTCGTTGATTCCCTGGAAGAAGGGACTCTTCTTTGTCTTTGAATCTGCGTTCGGTCTGACGGCATCACCCAATTCCCTTCTCTCTCCCTTCTTCTAAGTTCTTCCCTAGCCCAGGCATGCCTTTCACGAGCGGTGGGTTCAGGAAGTGAGGCAAGTGAACCTTCCTCCCTCTCTGGTTTAGTGCCTAACATTCATGCTTGGTTCTCGCGCGGGGTCAATTTATCACCCCTACGCTACCTTGTTCCTAATATTAGTTTACCCAGTTCAAGCAACCGCCTCCGCCGATACTACTTGCTACCTATGATACACCTTCCATAAGCAAATTCACCCTATTAGATCCCCGGCAGCAGCGCCAAAAATAAGTTGCTTCCAACTCCTCCTTTATGTAACGACAAAGTTGCAGAAAGGATGATCGAAGTTGTAACAAAGTGAAGTTGGACACCCCATGTGTAAAGCTGATCCTTCCCTATCAATGCCATCATTCTCCCTAGCGTAGTCTCTTTCCAACGCTTCTTGTAGGGACTGAGGAACTAGTAACTTGGATAAAAAAAATTTGTTTGATCAATAAAAGACTCATCTTTGTATGAAATAGGAATCAATTCTTACAAATATGGGGTTTTAAAGAAAGTACAAATATAGTTAGGATGTTTATACGAGCGAAAGACTACAATGAGATTGGTATTGACTTAGAGAGTAAGGAATCCGGAAGCAAAAATCTCGATGATCTGATCAAAGTTATGCCAAGAATCAGAAAAAGAGAGAATTATCAAAGAAGAGTGTGAGAACAATATCATGACGCAAAGTGAGTAAGTTGTCACCTGCGTGTAAAATGACGATGGGGAGCATAAGACCACTAATTATGATGGCGGATTGGACACCAGCGGAAATATTGCGATTCAAGAATATGGAAGGAGTCTTCTTGTCATAGCGATGGGATTTCTGTTATAGATAAGTTACACAAAGGATTGCCAATTGTAAAGAATTAAAGTTCGTTCCCAAGGGAATGAGGTGTTAACTATGTGAGTTTACGCATCTTTTGTTGACTCTAAACATGCACAGTCCAAAGAGTGATGCCAATGAACAATATTCATCCACTTATTCCGATCATCAAACTACTACCCATCCATTAGATTACACGTAATTACACATGAAAATGAAATTCCACTCCTGATTTACTGATAGGAGATTGATCTCTTCTTTACAAGCCAAAGTTGAGGCGATGTTCTCGATGAAGTTCTACTACTGAGGTGAATCCGACGCTCATGGGCAAAAACCCGGATATCTTCATAGGTATAACACACCAATCTAGGCCGATCGAACGCAACACTCATCAACTTCTCGAGCACTTAGTTCTACCCTAACTACACTTGCAAAGAAAAAGATAATCCTACTCTAACTCTACTCCTATTTATACAATTGCTGACACATATTCCTAATCGTTGCCTATACGGATCGCGCCCGACTTCTTCTTCGGAAAGTTGCTGGTCCCTTTGATGATGTCTCTTCTTTCCACGCAAAAGCATATACGCTCATTTGTAACTCTATGATGTCTTCTACGATCTCCTTCCGATGGACACGCATCGCTTCCTGGCATTCACGACCCATGATCTTGTACATCTGGTTTCATTTCTCCTTCGAATCGCAAGGAGTGTTCATCGCCACAGTCAATCGTTCCAACCGTTCAATCTCCATCTCGTCACATCGGGTAAAAAGATATTGTGAGCACTTACTCGCCAAAACTTCTAAACATCAACTTCGTGCAACTGTTGCTTCATCCTCTTCAATTCCTGTTGAAGCTTCTCATTCTCTCTCTCTACGAACTTCACCTCAGCGCCTCTGATCCTGCAAATCTCACTGTAAGCCTGCTTTGCTATGGTGGCTTCTTGCGTTGCCTCCACATTCTGTTTCTCCATATGCTCTACCAATTCTATCAGTTGTTTAATAGTATGCGTCTGGTCCTTCTTCCCCTGAGCTGTGCGATTCATCAATTGAATCAGGTCCATGTAACCATCCTCCTATAGACTCCACCCTTGGATGTAGTTGTTCCCATCTCGTCCAGCTCGATCAGCACTGCCACTATCACATTCTCCAGTTTTTGCGCTAATTGTAACACCGAAGAAATGTTTCCTCCCATGTTACCTTCTTCACTTTTACCTTAGGCTGCGATGCCTTTGGTATTGGACTACTTGGCTAAGCGATCTCCTTCAGCTTCCTCTTTTTGTTGACGGGTTCTAGAACTACTTCCACACTGGAACTTTTTCTCTCGGTAGTCCCCACTGAGTCTTCATTCCCAAATACGGTTTCTTCAATGTCCCGCATTACCTTATTTAGCTCCTCCGAAGGCATCTCATCCTAATTCTCCTCTATAGGCGATTGCAAGCTTTCTCCTCTATGGGGTCCCAGACTTCTAGTTGATCCACTGCTACCGTCGCTCCCCTCTGGCCCACCTAGAGTATCCACCACGTTCAGCTGGTATCTCTGTCTCTCCAGTGGTGTCAACCACCCCATTCGTGAATACGTGTGCATCAAGAACGAGAAGATATAGATTACTCATTTCTCTTCTGCTCGCAGCTTCTGGTCCATTGCTTGCACATTCCAGACGAAGATCTCTCCCCAATTGACCTTGATCGATCCTCAGACAAAGCCCTCAACTATTCTCACTTTGTGCATACTTACATATGTAGTTCTTTGTGGAGAAAATAATTGATTCAAGGTATACATTATCTTTGTCCTGAAATATCATGAAGAAGATCGATCTCAAAGCCATTCATGCCTTTCCTCCCCAGAGGATCAAATCACTTCGATTCATCAAAGTTGAAGCATTAGGACAAGATTAATCTCGTCCTAATGCTTCAGCCCAGAGAAGCGCATCCCACAAATCCGGATGCCCTTTCCATCCTATTGGATTTGCTGTCTTCTTCGCTTGAACTTCCTCACACAACTCCGGACACACGTAGTCCCATCGTCATGCTAGGAAAGCTCTGCCTAAGTTCTTTAATCATAACAACTCCTCAACTGTCCAATCTGGCTTCGGCACCAATGGTCTATACACTTCTATCGGCATCTTTCTCATCGGCGGCAATTGAATAGCCTCCCGAGCTCCCGAACGAATGATCGATCTCTTTTTCATATTGTCGAATCACTCCGTCGGCTCGTTCTTGCTTTTCCGCTGCTCGTCTCACTCTTTGATATTGTTACTAACTACCCTAATCCGATTGACACTTCAGACATTCCTTTACAACTTATTCGTTTTGCTCATATTTGTATTTATTTTACATATTCGTATTTGGCAGACCAGACTTCATCCAAATATCGCGCACTTTTATTCAAAAGAAAAAAAATAGTCTCAAAATCTCTAAGTAGGGTACTACAATTTTGTTTGTCCGGAGCTGTGTGAGGAAGTGCGTCGAGGGAGAGTAGTACATACAATGGGGAAACAAGCCTTGCCAAAATTTTGGGATGCGAAGTTGTGAGCCAAGGCATTAGGCCATAGCTTTGAAGAGGAGAAGGACATCATTAACTTGGAAGGATCGCAACTCATGGGCAAATACCTTGATAGCTTCATAAATATTCGTCTCCAGTTAAGGCTGATCAAGTGCCCTCATACCAGCCTCGCGAGTTCTTGTTCTAGCCTGACTACACTTATAATTCTTCAACGAACACATGCAAGAAAGGAGATATCACTAATATAATCCTAATCCTATTTATACCAAAATCTATTACATATTCCTAAGCGTTGCCAACACAGATTCCTCTCTCCTATATCCACTCATGCCATCTAATTTGCTAGAGCATGCCTCCATTTCAGGACGCATCGATTCTTAACTACATCTCCTGAATGTCAGCTGCAATTTCTTGTCAGTGAAGGCTCATGGCTTCAAGAAAATCCCGTCCATAGTCTTTGTACATTTCCTTACATTTCTCCTTGGTGTCCCCGGGATTCTTCATCGCTTCCATCAACTTCTTTAATCATTGCGTCTTCTCCTCATCACATTGAGCAAATAGATGTTGGGCGTATCTTTTGGCAAAAATCTCTAGTGGAGCGGGTGTGTCCACTCGATCTTATTCACACATCGCTTCAATGATACAAGTAATGGATCTAGTTGGAGCATAGGTATTGTTGCTCCACCTAAGTCAGATGAGAGAGGGAAAGCTACAATGGAAGGAAAGAATTCAGACTCCGTGAGTCCACCGAAGAGGTGTTCAAGGTCTGTAACTGTAAAAAAATTCATGTTTTTCACAAGTGTGACCTCTCCCAGTATTGACATTAGTTTACACCATGATGATATTTAACACTGCCTGTAGAAAAGAGCAACTAATTGCAAACTGTGAAGGAACAAGATCTCAAGTTTTGATACCAAAGGTCCACATTTGAAAATAGTACTCAAACTGATTTTGAAATCAAAGAACATTTTCTCGTTTCACCACAATTTTCTTGAAAGTTGTTACGGGTGGTCTGATGTCCTAGTGAATGAAGCGGGGATGGAAAGAGCGAGAAGAAAGCATTTGCATTATTGAGGAGTACTTCCAAAGAATAGCCAAAGGCTGTTTAAAGACACCATTGTTGAAAATTGAACAAAAATATTTGACATGAGTCATTCTTTTAATCATGGAATCTATTACTATTAATGCAACTTTCTTTGTATTCAACTCATTCCCTGCAACGCTCATAATATTGGAGTAGCTATTTTCATAACTAAAATAGCTACTGCAATATTAAAATAAAATGTCAATAATAAATATATTATATATCAAATACATATTTGATAAATAATTTTCATTAATTGGTTTTAAATTGAAAATATCATCAAATATGTATTTTTATTCTTAAAACTTATATGATTTGACTAAGAAAATTTTCAACTTGATTGATATAAGCAAAATTAAAATTTATTATTAAAAAATTAATTTCTTAAAATAATTATAAATATTGATACAAAATTGTAAATTTTATTTTATTTTATTTTTTATTAAATAAAAATATTTAATTACTAAATGTAACTAAAAATTCTATAAATTTATTTAATGATATAATAATTAAAATTTATCAAATAAAAATAAAGAAAATTTAATTTTTTTATAAATTATAGAAAATATCTTTTATGATATATACATATTTATGACATATTTATGATATCTTTGGACAAAGGGTAGCAACTCCAAGCAGCCGGACAGTACCTTTGGGCAATGGACGAGAACATTAACATTATGGGCATTTTTGTGGGGCATGAGTATATTAGACAACATGACATATTATATTATGTGGAGTTGATCCCTAGCTTGGGAGAAAACGACCTTAATTCTAGTGCATCACAAGAGTTTCATAAGTCAATGATGCTTGCCAAGATTGGTGGCCCTAGGTTTGAAATGGAGAAGTTTGATGACTGAATTGACTATGTCTTGTGGTAGCTACAAGTGATTAGCGTTATTTGAGCAATGGGCTTGAAAAAGGTACTCAAATTGATGTGGATACAGTGAAGTACTTGTTTGTAGTTCTGCAGAAAAAATACCACCACAATGAGCTCTCAATTCGACTATACAGGTCACTTAAGCCAATGAGCTTCAAAATAGCAAAAGGTACAAAAATTCAAAATTATGGTGATGCATTCAATGATTTGCTTGTGAACTTGAAGAAGATCTAAGTGATGAATGCAAGGAATTCAACTTTTGAGTTCCTTGCCGGCATCATATAGTTCTTATCACATAATTCATCATGACAAACACACAATAACATAGAATGAGATTATGACTGCATTGTTGACTCCTGATAGCTAAGGAGGTCTTTAAGAAAAATTTACAACAGAAGCAACATTGCCTACCCCTCCCTGTCGATGCCATCCTTTTCCTTCGTGTAGTCTCTTCCTAGCACTTTAACCCACAAGATTGCATCCAACGAATCAAGATACCCTCTCCAACCGATCCGATTTTTTGTCTTCTTGGCCCGAACTTCCTCACACAACTCTAGTCACATATAGTCCCATTGCCATACCAAAAATTCTACTCCTATCCTCTTCCATCTTTGCACTTCTTCCGCCGTCCAAGATGGCTTTGACATAATAGCCTACAAATTTCCATTGGCAACTTCTAGATGGGTGGTAATCGAATAGACTTATGAGCTTCCAAGCAAATTATTGATCATTTCTACCATCTTCTTCTTCCTGTCATCTGACTTCTTCTTTGCTGGACTAATCGGAGGATTCTCCACCCTCACTTGTCATTTTTGCTTCTGAGGGAATTCCCCAATCAGTAGCATTTAGGAATAGATGTTAAGACTTTGTATAAATAGGAATATATTTAGTATAGAGATATCTTTTTCTTGAAAGTGTTCTCTGAAAATTGAAAGTGTAGTTATGATAGAATGAGAACTTGCGAAGCTAGTGTTGTGACACACTTGAGTAGCCTGGACTAGATACAAATAGCTGTGAAGTTATCTAGGTTTTCACCCACGAGCTGTGACCTCATTCATCAACAAAGGAATACTTTATCTAGTTTTTGCTTTGAGTTTAACTTGTAAAGTAGAGATCCACTTCATCAATAAATAGAATTGAGTTATTCTTATGTTTGAAGTTGTGTGCATTCAGTCTAATTGATGGGAGTGGAAAATATTGTCGAATAGTAAGAACTTGAACTTTCTATTCATATTGCTCTTCGGACTGTGCAGTCTAGAGTATCCTAAAGAATCATAAACTCATTGTTTTACTTAAGGCTAGAATATTTGGATTTTCATTCCCTTGTGTACAAATCTAAAGTACCCATTACAGTCTTGGAGTATATACCTTTTTTGTTACACTTGTGTCCATAAGATTGCACTCCATATATCTTGATGCCTCCTTAGTCCAATAGGGTTTGCCATCTTCACATAGCTTTGGGCATACATAATTCCATCGCAATGCGTCCCCAAGTTTTTTCAATCTCAATTACTTATCCCCCCCCCCCCCCCCCCCCTCCCCAATCGGACTTCAGCACCAAGGGTCGTATCACCCGTGATGGTAATTTTTGGTCTGGTGGAAATTGAATTGCTTCCAATCTTGGAGTATGTAGCTTTGTTGTTATATTTCTGCCCATAAAATTGCATCCCATGTATGTGGATGCCCTCTAAGTCTAATACGATTTGTCACCTTCTTGGCTAGAATTTCTTCACGTAGCTCCCGGCAAACATAATCACATTGCCATGCGTTGCCAAGTTTCTTCAACTTCAATAACTCATCCATCGTCCAATCAGACTTTGGCATCAAGGGTCGAATCAACCCTAATAGTAAATTTTTGGCTGATGGCAATCGAACTGCCTCTAGTGCACCTGATCAAGATGACACTTGCTTCTTCATCATGGTCTTCAACAATCGTGCTCATAGTTGCTTCTTCTGCACTTCGATAAAAAAATTTAACATCTATTACCCTAAATGTCGAGACTTCTTTCTCCACATTTCTTCTTCCTCAACACATCATAATTATTTATGCATTCATATTCACACTAAAAAGGCTTATTCGTATTTAGCATCCATCATTTCCTCCAAATATGACATCTTTTACTCCGAAAATAAAAAAATATGCTCAAAATTACCTAACTAAGATCCTACATCAATCAAATGGCAACAGGATGAAAGAATCAAGTCTAGAAAATTTGGTAATTGATTGAGAATGTGGATCATATGGAGAAGTAGAAGTTAGAAGTGGAGAAGGAAGGAAAGGCTTCACGGACATCATATTTAAAGGTATGCAAAATTAAATGAGTGGAGGTGAGATTTGCAAAATTGGAGATGTGAGACTTAGGAGCCAAGTGCAAGCATCAAAACGACAATTGCACAATATAGATTTGGAAAGACTTACTCGATTGGAAGCTCTAGCAAGTAAGTATATCCAATATCTTTTCGTTATATGTGACAAAGCGGAGACTGTACGATTGGAGCGGCTGACATCGATAATGAACACTCCTAGAAACTCAACAGATAAGAGCAAGGAGATGTACAAAGTCATGAGTTATGAATGTCATGAAATATTACACATCCATTGGAGGGAGATTACTAAGGATGTGAGAATTACAAGTGAGCATGGATGCATTTTCATGAAAACATGATGCGAATATCAATTGAAGAGATAATGAGACGTGATCTGTATAAAAAATGGTTTGAGTCAAACCTATAGGATTGTATATAAGTAGGATTAGAATAATTTGGGGAGAATTTTCAATTTTCAAATATTTTGTTAGAAATATGCATGTATAGTTAGAGTAGAATGAAATCTATTGAAGCCGGGTGAACATCACGGTGACATACTCGACTAATGCACAAATTCCTAGGAATATAATCAAAAATTTGGCTAATTTGAAATCAAGGTATAGTAGAAGGCCCCATCATATCATGTATGGCATAAGATTGATCTTGCTAAGCTGATTCATAAAGAGTATAATCACACAAATACATCCATTATTCTTGTTGAGTAAAGTATTCTTTTCTCAGCTAATATTCTATATTGGTGTGACATGGCTTCATGTAGATGGTACATCACACATTGATCTTGCTTTGCAAGTGAGACATCTTTGAGTCCTTGTTATTCATCGAGCAAACCTTTAGCTCCTCCAAGTATTTTGTAAGCTCTTCCACTATGATGAATACAAAGCAGTATTCAAAATCAATTGTCATTGAATGGATATTGTCCATGTTAGGAAAGTACAACATGGATCAAGGAACCTTTTGTAGAGTGCTCACCCATCCACAGTTGAGTTTATGATTTATGAGTTTATTGATATGATCAGCCTTTATCTTTGACGATGCTCTAACAACAAGGTTACACAAAGGATTACCACCGTTAAAGTAATGTGCATTTCGTTCTCATGAGATCAAAGGTATAGCTCGCATTTGGAAATGAATTTGTGAGTTTATACATCTTTCACTACTCTTGACAGTTCAGGTCCAAAGAGGATTTCCAAATATGTCACTCATAGTGCACAATTCGATTGAATACACACACACCAAACATCTACCAGAATCCAATTACGCTTAGGATTGAGAAAATTCTATAATTTACTGATGGGAAGGTCGATCTACTCTATTACAAGATGGAATCGAGACAGTGAGATTAGAGAAGTTCTACTGATCCTGTCGATGGTCAATAGCTTGTGGACGAATACTCGGATAGCTTCTCGAGTAATCCACCCAGCCAAGGTCAATCACATTCAACAGAGCTCAGCTCCACAAACTCGCGTTCTACCCTAACTACACTCGCAATTCAACAATGAACTCTTGCAACAGAAGAAGATGAACCTTCCATACTAGTGCTACTCCTATTTATACAAAGAATGTCTAACTGCTAAAGCTAACTAATCTATACCGAACTCCGTCTCCTCTTTTCTCGGACTCCACCTCCGCACGAAGATTCTAATCTCCACACAAAAGTATCGACGCTTACTTGCAACTCTCGGATGTCCTCTGCAATCTCTTGTTTGTGAATCTGAAGTGACTCCTGGCATTTGAGACCCATTGCTTTATACATCTCTTTCCTTCATGCTTTCAAATCGGCAGGAGAATTCATAACCTCCATGATACACTCTAACCGACGGATGTCTTCATCATCACACCGCACAAGAAGATAGTCTGAACATTTACTTGCTAATGCTTCTAACCTACTAGGCCGCTCGACATCCATTTCACTAAGTTTCTGCTTCGCCTTCAGTAGTTACCGCCGTAATTCATCACCTTCCGTTTCAGCAAATCTGGCGTCTCCTCTCTTTGCCCTGCAAACTTCCTCATATGCCAACTTTAGTTGTTGATTCTACTTCTCCATCAAGGATTTCTATTTCTCCAACTACTTCATTGACTCGACCAACGGTCAATTCACTTTCGACTTATCTTCCTTCCCATGCACTGCATAGTTCATAGCACAGATCACTTCCATATATCCATCTTGGGAATTCCAGACTTAGATATAGCGAGATCCTAGTTCATTCAACTCCATGAAAATCGGTATAGCCACAGTTTTGATCTTCTGCGTCAATTGTAAGTACAAAGAGATTGTCTCCTCTCCAATCTTGGAAGCTTTCATCTTTGGCTTTGAATTCTTTGGGGTGGGACTTGGCAAATGCACTATTTGTTTCAGTTTTCTCTTCTTCGCAGTTGGGTCCTGGGCCACTTTCAGGCCGGGAGTTCGCTTCCTCCTCGGGCATGCCGCATCACTTCGGCCTACCACCGATGCCTTGATCTCCCAAATAACATTCTCTTATTCCCTCAAAGATATGTTATCTCTCATTCAAACCTTCTTTGGCTGCAACATCCCTGACCCCATGGAACCCAAACTTGGCGTCGATCCGTTACTCGTTCCTTCCTATTGAAGTTTGGCTACAAATTCCTCCGTTCCTAGTTGATACTTTTGTCGTTCTTGGATGCTCAACCATCCCATCCTCGAGTACATGTGAACCAGAAATGAAGAGATGTATACCACTCCTTTCCCTCCAGCCCAAAGCTTCTCCCCCATTGCCTGCATATTGCGGGCAAAGATCTCTCCCCAATTGACTTTAATCGATCCTGTCACAAAACCCTCTACTATGCTTACCTTATGCATGCTAACATAAGTAATCCGCTGTGGTGAGAATATCTGGTTCAATGTATACATTATCTTCCTTCTAAAATCATATTTGATAAGTTCAATCTTGTACCCGTTCGTGCCCTTACACTCCTTCGGATCGAACCATTTTGATTCATCAAAGTTGAACCCTGTGACCATGGCTGATCCTTCCTAATCAATCCCATCCTTCTCTTTCTTGTAGTCATGTCCGAGTGCCTCAATCCACAAGATAGCATCTCACGAATCCGGATATCCTCGCCATCCAATTGGGTTTTGTTCTCTCTTGGCCTGGACTTCCTGACATTGCTCCAGACACACATAGTCCCATCGCCATGCTAAGAACGTCCCTCCCAGCTCTCTCAATCTCTGTAATTCGCTCGTAGCCCAATCAAGTTTTGGTACCAAAGATCTGTATGCCCCGAGTACAAACTTCTATTGAACAGGCAACCAAATAGCCTCTCTTGCTCCTGACCTACTAGCGGATTGCTTCTTGGTCGAGTTCATTTGAACCATTGCTCTTCGATTCCCATCCTCTGCTCTCGCTTTGGTGCTCGTCAAATCAAGAATGTCGACATCTCATCCTTCTAACTCTTCCCAATTTCTTCTGTTCCTCACGATTCCTTCCCTAATGGCCTATTCGTATTGGGCTAAGTGTTAGACGATATTCGTATTCATATTCATATTCGGCGTGCCTCCTTCGAATACTGCTCTTTTTATTCAAAAAAACCAAAAAAATAACTCTACACCAGCTAACCATGGTCCTATAGGTGCTCTAGAAGTGTATTCATATCTTTTTTCTGCTTTGTCATTTACCCCATTCAAGGTGTCACTCTTCGTGTGTGGTGTTGTATTGGGGTCATCTTGACAAATTTGAGGAAGAAGTTTGATGAGGGGAAGTTGGTCTACTTTCCAATTTTGCAGGACTACAAATAACTATAGTTGCTCATAAGTCATTCCATATCTTGGTGGTTGATATGCCATTTCAACATCTTTACCTGGTCCCAAAGCTTGTTTTCAGACTCCACAAAGACTCAAACTCAAACTCAGCTTTGGAAGGCTAGTTCAGGAAAAACTGACGGTCTTTTGAGTGAGAGGTTAATACGATGATCTACTCACCATTTCCAAAGTCTACATTTAATGTCGTTCCAGGAGCACAAAGTAAAGATGCATAGTAAAAGCTTGGTTGATCGAGCTGTCATTGCATGGCAGCATTGACTTCAATAGTATCTTTTCCGAAATCTGAATGTCTTTGGACAACCATGTCGAGAGATCTTGCTTGTATTTAAGTATATTTGATATCACAAGTGTTGATACGATCATGATCACAGCAGTGGAAATGGACTATTTTCAACAGTTTTGTGCATATCTTGGTACTTGTTTTCCTTTCATTGTTTGCATTATGCGAAACCTTCTATGTAATAGAAGGAATATACAGGCTTGCAGATGAAGACAGTCAACCGAAAATATTAAACCAGCGCTAATGAGTGCAGAAGTCTACTGTCACATACATAACAACTCACATCATGTGACACTTGTACACATCGACGAGTGCCTCAAATAGTGAACTGTGGAGATTTGTAGTGCTGTTTAGTTAGAACTAACGATGAACACAAGTAGTTCATAACGATCATCACAATTAAATGTTCAAATTGTTCTTACGAACACATATGAGGGTCCGAGAGAGAGCAGCTAGGAGTGGATCACACTGACCCAAATATGAATTTTGTGGTAGGATAGTTATTGACTCTCAACATATATATGATGGTTCTAAAATCTGCTAAACATCTCCAGAGTCCGTTGATCGACGCGTTCGTACATGACTCAGTTCGTACTTCTACGCACAACTTTAAAGTATCCAGGTGCGCTGGTAAAGAAGATTCAGGAACACAGACAACAATCCAAGTTCCATGAGAACTGCACACTAGATGGACATTCTCGAAGTATTCTTGGCTATATAACATAAGCGCTGATTTTAAGCGAGCATATACTGCCTTCATCTAAAACCCTGTATATTCCACGAAACAGAAATATTCTGTATAGTAATGTCATAAAAGCAGAAAAGTTATAAACATTCGCACGGAAATCTGTAACAGTTGTGAACATAGATCTCAAATCAGATAGATCAGATAAACACAACGATGAGTAAAGATACAGAATTAACTTCTCTCGATGTATGACATGACTGTCCAGTGACTTTCAGAACTTGGCAGACTTTCAGAGACTACTGAAGTTCCCGCTGCTAAACAAAGAGAGACAAGCCTTAATCAAGCATTCCAGTCCTTATATATACACTTTGGGGAGGTGAGTAAATCATCTCATTGGAACTGTCAGTGTTCGATAAAAAATAGTCAGTGTTTTGCCTGAGCCAGTATTCTAACCTGAATATCGTCGAGTTTTCAGATCTAGAGAGACTGCTTTCAAACAGACCTTACTAGTAAACATTTTCAAACACATTACTTCATATAGGGATCCATTGTACGTTTAAAAGGTAGGTACGTCGTCTGGTTGGAACGAAACTAAACGAACGAGTTCTCCAGAACTTTGATTCAGTCGGCCCGTGATCTTGATCACTTCATCAGTTTCTCGTGTATCTTCAGGAGTGATAATGTCTACTCAAACAAGAGGCCCAATATTGACTCATCATCTTACAGCGAAGATCACTTTGGTCATTGTGGTGCATATGCTGGCGCTGTTTGGGAATTCCGGTGTGTGCGCTTCAGGTTAGTCCCTATCCAGTCTCAATAACGCAAACTATGTGCCTTGATGGTGCACGACATATATCAATGCCTCCATTTTATGGTAGTACTTGTATAACACGAAGCTTATGCAATCCAAGTAATAATGGATCTGTCCATTTGAATTCAGGTTAGCATTTTGCCTCCTCTCATGGGTACTTTTGCATATTATGCAAAAGGCTTTGACATAAGTAGGTTTAGATTCTGCAGTCATGTGAATTTTAATTTAGCATACTATACTTCTTTCCAGTAGAAGAATGAAAATAGATAGACAATCTCAGGACCATGACATGCTGGAATTTCTTACAATTTTTTACAGGATCAACCTACTTCGAGAGTACTCTACAAAGTTCGCTGGACACCATGACCTGCAACGACAGTAAAGCCTTTGTGCAAGAGCATATTGGCTTTCAAACACCGGATTCATTCACGGTTGGTACAGACCAGAATCTGCATGAAGGCAATGACAGCTGCAATGATACAAAGCACACGATTCATGATTTTGTTGCCCGTTCTTTTGAGACCACCTCAGATAGCGTTGTCCACACAGAGGCTCTTCCACCAATTTCTTGCCTCGAGTGTGCAGCCTCCCTGTGTACCAACATAGGCTTTTGCGTCCATTGCTGTCTGTCAGGATACCAACCTATATGCTTTATCTGCTAGCTGCAGCGAGTACTAGCATGATTTACAAGGACTATGTGAACGCTCTGCAGAATTGATGTTCTAAAATACAACCATATATGAAGAACTCCGTATTGTTCTAGGTTATAATCATATTCAAAATGTGCCATAGCCGCCAAACATTCTCCTTTGTAATACTATACTTTGACTCCCCTTCATTGTTGGAGCAACTTGCATAGTTTACTACAAACTCATTCCCCTCATTATCATGTGGGGTGAGCATTGCTTCAAAAACCAAGATAATCCAATCACAATGTATTTGAAATGGATGAACTTTCACTTATCTTCTCAAAATAGTGTCAAATGCCATTTCTTTGAGCTCAAAAAAAGCTCTATCTTGATCATCTACCCAATGCCACTCATGATTGATGTTTGTCATCTTTGTGAACAGTGCTAAATCCTCACAGATATTGGCAATCTCTCTTCACTTAAATCCTATCCATCACTCTTTGATAGTCAGCAGTAGGATTCTTTAACCAAAAAGGTAAAAATCTCAATTGATACAACACATCTTTGTCTTGTCAATCTATTATCCAAAATGTTGTCTTGGCCTTATCGTCATCTGAAATCAGCAACTAATAACATCTTGCTCATAGATCCTGTGCATTGAAAACTTTTGCATGCCCAATTACATTAAAAATCTCATGGCACAGCATATTGATAAGTAGTCACCACACATATATGTCTGTCTTTATAGATGCCGTGTATATCTATAAGACTCTGATCAAGCAATTTTCGAGCATACTTTTTATTTTTCTAAATAATGGATGTAGCATTCGGGGGAAAATAATGGATTTCGAATACAAGGAAGGCTTTTAGAACGAATACTAATGCTGCAAATAAGTGATAGCATATTGAGGGAGTAGATATAGAAGTGAGACAGGAGGAATCCCAAAATTTAGTTTAATAGATGTCATGAATTGTAGAAAAAGTACCTATGTACATGAGTCTCGAAGAACACATCATGAAAAAGCGAGTGCCGACTCGATCAAATACGCAAAAGGTAATCCAATTACTGTCAATCTTCATATTTTTCAAGATTGATACATCCTCTGACGCCAAAGTCCGACTAGACGGTAGATGAATTGTTAAGATTGAAGAAACTTGGCGTTCCTAGCATGGGGATGGGATTATGTATGCCCAAAGCTGTGTGAAGAAGTTTGAGGTAAGAAGATGGCCAATCCAATCGGACTTATGGGGCATCTAGATACATGGAATGCAATATTGCGGGCAAAGGTATTGGAAAGAGACTACACTAAGGAGAAAGATGTCATTGATTCAAAAGGATGACCTCTGTATACTAGATTTGATTTTGATAAGTCCAAGTGATTTGATCATTGTGGGAGGAAAAGAACCAATGGATTCAAGGTTGGATTGATTAAGGACGACTCCATGAGCAAAATTATTTATATTTTGAATCAACTGTTTTCATCACATTGAACTACTTATGTAAGAATGCATAAAGTGAGAATTGTTGAAGTCTTCTTTGGAGGATTGATCACGGCCAGTTGGGAAGAAATCTTTACAAGGAATGTACAAGCAAAGTGAGGAAAGCTCTGGGCATGAGAGTAAGAAATAGATTACCTATCATCATTCATATAATACATATGTATTCAAGGATGGGATTTTTTATTCCAAAGGAGCGGAGGAGGTAACAACTTTATACAATGGTTGCATTAGAAAAGCCACAAATCAATTCGGCAAGTAGTGGATCAAAGCGGAGCTTAGAGACCAAGGCATGGAAGAATTTTTCATCAACTACACTAGAGGTGAAAAGAGATTATTTGTCTTCAGATGAATTCCATGAAATGATGCAAAAGATTGAAAAAAATATATTCAGACGAGAAGAATCAGTGAGTAATTCAGGGAATGAGAGACCTAATTCCTAGTGGAGAGATTAATCATAACCTATTCCAAAGAAGAGCAAACTAAAGGAAAAAACCAAGCCAAACAGTCATGTACCGAAGGCTTTGCAGGCTAACGTGAAAGCTCAAAAGGTTGGTGGTAGGGAGCCACTCCTCTCATTGTTGTAATTAGCGCAGAAATTGGAGAATGTAATGATGATGATGTTGATGGAATTGAATGAAATAGATCCACGTTATATCCAAGGATGGGATCTTCAAGAAAACAAGTACATGAAACTGATTCATATAATGCACAAAACGACAACAAAGCATGAGGATCAAGTTCAGATCAAATTTCAAATCAAACACATGGAGATTTTTTATTTGAAAGAGCTTTCTAAACTTTGACGAAAATTTTTTTGAATTTATTCAACGACATGTGTTGTTGAAACAAAAGCATGCCTCTTGGCAACAATTTAATCTAACTGATTTATGTATAACATGACATATAAAATGGATTAGTGAAAATTTTCTGATCAACATACTTTGGTATTTCCTTCACAATCTTTCATTTTCACATTATTATAGAACGTATAGAGAGAAAAATCTAACTAAGTGGTCCATTGATTCCATAGGAAAAAATAAACTTACAAATAGTATTTTTTACTTACAACTTGTCAAGGTCAAAGAAATATCTACCTGGCCTAGCCAGTTATTTGAAATCCTTCACAAATTGAGTCATGATGAGTCAACATGAGAACAAAAATACTAGATTCGCACTTGTGGTTGGGTCAAGAATCTATCTTCCTATGAAATATTTTTGCTTGCTTATGACTTTGGATTTAAAGGAGTCTAGAAAGGATATGTAATATCATCAACTAAAGAAGCAAAAAAGACCTACAAGTTTATGACAAAGATTCAACAATGTCAAAAGTTTGATCAGAAATTATTTTTTTTTCAGCAGGAAAATGTTTCGGAAATATGAGTCATGATCCTTAACCCTTATAAGTGCCCAAATCTCAAATATAAAAATAGTGTATTTTGATAAATTTTCGGATTTTTTATTTTTATGAATTTTTTTTTCACAATATTTTGTTTAATTTTTTAATTTTTCCTTTTCTTATTTGATTTATAGGAGTTTTTTTAGAAAGATTATATTTTTCAAAGATAGGTTATACTTGAAAGATTGATAATTGAAACATCAATGTGGTTAGTGTTTGCACGTAATTAAATTGAATTTGTTTATATATGTTTCATTTTATGTGGGATTGCAAAATATCAATATGTACTAAAACTAAACTATTGAATGCATGTTTAAGACAAAAAGTTCACACTTTTCATGTACAAGATTTAGATTTTTCAGATGAACAAGTGGGATTATTTATTTGAGCACATTGGAGCTTTCAGTGCAAAAGTTGAAGTGGAGAATCTATTATTTTAGTAAAAACATTAATTTGATGAGAATGAGCTTGAGAGACTAATCTTAAAGACTGTTTGTAATCATGAAGAATAACCAAAGATTGACTTATAAAACTTAACGGATACTGTTCCAATTTTAGGTTTGAGTGAAGGTGGTCGTGAATTTTACAAAAATATATATCACTGAAAATCGTTTTTAAAGACAGCTAGATGATACTCAAGCTTCTTATGTATCTTCTGAAAATTCAGAAAATATTTCAAAATAAGAAAGTATTTCATCTGAGAATTACGAGGAGTACAACATATTCCTAATAAAAATTCTTCTATTTTACTTTATATGATGAGTCTCAGAATAGTTTTGTAGTAGAACATGCAATATATTCAGTGGAACAAGAAAAACTCGCCTAGACTGAATATCTTAACAAAGTTGAGAACGCTAAAAAAATCTATAACTGATGTCAATGTTTGTTTAGTGATATATATATATATATATATATATATATATATTTTTATTTCTTCAACCTGTGGGTGCAATTTCAGACACAGCATGCTCTGTATTCTTTATAGCTGAGAGTGTTACCGAATGAATAAGATTTCGTTAGTGGATGAGTCTGATATCTTGTTTCTTGTACAACCGTTTTCACGGGAAGGACTACAAAATAAATGTGCAAGAAGCACTTATCACATTACAAGTGCTTCTTGCATCGACCAATTCTTTGATACATGAATCAAGAATCCTTCTGAATAGAATAGACATAAACTTAGTCTTTTATTCATTATTTTATTTTTATTTTATTTATTTAAAGGCATAAATAGTTGTTATTATGGGAAATAATTTGTCCTTGTTTCCACTTGGTAGATCATGCACCTTATGCTATTACAGGAACTTTGGTATCTTGACTCTAATTCAGGCTTTATAATCTGCACTTGTTATCGAAGTTCATAAATATAAAGAATAGTATGATAAGCTCTATGATATTACCGAGACACATCCTCACAGTGTGCAACATTGGAGACAGCGTTTTATTCGTAAATAATTTGGTGCCACTCCACCCTGCCCTTCACAGTTCTACCTGTACATCGCAAATAGTATATGGCTCTACGTTGGGCATAGCGCAAACTAAAAAACGATCCGTGGAACAAGAGATTTTCTGACTTGTGACTGGCACCCGTTGCTCAGCTTTAGACTCTCGGGATCTATCTCATGGAGACCTCCATGAAAGAGCTGCTCGCTTACTTTTGTCTCAACGGCGAAGCTCAAAGGTCCAGGACTCGTTCATTCCTAATTCTTCCATCAAGCACGTCATAGGCATAAGACATTTTGCTAGCTTACCGAGGAAAGGTTAGTCAAGGGCAGGACCGTGATCGTCTTCTCTTCGCGACATGTGTTATTACGACTTTAGCTAGCCTTAAAGCTTTGTAATGGGCAATTTTCTCGAAAGCATTAGTCCTCAAGGCTCTAAGAGTACGCATTGCTGCGGGAATACATAGGTCTTCCTTCCCGCTAAGGGAAAGAAGCAGAAGAGCTTCAGCAGCACGAATTTTCAGCATGGGTGGTAGGTCTCTGTATGTGAGATCTACAAGACTTGAAAGCACCCCTGGGGTCGAGAACATAGTGCTTCTGTTATCTGGGTCACAAATCAGATATATGAAAGCCTCTAGTGCCAGCAACTGGTTCCTTCTCGATAATGTTCTGGAAAAGAGATTCACCAGGTTCTTGATGGTTCCCGGTGCTGAGAGCATTCTTCCTCTGCTTTCTCTTACTTGAGCAAGAGCACGAAAAGCTATGATTGCATTGTGTTGTGAATCTGCAGGCTCTTCGAGTGAGAAGAGAGGCACAATCCCCTCTAAAACTCCTGGCGTTGACGCTATTCTTCCGATCCGATTTGTAGGCATTCCAAGTATAGCTTCAGCAAAAAGTTCTGATGCATGGCTCTTGACGAGACACAATTTTCTGTCCAACAACCCGCTCCATATCAGCAGTTTGCTCAACGCTAATGCCAATGCCATTGTTCAAGCCTCTTTCGAGCACCCAGCAACTTCCTCGAACTGCAAGATCGAGTACCTTCAGCAGCAACTACCTCGAAGATCGAGTATCAGCAAAGATGTCTCAGCGTCAGACTGAGGTTCTCCAACGCGTTTCTATGGTATCTCGTGCCTTTGCTGTCGACTGATGGTGGGCGGCAGCGGTGATCCACTATTGTGGATTGAAGGAAGTCCAAAAAAAAAAGTTATCGTTTGGAGCCTTGATCGTATGTGAAGATAGGACCTGACCGAACGCGACAGTCATCAGTCATTTAAGTCACCACAAATATGCCTTACATTCATAGGTGACTCATAGTCATGAATATCGATGTAGCTTGTGATTTGGCCATGAGGCGTAGATTATGAGACATAAGTTTTGCAGCAGTGCAGCTGTGGATAGAGCCAGTGATTAGAAAGTCCTTAGTCTCTGCTCAATCCGTTATATGTATTTCTTCAAGAAATATTAATTCTGCACATCTTCCACAATCAGGAGTTGAATTCTGTCGCATCCTCCGCCTGTGCGAGTTACTAAGAAGTATGTTCTTTCCAGTCTCAAAACATGAATGTCATTCAAGCCTGTAGCCGTTGTTCGAATCTGATCAACCGGATCGAAAAGTGTGTATAATAACTTCGTGTTTTCCAGCATCTTTCTGGATCAGACAGAGGTGCTCCTTCTTGATTAGAGGCTGCTATGCAGTGCAGATCTGTGCTTTCAGTTCCGCGTCTGAAGTTGCGAGTCCACTTGCAGTTGGGCATTCCAACATGAAATCAAACACCAAAGATGAGTACGTCAAGTAAACACTTTGCTTCCGCTGACTGTGCTACAAACACAATGTTCAACGTTACAAAATAGAAGGTTCAAAGCTCGAATATTTATAAGCCTGACCACAATATGTTTAACAATGAAACACACATTAAGATACGATACTTCTCGAGATACGATATCTACACATTTTACTTTTAGTCTTCTTCCCGAGCATGTAGCAAAGAGGTTTCAAAACGAGAGGTAGATTACATAAACGGCGACCGCTCAATAATTAGAGGAAGAAGGAGAAGAGAGAAGCCCGTCGGCAACAAATACGATGAGATTCCGACCTTCACGGAGAATATGGGAACCAGATGAACTTAAAGTTTAAAATGGGAGATAATGGTGGGCACGGGAGGTCTGGACAATCACTAGTGGCTACTGGCGGGCTGGAATTGATATCAGCTACGATCATAGTGTCCACAAGGTGCTACCCGTCCACATTCGATTGGAATTCTATGTGACAATAGAATACAAATCCCTACCTGTTGTACTTTATTTTATTACATGCGTACTGGCTGGCAACAGGATACGCAAAGCTAGTATCTGAGTGAGGAAATCCGTTTTCATTTTCCTCAAATAATGCTCGATTCTCTGTGTTTGTAGAAATCAGACTGAATCTTCCTAAAAGCACTTACCATGGTGAGTATAGACTTCAAAGCAATCAAAGATGTCAAAGCACAGAGGCAAACAAGGGGCTTTCTTACTTACAAATGGTAAACTTCCGAATTCCCAGCTGTCTTTGAAGGTTATAGACCTCGTGATCTTGCAGTTTTGATCCCCTTTCCATTTAATCAGCCCTCTAGAAGACCAGAGCATCCGCCAACTTCTTAAGTGTGAACACTAGTGCGACATTCCCAGTCGAATTGTTTCAGAATACATAAAGGAGGGCGAAAGAGCCCGCAGACATATTTCATCTACTTTAGAGTTGATTTGGCGGAAGGCTTGAGCTCAAACTCCAGTGAGATCGTCTATTGCATGAGAATATTGCATGTAGCGCAGTAATGTCGCACTTCTTATCTCTAAAATGTCCTCAAACTAGACTCTTGTTCTTGCTTGATCGGCCGATTGTTATTATGATGAAAGTTTAAATTTGCCTCAAAAAGACATCGATGTCAGTGTAGACAAGTCCAAGATAGTGTTTTGAAGGCCAGAAGCTGTGCCTTACAAAGGTAAGGCAGACCACAACAAGGCTTAACATTTGTACCCCCAGATGTTTCGCTTCCCAGAGTGTTGAAAACTTGGGGTAAGTTGAAGCTATTATCAGGGTGAGGTAGGGAAGTTTCTCTGGAAGTAAACCTAAGAGTGATTATAATAAGGAAATTACATTTCCACACTAGAGTCATTGTGATGTAACCATGTGTCAAAACATGATCTAATTCGAAGAAAAAATGCTTGGTGACTTCCATCATCCTTGAGCTTTGAACCGTCACCTCTGTACAACTAACCATGATGTTGTCAGTGGATAGATAAAAAGTTTTGCTCTAAATTTGTACTTGGTGAAGTAGCTGAATCCTAATTCCATCATGCTATCAAAAGCTTAATCCCTTATCCATAAGACTGGTAGTTGATTTAGACTAGTACTAGATCGGAATAGATTCCAGTACTGTTCCAGGTGCCCTAGTTGTATTTTTTATTGAATGACTTCCATTTTATTTAAATTTAGTGATCTCCTTTGAGCTTTCAATATGAGTGATTAAGATAGAGAGGTAATTCAGATAAAGGTAGAATAACTTGTCCTATACGATGATTCATCTTTTGCTTTTATGTTGAAAGAACAACCGAGCATCTTATAAATACGGACCACGATCATCTTAGATTATATTTGCAATCTGAGATACATTTCAACTCAGTCAATGGTCGACGAAAACCTTAAATGTGCGAAGATATACTAACAGTTAGAAACATAGATGAGAAAATCGGTTTTACAGGGCACATAAAGGGAGAAATTGCAGGAACTCAGGTTTTTCATCGGTTCTAACGCACATGTGCACGTAAAGAAAAGTGACATCGAGTCCATCCGACAAGTATTGCATTTTGAGTCTAATTTCAGTAAATAAGTATACTGGCGACCCCGAAATTTATTCGGGGTCGCGAGGAACTTTTGCGCTCTTTTTCAATCATCTAATCAAGCAATCCAGCTATCTTGGCTGACTTTCAGTTTGCGATGCTTTGTCTGTTCATTAGCTGATGCACAAGACACGGTAAATGATTTCGCAGCATGTAGAGATTCTTGTTACCCAACATATGAGCAACTCATGATTTCCTCAATACGAGTTTCGAACACCTGCACGAGATCTGTATCTTTGTTGGTTCAGCAGCAGCACTCCCTGACCTGAAACTGCTTTTCGACTGCGATCAATGATTGGCGTTTGCTGCAGGAAGAAGACTCATGGCGTTCTGCCCTACACCGACACATGATAGCTTCCCTGGTGTGCCAAGCTGCCTTCTGTGTTTCGTGGGATTCGAATGCATTCTATGTCTCTATGATATATTTATGTGCTGTCATTTGCTAAATATGAAGATACAGATTCGTTCATTAGACAGCTTGGAGTCAGATGTAAACGTGACCTCGATTTCAATATTGTCGTGGACGTGCCAGGATATTCTCTGGTGTCAACTTGTGCATGTGCCCCTTGTTGTCATGATGTTGTCATGTCATTCCAGGGAAGGGCTGAAATTGTTTCAGCATGGATGCTAATGAAAATTTTACAGAAAAACGTAAGTATCGCAACGGTCTCGAGGAGTACAACCTGGGAGAGACTTGTCTCCCAATTTGTGTCTAAAAGGCCAAACGCGGAAGCCGCCTTTCCCTGGACCCTTCGTGCTCATTGTCCAGTCTTTATTAGGTTAGGCATCTCCAACTAGAATCGGAGCAATACGTAAAAACGTTATTGGTTGATGTGGAACATGAGAAACTATAAGAGAGAATGGGTTTACAATCGCAAAAAGGTGGGCAAGTGAATTCTTTTTCACCCAGATGCACTGCAAAAATCTCTTATTATGCATCCTACGAAGAAGGATACATAAGAAGAGAGTTTTGCAGTTCATCTGGCGATAGCATTACGCATGTGTCAAACCGAATTTTAAATCTCGTACGTGAAGGTTGGAAAGATGGAAAAAGGAGATCTACTGGATAGAATTCACAACCTGGAATTTTGAATATAGCTTTTGTATTTGATTTTCAAGCCCTGCTTTTGCTCTACATGGATCTCAATTATACGAATCAAATCTCTAAGGTTACCTACTTCGCCGTTCAGGATAGGTCCTCCCGTGATAGCTTTTGCACCATAATTGAAAGTTGAAACCCTGTGAAACAGAGTTATATCGATGTACTTGGATGCTGGAGATAAGCGCTAGGTATCTTGTTTTTAGAAATCAAGTGCTCAACATATTCTTGCAACCATTGACCATTGAACATTGCACACTGATATGAGCAAAAGAATCAAGGCACGAGATTCAGAATTAAGCTGCATGTGCAGGCGTGTAATACATGTTCAGCGCTCTATTTCATGCCATAGATTCCCACAGGAAGAAAAGCAAGAATATTGGCACCGAAACCGACTTTTTACTTAACATTTGCTTTACCCGGCTGAGCTCAGAAAGCAAGAATACAGCATACATCATTGTAGAGCTCCACGAAATCTGTTCTGACGCAGTGATGAAAATCAGAAAGCGTGTGTACTTCATCGCCAAATGTTTGAAAGCCTCATTACCTACAGAATCTCTTGTCTCTATTTATATACTCAGCAATATCCTGAATTACTGCCAAAATAAGCGAAAGCACTTCGGAGGCCAGCATGTGTCATTGTTGAAGCAAGTGGCACGTTCAAACTGAAATATGTTGACTGCATTGGTTGAACTTTCTCCTGATTTGTTCCTTTCGTGCCTTTCTAGACTGATGTATTCGAGATTATCTGTCACAAATAGTTCATGCGCTGTCTTCATCAGAGGCTTGCCTCTCTTCCTTCAAGAAAATGTCCATTGCTGGTGTCAAATGCAAGCAGATGTCTCAGTAAAGGACGATACTATGATACCTCATGTGACGCGACATATTCCTGAATATCTACATGAACTTTAGATGCCTCTACAAATTGAGTTGCGATGAAATCCTTGCAGCTGTTTCGGTTGTTAACACGTACGCTGTCTTTGCTTCTAGCGTCTTGGAATGGTTTTAGTGGATGATGAGCTTTGGAGACACAGAGATTTGGGGTCTGGCCATTGTCGAATTATCTGCAACTTATTTTTCATGCCAACTATATACGATTATACAGGATATATGACGAGAATTCGATTCATGTAAGGATATTGGTAGAAAACATATCCAGGCGTTGGACATAGTAAGCAACATCTGGAACTGAAGAGCTGAGTACCCTCTCAACAAAAGCTCGAAAAAATGTCAGTTTGTAATCTACAATGTCTTGATTTTCCAAAGCTTCTATTGCCGGCTAATGGAAGAGGATATTCCAAATGATGACACTATCTTCTTATTTAAGAATACTTATTCCCTTTTGAGTGAATTGAATCTTCTATTCCTGAGTAAACGTTGTCGAATGAACCTTTGATACTACACTGCCCTCTGTCCATGACGTACTCACATTCCTCCGGTGTTTGTCTCCAACGCAAACGTATAAGCTGCGAAACTGCGCCTCACACAGAAGATCTAGAGCTCGTTGTCAGCATACACATGTACGACATATTCAAACTGGAAGTTAGCAGGTTAATATCAAGTTTAGGATACAGAGTGTCCTATCTCAACAGCATCCGAAGGATCTAGTATGATTAATGAGAATTAGTGATAAGATTGACGCACCCTTGCCAACATATGTCGATTGACCTAATCACGGGCATTCTCCTCTGAGTTACCTATCTCAAAGTTTAAGATCATGGCAATCCATGTGAAATTATTTCAAATGAAATAGAATAATTTATTGCCGTTTTTATACTAAGATTTTTAAGCACTTAAAAAGCTCGGTGTGAAGGACAGGATCACTGACATGCGCTGAATAGTATTTTCCTTTTGAACAGTTTCAAGGTTGAGCATCTCTGCAACACTACTTGATTCCAGAACTTCTTGTGACTTGGAAACAGAACACCGCATCAGTTGGCAATTTCACTTGCTCTTTTCTGGCGCTAGAACTATAATTTTCAATATAATTGAGCACCCGAGTGTTACGAAGATGCTTTGACTTCAGAGATTACTTTGATAATGAGTTGCTGGTACATCCGTTCAAAATTAAATTTCCAAACAGAGTCAGTAGCTTAAATGAACTACAGATAGAACAAAATGTATAATCTCCACAATATACCACTAAGATAAGGCTGTCCTCGCTGTATGCTCGGAAGTCAACTTTCCCGTACAGAACTTACGAGAACTGAGGGCCATGCCATCCTCGAATGAATGAGCTGAAAAGTTCGATACTTGGATGTCAAGGAATTGGTCTAAACTGCTTACGCAATACTTACTTACATGTACATACTTAGAGATTCTATCGGATGATCACTTTACTAGTCTCTTGTCCACATAGAAGCTTCAATATCTAAGATGCCTGAAGAAAATGACATATTCGAGAGCTGGAAAGGACATTTTTCACACGAAAGTTCCAACATCCAGCCAATCTTGAACATAGTCGGAGTTTATAGATTTGGAATTCTGGTCGATACTTAGTGCATGTATGGAGCGATCTCGATGCTATTAGCATGCAAGCAAGTTGGATATAGATTGCAGATAGGCAACTAACGATGGGACATTATAGCACAAAAGTAGGCAGTGATCAAAGCAATATTGGCATGTTGAAATATTCTGCTGATTACCACCTTTGCAGGAGAATATACTTTGAGAAACTCCAATTCAATTACGGCCAGCAATATCTGTCCAATAATTCAATAAAGGAAGAAGAATCCACTGTGGCAGATTAAGAATTTTGTAAGATTGCATAGACCAATATTCTGATAGCAAGTGGATCTTCATATCACATATGCATTCAGGACTGATTCAAATCGGAGGTGGATCCAAGGACATGCAGGTTCAGTTCCAGGAACGAAATAGACAATAGTAGAAATATCTAACAGCTACTTGCATGGTCTTGATATGCTTGTTATAGAAACAAACTGACGGACCATGCTTTGCAACGACCCATTAGTTCATGTCTGTCGATCAATGTCCGGGCTGAGCAGGCGGTGAGCGATGCCAAACTTGTACATAATGTAATATTGATGAGTTCTTGTTCCACTAGCTCACTCTTGACGAATTTCCCCAAAATGGAAAAATTTTGTAATCGTTCTTGCCATCCAATTTTGTAAGTCCATTTGTTCATGAACCACATTGTTAAAAGCCAAACCTCTCGGCATTTTGATGCCTCGACGTAGGACTAGTTTCCAGACTATCCTTTGTACAGAAGTACAAGCAGAAGTTATTTGCTCATATGCTGATATTTGGATCCAGCTGCAGTTTCCATACAATCTCTATGCCTCTCGTGAAATCACGGACTCATCTTTAAACTACTCTACCTCAGAAACTACAAACTTCTATATATTCGTTGGACACACTTCCTATTTGATTTCCTTCTAGAAATCATATTCGCTTACAGAGGAAACAAGAAACTGATAGATATTCCTGGACCTCAAGCCGTTAATATAATGTGAATCCAGAAGCTACGTGTACAGCACTCATTGTGCTTGTCATGTTAGTACCTATTGCATTGTTCATGTACGTAAAGGATCAAGAGTTTTCTGGAAAATAATGCCAGTGTGGCCTTGAATATCAATCTCAAGTTTGTTCTTAGCTAATATAACCAGGGAGGACAAAGTGTACTGCTCTACACAGGGAACAGCATTTTCAGGAGTAGATTAGAGCTGCCGATGCTTGACTGTAACTGGCTGGATTCATGTAGAGTAGAAGAACTCTTCTCTTGCTTGCCAGACATTTGAACCTCCAACCTTAGTTTCGCAGGGTCGTCGCGTTTCTTGAACCCGACCTTTGACTTGCTTCCAACGTGAGATCTCAAGGCCTTTTCCAAAAGTTGGGAGGCATGTATTTCTGGAAAGGAAAGAGTCCCTGTCAGTTACTTCACTCAAAAGAAACCGGACTGACCCACCTCTTCAATCTGAAGCCCATGAGCATGCACAGTCTAATAATATGCCGCACTTTCTGCGGTTCAGATAGATCTGAACGCTTGGACTTTTTAGCAAGTCGCAAACCACGGCCAGTTTTGTCTAATATCAATTGAAAATGAAGTATCCTCAATATCTGAAGCGAGGGCGTTCAATCATTACCTGAACTAAAGAAATTCTTATTTGTAACCAAAACATTACATCGATTTCTGCTGCGAGACCCGCGGGTCATACAACCAATCTAAGACTTGCACACTCTCGAATCAGATCTGATAGTCATTGTAAGTATGTGAACCCAGTGCGTGGAGGACGACCATGTATGACAGCTGACTTCATGTCACACCTGAAACTCGTGTTACGAGTCGCCACTCTAAAGCAAGAGCAGAAATCTTCACCTGCTGTAGTCGTATGTCTCATGTCAACAAGATAGACTAGAAATTCTACTTCATATGTGAAGATAGTATGCTAATTTTGTAAATATAATCGTTTGTTTGTTCTCTAGAAAGACCTTTGTGTCTGATATACTGGCCTCCACAAATTAATATATCTGATGGTAACACAAAATGACAAGTGAGTGGTGCCAAAGGAAAACCTTAATAGATGCAATTCCTACATAATTTGAGATATTGATCGATCAACTCGGAGTTTTCAAAACTTGGTGATACCCAACCTGCAACCGACCTTGAAATCAGTGACATGTTTGAGAACCCGAAAGGTCAAATGATACCCGTACGTTTTATCTTACGATTTTATTTTCAGAGCACATTAATAAGTTTGGAGCAACCTAGCGGATGTTAATCTTACAATGAATTATACTGAGGTGTCATTTCAGCTGATCCAGCAGATGATTCCAGCGTAGAATCATGAAATTTTAGCTGTTCTTTGGACTAAGCTCATGTCTGATATGCTTTCAGACACTATAACTGACATCAGAAATTGTAAGAAGGCAGATATGGTACTGGAGTCCAAAATCATCAAACGTGGAATATAATAAGCTGCAAGATATTTACTGTGGACCCGGTATAACGATGAGATTTTTAGAGGGACCGAATATGATTCACAAGCTAGATGACACGTCTGTCAGTTATTACTTCGAAACCTTCAGTTGCGCAATGCTCGACAAGGAAATCGGCAAACCAAGAGTCTCAAGACCTCACAGTGCCTGCTTTCTGGATCAGATACTAGAGTGAGATCTCGTGAACTTCTAGCTTTTATCTATTAAGGTTTACTAAGTCTTCCAGACTGCAGACCGGAGGTGTACTGTCGTTCATGGATTGATTAGTCTGTCAGGCCGAGGTGTGTCCAACTTAGAAGCCTACCCTGATCTGCACCTAGTCTGGGTGCTAAGTTCGATTTAGTATTTGGCAGTGCGACTTGTTTCACTATCGTGGAGCAATGCAGATGCTTAAATCAGTAGACTTGACTAATTCATGTCTTGTTGAAAATATAGTTGAATTAAAAATGATTGGTAAAGATCAGAGTACACAGCAAACTTCCACAATTTGTTGGTTCGAGGTCATGGCCCTTACTCGTAATACGCATTCAAGTAACAATCAGAGATGAATCTTCGTTGGATAGTGATAACCGTATTTTAACACAAAACCAATCACCACTTTCTGCCGAGAAAACTGAGATATGCTTCTTTGGTAGGTTCATTCCTGGCCAGTTCCATGCCTTTGACTCTGAAAAAAGAACCATTGCTTCTCTCCGGTGAACGCAAGTCAACCCTCAAAGTTGTATTATTGCATAGTGAATAAAAGAACTGAGTTATAAGATGGAATACTACTCCTCACTGTCGCTTAACGTTCTTGCTTAACTTCTTCTGGTTGGATCATTCTAAGACAATCTGTGCAGGCTATATTCTACGTAAACTCATAAACAACACGGTCAACGACATTGACTATGCAACAATTGGATTGGCTTCTAATTAGAGTCTTGAGATGCCTTACTTTAGAATACTACAAGGCCAAGCACAAGCATTAGAATTAATTGACTTCTTGACAAAGAAGCCTGAGGCTGTAAATCTTAATTCCTTCTTTTGATAAAAGTACACTGCTCTCAAACTTGTGACAGTGTACATTGTTCAAGTGTCAAATTAGATTTTCTGAGTCATGAAACGTGGAAGGTTTGATGGCAGGTTTAGGGTTTAGGATGTACTTAATGGATTTTGCAGGAACAACGAGGTCAACATTGAAATGCCATGTGTTCTCTCACATGGTTTAGACTCTGCAGTCTGCAATTGCTCGACACTTTCAGGATGGCTTTCTGTGAGTTCAGCGCGTCAAGATACTGATGGAGTGGTTCATTTATTCAGGAGTTAAAGACTCGGAGGCCCATAAAGTGACAACCATGTCCAATTTCCAGCATCTCAGCGACTGCCTGAGACAGAAATCTCAAAATCAAAAAATTCTTCAGCCAAATGTTTCATATCCTTAGGTCCTGGAGGATCAAATATCTTTTCGCCGTTCTTTCTGTTTGACCTTTAATATCCAAGTTTACCGACATAGTCTACCAGTGCCCTACTTGTAATTCAATTTCAAACACGTAATCTCGTGTGATCTTCCTCTATCATAATTGATTGTATCACTATCAAGTTGTAGAAGCTGCTTCAACTTGGTGGTCCTGACGAGATCTCTTGACATGATGAAAATGTGTATCCTTGCCCCATCTTACGTATGAGACAAGAACTTCTTTATAAGAGTACGGCCTGATCTAGCTTGCTTCGCTACTCTGACTTCAGTCTGAGAACCTTAAGGTCTTGTATCGTGCCTTTCCATTTATATTGCTTCGTGTTTACACACTAGTAGATCTCTCTTGAAGCTTTATAACAAGTCAAACTTAGCATTATCAGATTTCATTCCATGAATTCAACTGCTTTTCTGGATAATGTACGCTGTTTCCAGGTCACTAGTATATCAGCCGATTGATGATAACCAACTCCGTTCTTGATGGGACGGTGACTTTGTACCTGAAAGGACTAGGTCAGTACTTCTTGGAGTTCATTACTTCTTCAAAAAGGGAGAAAGAAACCAGTACTTTTGAGTGCGCGGTTACATACAACATGTGTCCGTAAGACTTGAGGCTGGGAAATGTCTAGTCAATCCTGGCACAACAGATGTGCAAATCAACCGAACTTTACGGTCACGGAAGAGAAGTATCTTGCAACATCAATTGTCCTCAAAACAGGGATCTTCAGGAAGTAGAGAGAAATCTTGCAACAACTCTCAAAGATTCGGCATCCATGATCATCGCCCGAAGTTGTGCATGGTTGACACTTATGACCACAAACTCTGATTTACTACACTTACAGGTTTGTACGAGGTGTGACTAAGATTTTTGCAATAGTCACTACCCATTCATGAACAGCTGCAGTTTATGCAGAGAATCCATCGGACTGGGAAACTAAATTGCCTCGCTGTAAGACATATCTACAAAGACGGGGAATACGTATATTAAAAGTATAAAACTTGTCAAATACTGGTGACAGAATGAGTACAGTCAGATGAATATGGGAGGCGATCGCACGTTTGAAGTTGTTGTGATCTTAACATTATCTTGACTTCGTGTCAAGCAGACTCAGCCAGTGTATGAAACCACATGCTGAGACACAGGCGGACTAATGCATAAGATCTGCGACGGTAAATGGTCAAAAGCATGAATGTACACCAGAACAGAGTCAGTGCCACAGTGGAAGGAGTTGATAAGATTAGGGCTGCTGCAGGTGCTTTGCAGCCCAATGAGTTCATTACACAGAAGCTCTGGAATTCTGCGAAATGAAGAGTACATTCAATCCAACAACCCACTTCCACCTACTTATGTTCTTGGTGGGACAGTGCTTTTGTACCTGAAAGGACGAAGCCAGTACAACCTTGCTTTTGCTTGCCGTCATTATGGAAAAATGCCTACAACTCACATTATCCTGCATCTCGTAATCATGCGTTCCATCCCTCCTTGGCGTGTACTCCTGACAACATACAGATCATCATTTTCGTACATACTGATATGTTCCCCTGAGATGTAGTGGGTTGGAATGCACCACCAGCGCTACGTAAAGATATATATCTTTAGGGAAATGAGTGATTCTGAATCATTTGTCCTTTCATTTCCGTTCGAGGTAACGCATTTGACTTATCCCTTCGTACATTCCAGTACACTTTGATTCAATTTGACTTACATCAGAGTACACTGCAGTACGGCTGTCATATTTCGTATCAAGCGTACAGATTTAAGCTTCCTCACGTTAGACATGTTCTTTGGCCTGACACAAATGAGTCTCCACAGAATATTCAACTCCTCTGTTCCATCTCATCATATGCAGCCACTGAGTTAATAAAATCACTGCTGGATCAAAATTTCACTATAAAAATGAGATCTTTACATTTGCTAACAAGGTTTCAGACTCCAACTACTATAGTGCACCGTATCGTAGTTGGACTTAGTCGAGTACTAGCTAAATTGAATACTAAGGAACATGTCCTGCTGTGATTTTTGAAAGTTTGCTTTTTGCCCCGAGTGTAACTGACCAAGTGTAAGAATGAACTCCAAAGAAAGGTGAGAAATCCTTATAGACTTGCTACCGCAGAATCATTTATTTGATCTCATACAATATTATAATGGGAACTTTTTTTGGATATTTTAGTTTTTCTTCGACAAGTAGGCTTAGTTCTCTTATAGGCCATCTAACACCATCACTGCCTCTCTTACCACTTTGATCTAGTTCAATTCACAGAAATGAACATTAGAGACCCTTATTCTAGAAATTTTTTTCAGAAGATTTCTAGTACTTAATTTTCTCGTTGCATGAACGTAATGCAAGTTTCAGAGGTTTTAATGTATCTATTTTAGTCCATGGTCATTTCATAACAAAAATAAAAACATGCATATGTTTCATTATTTGCGAGCATGTTTTTTTTTGTATTCAACCAAATTTAGGAGCCTAATGGACAAGAGTTTCAGTACATACATTAAAATACTTCAGTCCTCAGGCAATATGTCCACAATCTAGTATATACGCTATCAAACTCTTTAGTTAATTGTTTTTTTCACTAATAGATGCAATCCATAAGAGAGTAATCATCAATTTGGATTCTGTGTTATTTGTATACCGTTTTAACTAGATAGTATCACATATTTCCCATTTGGATACTATTGGGGCCTAGCCCCATGTTATCGGGTTTTTTCCATCCTTGGGGTCTTCCCATCCCTTTTGTTATTATACTTTGTCCCTCACATTTGGTTTCATACTTGTGGGACTTGATATGTAAAATATTTTTTGTTATTTTACTTTGTGCATACTTTGTTCACTTGATTTTCTTCCAACACAATCATTTGAAGTGCAACGTTTTGGTACGTGAGCGCTCTCTCTCTCTCTCTCTCGCATCTTACAATTGTCCCCTCGTTGCCAGGCATATTCGGAAAAGCTGATTTCCAAACCACGAAGCCATTGCTTCATCTTTTGGCCAAGATAGACTTGACAGCAGACAACCAGTGCTCCAAATCTCAGCTCAGTCTAAAGAGTGAGGCAGGAGCATGAAGACCCACAGGTTCCAGACCTCAGATCAGACAATGCTGATGCCACAAACTCATTCGTCTCTGACATGAACAGAAACATAATCGATGCAATGCATGATGCTCACTGCAGTTTGCTCAGCTTTACCCAAGCAACGGCCATTGTAAAGTAATCCCCGATGTCAGACTGGACCATCTTCATCGGGAAACCATAAGCCTTTAAGCCTTGAAATCAACTTGAAAAAGATCGCGCTGTAAATTAATACTCGACAATGCGCAGAAATGTGATTGGCCATCATTTAAGGTTCGACCAGACCTGGCAGATCACCATTACTGCCATTCCATACACCTTGACCACCTCAGCTGAAGTAAAAGGTGATCGGTCTTCCACTCCTTGACTATTGTCGTCCACTTTCACGCTTTGTGGTAACTTGCTTCTTCCCATGACTACATTGAGGCGTCTGAGCCCTCATCAAGGCTGTAATCTTTTACAATTTACCATTCAGATTCGATTGTCAGCCTTTTTCGTTGAATGCTCCCGGAGAGACACTGACACAAAGAATATGCATGCAATTCAGTCACTGTCACTAAAATTTAAACTGAGTCGAGTTATGAAATAAGTTTTACCTGTGAGAAAAACGTTCTCTAGTAAGATTTCAAAGTTTTTGGTGTTTTGGTCCTTGTCCATGAGGCTTTTCGTTTGCGTGCTCAGACTGTTTCAGAAACATTGTCAAAATAAAAGATCAGAAATTGCTGATTCAGTGGACTCTCCGTTATGAATTGAAAAGGACTCCGCCCACTATCATTCAAAACGTAGAAGTTCTATCCGAGTATAGGCGCCTGTGTGATCAGAGTTGGAGATTCACCTGGTCTAGGCTTTTGGGTATCATCGATTGTCAACCACGAGGATTCCCTTCAACGATGCTCCTGAAATGCTTGGCACCAGCTACTTTCTCCACAGCGATGAGGTTCCGTCTTGGCTTGGTCCATCCATCTACATCTTCATTACTCACATGTGAGTGTGGTATCACTTTAGATGCAAAGCGGTGTTCATATGACTCGTTGTCCATTCGGAGGCGTAGGATAGCTACCCATGATGCCATTAGGGATGTGGTGTTTGCTATGGCGGGGGAGGGTGGATACCTCACATGGAGAGAGCGCGTTGGTATGCCTTGCAACGACTAGGGTTAGAGCAGACACTGCACTTGGTTCGGGAGGACCAGGTCACTGGGTCGATGTGGTGGTTACCGATCCTACTAGAGACACGGTTTTACGAGGGGGTGATCACCCATCCTCCGGATGGGCGAGTGGAGCGGCAAAGAAATTAAGGTCTCAAGTATAGAGGTATGCGTAGAGAGGTCACCTCTTTGTTCCTCTAGCTTTGGAGTTATATGGAGCTATGGACACCGACTTCGACATGTTTGTGAGGGAGTGCGCGAGAGCCTACCATACTAGGCGACATGGGGTATCACTCTCTTTAGCTTACTATATAGCCTATTTTAGGCAACGTGTTTCCATTGCTCTACAGAGAGCACTAGCTGGTGCAATCCATAGGAGAGCAATCACGTTAGGTGATGCTTCTTCGGATGCTCTATTGTTTGTAGACCTTTTGACTTGGATAGTTCAGATATATCCTAGGTCTTTGAGGACATATTTCCGAGTGTGATACTATTGGGGCCTAGCCCCATGTTACCAGTTTGGTTCCTTCCCTGTACGATTTGATTGGGTCTTCCCATCCTTTTTGTTATTCTGCTTCGTCCTTTCACACTGAAATGCTTGGTTCCTTGCAGCCACCATACCTCTAGAAGACTTCTAATACTGACATTTTTTTAGTGGGAACTGTCAGATGCCGGGTGCCTACGCTAAAGGATGCCGGCCAGTATACTTCAGCTAAAAGCACTTTTGCGAGATCCCATCCGAACATCTTCTATATTGGTCACACAAGCGAATACTCCTCAGATGGCAGAATCATATTTTCTAGTACTGATCATTATCCTGTTCTATGAACTCTCTTTTGAGGAGTATCGATTCTTTATCACATGTGTACACTTTCATAAACTTTTGCTTAAATTATATCAGCTTCTTCCAAAATATTTTGGAACTGATATAATGTTTAATTACTCACGGAATAGAATGTTTACAATAAACCTACAGATTTTTGTTGTCATTACAGAACAAGTTATATGTAGGAATTTTTATGTATTCCAAGTTTCAGTCAAAATAACTGAACCACTGTGGTCTAAACTATATATATTCCGACTCTTTTGAAATTCCTCAAATTGATATATGAAATATCCTGAAATTGCTTACATTGATTCTTCAGTTGTTGCTAAAATAAAACCTCTTTTTTCTAGAATAGTCTTTTTTTACGTAAGAGAATAGTAATTTTGTGTGTTTTATAAGGATGCATCTGCCAAACAGTTCTGGTTTGTAGGCCACCATACTCCAATTGTTCAAATATATTCATATATGTCAAGCTCAATGATAATATTTATGGACTTGTGATATTCTCGAACATTCATCAGCTTGAAGTAGTCTGCACCCTTTGTGTTGTGGTCAAAAGTTGTCATATTTGTCAAAAGTTGATATCAACCCACCTGGTCCAAACCATGTCGGCCAGAATGGTGTACCCACAGTGTTACCATAGCAATGTTTTATGTCCTAAAAAACCGAAAAGACATAGCTATTTCTGGGCAGAAAAACAATCGAAAGAATGACGAAGTAAAATAACCAAAAGGATGGGAAGACCCCATCAAATCGTACAAGGAAGGAACCAAACCGGTAACATGGGGCTAGGCCCCAATAGTATCACAATGAAAAATATGTCCTACAGCACCTAGGATATCTGAACTATCCAAATCAAAAGGTCTACAAACAATAGAGCATCCGAAGAAGCATCACCTAACGTGATTGCTCTCCTATGGATTGCACCAGCTAGTGCTCTCTGTAGAGCAATGGAAACACGTTGCCTAAAATAGGCTATATAGTAAGCTAAAGAGAGTGATACCCCATGTCGCCTAGTATGGTAGGCTCTCGCCAAGCCTCCCTCACAAACATGTCGAAGTCGGTGTCCATAGCTCCATATAACTCCAAAGCTAGAGGAACAAAGAGGTGACCCTCTCTGCATACCTCTATACTTGAGACCTTATCGCCGCCGCCCACTCGCCGCCCATCTCGAGGATGGGTGATCACCCCTCGAAATGTGTCTCTAGTAGGATCGGTAACCACCACATCGCCCACAAAGACCTGGTCCTCCCAAACCAAGTACAGTCCGCTCTAACCCTAGTCGATCGCAAGGCATACCAACGCTTCTCCCATGTGAGGTATCCACCCTCCCGCGCCATAGCAAACACCACATCCCTAATGGCATCATGGGTAGCTATCCTCCGCCCTCCGAATGGACAACGAGTCATATGAACACCGCCGCATCTAAAGTGATACCACACTCACATGTGAGTAATGAAGATGTAGATGGATGGACCAAGCCAAGACGGAACCTCATCGCTGTGGAGAAAGTAGCTGGTGCGAGTCGGAAAGCCCCGATGCATGGTCGAGCCAAGATCCACGAGCCCGCACTTTGCCCGAGCAAGAGCGTGTAGACGAGCTCTAGTAGTACGAGGGATGGCCGGATCCACTAAGAGTGTATGTAGAGCCTCCTGAAACTGTCGGTCCATCAAGATAGACTGCCGACCCGTAGTCCAATCGGTAGCCAAAGAGGAAAAAGATGGGAACTCATGTCGTACCTCCGTGGTAAAGCGTCTCTCGTATGTCGTAATAATAATACCGTAAGGGAAATGATCCCGTATCGACGTCCCTTGTATATATCTCCAAAATAGGTCTATCTGCGATCACAAATCGAGAAGATAACAAAGGTGCAACAAGTGCCCAACTCGCCAAGAATGCCGCAGGTGCCGTTTCCTCCATCGATAATAAGCCTACCCCTCCACACGAGATTGGCAAAGATGTCTGTCTCCTTGCCAAATCTCCAAATCACACACTCGAATGTCCCTGGTCCGATGATGTCACCAAAGACGCCCATGATCCTCCTATCAAAGGCTGTCAAACGTGATATGAATGTAGGTGAAGGAGGAACAGTGCGAAGAAGATAGGTGGGTCGACGAGCAATACTAGATGATAGTATACCAAACGCCACCTGTGGATCCCCTAGTAGAGGAAGGTCGTCTACATGCAAAACATCCTCGGCCAATGCAACGTCAAGGTAGCGTGAAACAAAATCCTCGCACCCTACCAAGACTCCTAGAATACGAAGCCATCCGTCGATATCATACATCCCTCTCGAAGTCAAGATGAGGCGGAATGCCCAAAGGAGACCAAGCCCTACACTTTGACACCTTGACTCTCAAGCCTACAAGATGAAGCTCGGTAGTCAAGTAATCAAAGGCATGCCTAATGTTTGCCTACATGGCCCACAATGTGTGTATCATCCGCCAAGGAGGGGAACACACAACCGGCACGGCCAAAAGCAAGAGACACAAGAGCTCAGAATGAGCCATGGCAAATAAGGGTCCCCCAAAGGATCTCCCTGCGTCGAAAAGTGCCAAGGATCAGAGAACGGTGACTCCCTCCTTAGAAAAGCCATGCTGATAAAATAAAGAAGAATGAGAACCGTAGAAAGATCGTACAAAAAGGAATGAGGCTTGATAGGGGTCCACCAAATCTCTAAGCTCTCTAAAAATGGATGCACGCGAGACGCCATTTGTTAAAAGCGTTCTCAACGCCTACCCGCAAGACAACCCAATCCGGATGGATATCTAGAAGTGCTCTAATGCCCAACGATACGCCTCACAGCCTCCCCGGTGTGGCGACTCCAAACCGATGTGGACAAAGATGCTCCCGGAAGTGTGAGCGATACTTTACAAGACAATGGTACGGCCGACTAATCGCAATAAGACCTCTCCAATAGCAATCGGTCCGAATGCCCCTGTCCTTCTCCATCGCAAGAAGCCGACTAGCACCCTGGCCCGACTAATCGACAACGGAATCTCCCTCTCGCAACTACCGCAGCCCACCGAACAACTCCGTGAAACCACTAGAGGATCGTCTGCCTGAAAGCAATCTCGAAGATGCTAATATACCATCCCCGACAAACCCCCAGAGGATAGACGTGGGGCTGTGCATAGAGAATGAGCAAATAATGATCTGTCAAGACATAATGGCTCCTCTGGCTGATACTCCAAGACCTCTAATGGTATCTCCTCGCCCATGGGTGGATGTAGAAGGCGTAAAGAGGAAATCGCCTCCTCGCAGGACTAGCCATGGACAAAGGATGAAGGGCCCGTGCAGCCCTGCTATACTCCCCGGCCTGCCCCAAGATCCTACACCGTCGCAATCGCTGTCGTGTTGTGACACGGCTACTATGAGAAGATGATGACATGTGTCATCTTCAGAGCTGTTGAGATGACGGCGATATTTTGGCGATATTTTAGGTCAGGATGGCCGACGGCTCATTGTAAGGCTGTTAAGAGGTCACGGTTGGATTGTCATCCTAAGGCCAGGATGTAGATAAGGATCCAAGGGATATCATCTTGGACCTTATCGAATATAAAGCGTGGTTGGAGTCGAAGGAAAGGGGAGGTCTAGAACGCCGCCGACTAAGGAGCTTATCCGATAGAAGTGGAGCCAACGTGGGACATGGATAGAGGCGGTATGATCCTCCGGATATACCGATGCCCAATCCGTTTGTGATAAGCATCCGGTGTCTACATCGTGATCACTTTAGGGCATGGTTAGTGTATCACTTTGGAGATAGCTTTATGGAAGTGGTGATAAACTCCCCTGCATCCTTTCATTCTCGCCAATTGTTTCCCTACGCTGGCGACTTGGGACTTAATGCCTATGTTTTGATTTGATATTAGCATTATGGACCTAAACTTGCCGATAGTGGCGCCTTTCAACACATGGGTCCCTGTCCATCACTACTGTCTACCAAAGGCAAGTCATAGGGAGTTGATTGTTAGGAATTTTGGCGAGGAGTATTATACTCAAGTTATAAACTCCCTGTCCCTTTTGTTGTTCCGTTTATACTTAACCGGTTTCGAGTGGTTATTTTGACTCTTTATTAGCAACAACTCGTATTACCTATATGATGGCTAAGTAGTGTTTTTAGGCTAGTTGTTAAGCTCTAAGTTAGTTGTGGCTAATTTGGCCCACTAGAGGTCAAAATGGAACTCTTCATTCTCATTGGTTGGGAAATTTAGACCAATGAGAGCACTTGGGCAAGTTCTTTGGGGTTTTGAGGAGTTTCGGGAGCCTTCGAAGGGAGTTTTTCAGGATTGAAGGATATGGTTGGAGACTTGACGAGGAGAGCTAGGATTTTGGCTCAAGAATGAAGGCGATTGAGCAAGTTGACACTCCGGTGTGGTGATTTGAAGTGGGAGAGTGAAATTTGGACCGATGGGAGAGTTTGAGTGAATTCTGAGCGTTCTATGAAGGCTTTGACAGATCGGATTAATAGACACAGAGTTTACAACTCGAATTTGCGATTTGATCGAAATTTCAGCTCGATTGGTTGAGTTTTGAGTGCAAAGCAGTAGTTTGAAATTTATGTACACGCCCGAATTGCAGATTGCAATGCATCGTTACGATTTAGTTCGACGATCATAACTCATGCTATCGATAAGATTGGTCAATAAAACTTAACAGAGTTGAAGCTTGGATGATAAGTACTTTTCTTGCGAAATTGAGTGCAATTGGATCAAAGAATTGGAGTTTATAGTGGTTTTAGTGTGCAAGGGTCATATATCGCCTTTGTGACACAGGTATAGTTCGACATTTGTAACGAGAGATCTAGAATTGAAAAGCATGTGAAACTTTCCCGAGAGTTATGAATGGTTGCAAAGTACTTTTCTGCGAAGTTTGGCTAAGAGTTAACGGTTCAATCGTTGGTTACAACGATCCTCTTCCGCCCGGAGTTTACCGGTGCAACGAGTTGGGCATGGAGAGATGAGGAGATGAAAGAGAGGGTGATTGTCGGTTCACACGAGGACGAGGAGAGTTCTTCTACAGCCTGACGCCAGCGCGTTCTCGAGTAAAGCTTTGTCCATGCGACATCGCTACCGAATCGTATATCATGTGATCGAACTCGACTCCTAACCTCGTGGCCCGAATGCACTCATCCCGCAATGTAGCCCAATCCCCCGCTCGAATCTCCGAAATCTAGCCGCCACCTCTCTATGTCCAAAGACGCCCCCTCTAGTATAACGTAGACACCATCGCGAAGTAATAAAAACAAAAACCATGCTAACTCGTCCATGGGATCGCGGCCAACCGATCGAGCGGTAAGTTTAAAAAGCACGCCTAGCCTCGGCCATGCAATGCCCGAGGAAGCCTATGGAATAAACGTGGACATGGAAATCTAGTCTCAAAAGCCCTAGAATCGAACATGCATGGGAAGCTAACCACTCCCACGACCCCCGACGGTATACCCGAATGCTCAACGAAGAGTCGATGTAATGTGCGTGTTCCCCGGTGACAAAAACCGATGTCGATGTGACCGTCCTCCTCACATGCGCATCCCAAGTGGTCCAATCATAATCTTTGTGCATCTTTCCCACGTGGGTCTTTACCCCTTGCGAGGTAAAGAGACAATGACACACCGGACATGGTGTATCACGCACCGCTTTTGGCGGTCCCATGAGAGAAAGTCAAGCTAAAGCTAGCACAAAGGGAACGATAAAGAAACCCAAAGACTCCATCATGTATCTCCTCCCACCTGCAGAACCATAACCCCCCTAACACACCAACTCACATTGGAAAATGCTAACTATGGAAACCCTAAAATCTAAAAATACTCATAACTTTTTATTCAGGTCTCCATAATTTTCCAACTAGGTTCCAATAGAACCAATGCAGGAAAAGGAAGAGATGTAAACCAAAAAAACCCGACCCATATGTCTAGTACAAGAAAAATCAATCAAAATGCACTCAAAACCCTAAAAAAATAAAAACACTCATATCTCACAATATCCTTCTCCATAGTCTTCAATTTAGGTACCAATAGAACCCAAATTGAAAGACGAAGAGAATGAACTATTCACTCTCCATGTTAGCCAAAGTATAGCCACATAAACTACAAATCAATTCCCGTACCCTCACGCGCTCCCACGAAATCACTCGAGTGTTAACTGGAGGTTAACTTCTCCTCCGGGTGAATGCGGATGAAATAGGCGCGTGGCCGCGGGCGCACAAGCCTACTAACGTTCCTGTACCCGTTAAAAAAATTTCAAGAAAATCATTGTCTGATGATCCGCGGGACGAGCCTAGTGTGGATTTGTCGTCCATGAGGGTAAGCAGAAAAAGGGGTATAAATATGGACATGTCGGCCACCAATGCTCGAGTACGTTGATATGGATGTGGGAGGTACATCTTTTTCAATGTGGTTCAGAGAAACAGTTAAATAATATCTTGCGGTGACATCTGTTTGGCTTTCAGCTCCTACCATGGAATATTAGAGTATTTGGCCATCCGCGCTCAACTACGATGGAATAAATTTTCTCACAACCCACCTGGTCGACGTCATACTGATCACCATAGTTCTTCAAAACCGAATAGTTTCAGCTGATGCTGCAAACTGTGTCGGCCACCTTGAAAATATTTCCCAACAGCAGATGCAGTACGAACCCACTGCATGGTTCAAGTTGTTTTTCCTGAACATGGTAGAAGAGAACATGGTAAATTATTGCAGCCAATGAACGTCCAAACTCCAATATCCAAAAGGTTTTAACAAAGGTCTTTTGTCGGCCGTTATGGACCAACCCTTATGATAAAAATGGCAAAGGAACCGAGAGAGAAGAGGGTTTTAGGACACTCGAGATTTTCTCTTTGCTGTGTCGTTCATCCATTGGCTTAACATACAAGCACTTGACAATTTTTTTCCACGCATAACGGAATTGTTTTGCATGGTCGGCCACCGAGCTGTGAGTTATTTCTTCTTAGTCACTTGTGTGCCATAGAAAATCTGGTAGGAAATCTTCTCAAGTTGATGATTCTGCAGAGTCTTTGTGATCAAAGTAAGCTCAAAAGATATAATCATTCACATTCCTTTCAAACGACGATTAAATGTGAAGAAGTAATTCACTTTGAGAACAATCTTTTCTTCACTTTATGTCATCCACAAAACTTGAGAAAAAGTGAGCGGTGGGACCCAGTTGGGTGAAGTTACGCCCGAAGAACATGGCTTCACGTTTTTTCAATCATTCGTTTGATACCTATCAGTTGATCATAAGCACTGTTTAAATTTTAACCTGAATGTGAATCTATCCTGCATCCATGTAGAACTCTGGCCCTTCACGTGTCCAGCACATGTTCCAAATAAGTTCAACCTTCAGTCAGAATATCGTTTGACTCGGTCTGACACTTGTTTTGGGTAGCTGAGTTTTCAATTTTCTTCAATATCCACCAAAAGTAGGCACCTGTTACATTTTTCAAGACTAATGTTACTTTTTATGTAAAATGAATCAAAATTCAATGACTCTGTCATGTGCACATTTGCAAATATCCATGATTAAAAGTTAATAAAAATAAGAATTCATCACATCTCAAAGAGTAGTTGACATATCACTTAACTTATATTACTTGTGCTTCCGATGATATATTGCTTGGGCTTCCGATGTTGATATATCTCTTAAAACTGCGAGACGTTTCTCCAGTTTGTGTTATCTAAAAACGCAAGCATAATCTTAATTTAATATAGAAAATGTGTTGAAACAATTTTACAAGGTATCTTGTTCTCTGTTTGGGCACAAAATATCCTAAAAAAACAATCACCCGAATATACTAAAGTAAGGGGGAGTTAAGTTACGAGGAAAGAGAAACTAACGTACAGGGACAGTCACTGTCAGGCCAGGCAGGTTACTTTCTGTGCAGAAATGGACGGTACATTTGGAATTTGAGAGGACAGATCTGTACGTTGAGGTACCCCACGTACTACAGTACCACTTTCCCAGTACTTTCTCTTTAAAAATATCAGTTCTGCTCAGTTGTCAGTCACCACTCATTATTTGTGTGGAGCTTGTGGACTTTCCTTCCGCTGTGCCGTGTGGACCCTGCTGTCTCTTGTCTTTTTTCGACTTAAAAAAGTCGGACTTGACTTAGTGCTCGTTCACTGTAAGTTCAACTTTCTTTCTTTCGCTCAGTCGGTACAAAGAGGCAACGTATCCTCTATTTGTTAGAAACATTCTCTTGCATACAAATGTCATGTAAATTTGAGTTTTTTACTATGATATCAATCACCTTTAGGTGATGCTTTTTCATATGCTACTATTGTTTATAGACCGTAATCCAAAAATATATGTTGTATGATATATTTCCAGTGTGATACTATTGGGGCTAGCCCCATATTACCGGTTTGGTTCCATCCTTGTACGCTTTGATGGGGTCTTCTCATCCTTTTTGTTATTATACTTTGTCATTCTGATGCACTTTGACGGATATAATGCTCATTAGAAGCAGGTGATCAGTTAGGAGATTTATACATTTGTAATGATGATTAATTTTTTATTTCAAATCCAGATTTCAAGAAGAATCATGAATGTTCATTAATTTAAGAAGATAATGTGATCGTAGATTGCATTATTAAGTAATTATCAAATTTCAATAAAAATATGTGAAGAACATACCATAAGCATATTTTTGGCTACACACAATAAATTTCTTAGAGTTTCATAAATTAAAATTTATGATATTATAGTGACTTAAAAGCATCCTGGTTCACTCCAATTGAATAAGCATCTACAATATTATGAAGCTTTGGTGTGGATTGGGTGGCGAATGGATCTAAGTGGCAACAACCAAGGTATTGAAGTATAGGGGTATGTAGAGAGGTCATCTCTTTGTTCCTCTAGCCTTGGAATTAGATGGAGCTATGGACATCGACTTTTACACATTCATAAAAGAATGTACTAGAACCTACAATACTATTTGATATGAGAATTATTTTCTTTTATCATATTATTTAGCCTATTTAAGGTAATGTGTATTGTGATCTTCAAACTAACTCTCACTCAAGTTTACCTTTGATGGCTTTATTCATAAATATGGATGGACATGTTCCAACACAATGACCATAGCCCTAATGCACCCTCTTCCACAAATTCCCAATTTCAAGACTTCATAGTCTTATGATAATTATCATTAAGACTCAAATATCATTCAAAAGGTATAGATCCTTTATTGATGATCAAAGGCTTCCTCTGAATAACACTCCAACACTAAACAAGGCTTCACTCTCTAACCAATGTTTTTCCAAAATTCACTTCCAAAAATAAATTTTGTCAAGAATTTTGTCACCAAGTTTAATCAAGATAAAGATCACAAATCCCAATGAGAAAGTATATATGGCAACATGCAATTGATCCACTTGGATCTTTTAAAAGCCCAACTACTTTCTACTTGACTTTGATGTACCAAGTCAATCTTGTCCCTAGATTTAAGGTTCTCACCAAGTCAAACCAATGAAAAACTTGTCCGTTTCAATGAAAGTCAAGATATCCATATGATAAAATATGTTCATTGGTTTATATTAAACAACAAAATATTAATTTTCATCTACTATATTATGAGTAATCCTATATTTTTCTCTAATTTAACCATAATTAGCTAAATATAGTCATGACTAACATAAACTTAGTCACTTTTGTCTTATATGTTCAACCATGTATTTTAGAGTATCCATTGCTCTACATAGTAGTATGACATACTTTCCATTGTGATGCTATTGGGGTCTAGTCCCATCCTACCCCCTTAGTTTCATCCATGTACGACTTGATAGTTTTATCCTTTTTGCTATCTTACTCGAAACTTTTCTTGTTTTCTTGTCGTAAGATGTGTAGAAATATCATCATGTAAGATTTTGGATTGATAGTAGACTTACATGATTATTCACTTGTGTATAATCAAATTGCAATTATTCTCTTATCTTAGAATATATATATTGGTTTTTGAGTTAAATCCTGCAAGATATGTTAAACTTTATATATATATTATTCAAAACCATGAACATGTGTAGTTCAAGTGATATGAGCTCTCCATAGAGTAGTAAAAGCAACTTAATAAAAAAAACTCTTCGTCAAACCTAGTTAATATATTAAATGGTGTAAAAGTTAGTCCATGTTCAAACCAACAACTTGAAATGAAAAAAACTTCATTTTGAAAAGTTCCCACGTTTTCTATATGATCCTCAATGGATAGTCTACCATGACTTATCAATCTCTACAAGTCGTTTGCAAACGGTGAATATGAGTTTCTTATAAGACATTCAGGAGACGGTAAAGTAAATGGTAATTGTCTGATGCATGTGAAAACATAAAATGAATAGCTTAGCACATGCCTCAATTCAATTCTTTTTGTGTATTTTGTAGGCATGTTTGAAAACATTTGAAGTTGATGATACGTCAGTTTATCACAAGAGTAATAAGTTTTCAAGCACACAAACATCAATATGGATCCTTTTATCGATTTGAAAACTTCAAAAAAGCACTAATGAATAATCAATTCAAGTATATAAATGCCACGAAGAGCATCACTTTAGGACCACAAAGTCATGATCATCATCTTGTGGTTACCAAAATTTTGTAGAAAAAGGGAATGTTTCTAAGAGTGTTAAGAATGGGAGTCACAACGTATAAATACACTTCAATCGTTCCGGTCAACATTTAAAATTTAACCAGAGAAACTCAATCAGCAGAAAGACAATTTTACTTTACTCAAAGTTGGCCATGGTATCCCGAAAGGATATTATCAGCATATCTGGATTTCTGGTCACGCTCCAATTCCCGAGGGTAATATACTCACCCGCAATAGCTGAAACCAGATCTCTTTCAAGCCATGAGGACAATTTGCCCATCATAGAATTTATATTTTTTAATTGAGATTTTTTTGGGTGAAAACTAGGGCGGAGGTCAAGATTTTGGATTCGATGACCAATAGAATCCATTGAACCCTCATTCCTATGATTTTGGGTGGCGCCACCCCTGTTACGTTCTCCGTCTACAAGAATCAATGACATGATCATAGACCTTTTTTGTGCCCTATAAAGTAAAGCTTTCATATTTCAAAATAGTTTATGTTTGTTAGATCTCACAAAAAAGATTATTCAATAGATCATTTGATAAATTCTATCAAACTCCCAGGTCAGAACTGTGACGTATGTGCTATCCTATTTCCCTTTGAGGCTATACTAGTGCGCAATATGTGCAAGAGCAGAGCTAATCCAAAGAGATCGTTTTATCTAATAATTTTGAACGGTGCATAAACACATTTCTATCTGTATTTAAGTTATGGCTGATATAGCTTGATCGTCGATATTTTATCAAGAAAGTATTTACTTGTGTTGAATAGCAAGATAACACTGTTTACAAGGCTCTATGACTTAATATCTAGTATCTTTGACTTTATAAAAAATCACGTATTTTGTGGAAAACTGATTTCAAATTTCAATCTTTTATAACAAAGTATGAACAGCCACTGACATGTTTCAAACGTGTAGTAATGTTGAGGCTTCTAGATACTTTGGATTAGATATGGATTGGTATATATGTATCAAATAGGAGGAAATTTAAAAACTTCCAGCCACAATAATCACTTTGAATCCCTTGTTTTTTTCCTTCGGGTACTCCAATGCATAGAATAGTGCTTATACTTTCTAGAATGAACGTTGTCGTCGAAAGAAGGAGAGATGACATAACACCGTTGATCGTTAAACATAAAAATTATTCAAATAATGACATGTCAAAAACTTAAAACACAACGCTCACTTTTTGGTCACTCAAGTGCTTGATGTGGTCAAGACCCTTGTGAATTTTTTTTCGTCTATACGAAGTCACATCCTAACAGGCCGAGGCAAAGTTGACTGCAACTGTCCATAAGGTGGAACCATCTGACCAAGGGTTTGAAACTAAGGGAACATGTGAGAGGGTTGGTGTGGACCATATGTAACCGGAAACTAGAAACATATCCATTTACAAATATCTATCGATGTAGGTAGTCTATTAGATAGAGAGGACGGGTAGGACTCCCCATTGTGAGTTATGGAACTAGATTCCGAGTCAAGTTCTGAGTTACTCTTCAACAACTTCTTGTGGGGTCTCTTCTTTATGAACTGGAATCAATTTAAATGATCTCAACATTCTGGTTTCTGTAGGGTACTTGGCCAAATGTATAATGATTGGTATTTCCGCAAATAGCGTCATCCCTTTTGTCTTGTGGGTGACTTTCTAGGGTTGGGAAGTGATATGAGAGAGGTTAGAATAGATTAGGAGGATGTGAGATGTCAACAAGAGTGGAAGATCCTCTCGGGACAAAGTATAATAAGGGGATGGGAAGACTCGTCAAAGCATACAAGGATGGAACCACACTTGTAACATGGGGCTAGGCTCCAATAGTATCACACTTGGAAAATATATTATACATCTCCTAAGATATCCAAATTATCTAGGTCAAATGGTATGTAAACAAAAGCATAGCCCAACTCAATGCTTAAACGTGAGTAGTTTTTCAGTTTTATACTTTGTCTAAAGTTAAAAGTGGATGTATAATTCTTTTTATTTTTTTATTTTGATTTTTTTTGATATATAAATTAAAAATTATAGAAAATTTTATAAATATATTATTTTTAAGGTTTCAAATGATTTTTCTTAGATTCAATTAATAAGTCAGATTTTTTTTTTGATCCCTTCGTTAATCATCTTGGTATGCTGATTGGGTCATGAGAGTGATAAGCATCCCAATTAGGTTTTATTATGGGACTTTTTGAAAGTAGGTTCTCATGTCCATGCTTATTCCATAAGCACCTTCATACAGTCCATGAAAAACCTAGACATACTTTTTGCTTATCGCTTGATAGGTTGACAAGTGATCCATGGATGAGTTAGCATGATTTTTGTTTCTCCTACTTCCCTCATGATGTCTACGTTATAATAAAATAGGGCATTTGGAACATAAGGAGGTGGCTGTTAGATTTTGGAGATTCTGAGCAAGTGATTGAGTTAGATTGCATGAGGAATCCGTTGTCGTGTTGTGACGCGGCTACTATGAGAAGATGATGACATGTGTCATCTTCAGAGCTGTTGTCATGACGGTCATACTTTAGGTTAGGATAACCGATTGCACTGTAAGGTTGTTAAGAGTCCACCGTTGGATCAAGTTTGTAGGGTCAGGATGTTGAAAAGGCTCCAAGAGATATTATCTTGGACCTTATCAGATATAAAGCGAAGTCAGGATGGAAAGGGTATGGGAGAGAGCTAGACACATCACTTTGATGACTAAGGAGCTTATCTGATCGAAGTGGAGCCAACGTAGGACATGGATAGAGGACAACATGATCCTCCAGATGTACCGATACCCAATCCATTTGTGATCAACATCCGGTGTCTTCATCGTGATCACTTTCGGGCGTGGTTAGTGTATCATTTTGGAGATAACTTTCTGTAACAAGTGATAAACTCTCCAGACCATATTATTCTTCCAGTTGTTTCCTATGGCACGATTTGGGGACGTAATAAAGATAATGTTTTTGATTTAGTTTGGGCGTTATGGATCTGAACTTATAAGTAGTGGTGGCTTTCAACACATGGATTCCAATCCATCACTATTGCTTACCGAAAATAAGCCATATGGAGTTGATTGTTAGGAACTTTGGCGAGGAGTATTATTTTCAAGTTATAAACTCCCGTTGATTGTTAGGAATTTTGGCGAGGAGTATTATTCTCAAGTTATAAACTCCCCGGTTCCGTTTGTAGTTCCGTTCATACTTAGCCGGTTTCGAGTTGTCATTTTGACTCTTTATTAGTAGCAACTCGTATTGTGTATAGGATGGCTAAGTAATGTGTTTAGGATAGTTGTAAAGCTCTAAGTAAAAATGGAGCTAATTTAGCCACACTAGAGGTCAAAATAACACTCTTCATTCTCATTGGTCTTGGAGTTTGGGCCAATGAGGTCACTTGGGCAACTTCTTCGAGGTTTTGAGGAGTTTTGGAGACCTTCCAGGAGGACATTTGAAGATCTAAGGATTGGGTTCGAGAGCTGACAGGACGAGCTACGACGTGGGCTCAAGAATGGATGGATTTGAAGGATTTGTCACTCTGAAATGGTGATTCAAAGATAGAGTGAGAAATTTAGACCTTTGAGTGTATTTGGGGTGTTTTTGAGAATCTTATAAAGGTTTTGGGAGATCTGAGTCAACTATGATATATTTACAACTCAGGCTTGCGTTTGGATTGAGATTTTGACTCCATTGGATAATTTTTGTGTACGGAGTGATAGCTTGAAGTTTGTGTATATAGTCAGAGTTGCAAGATTACAGTGATTGTCACGAAGTTAGTACAGAGATCATATCTTTTGATATCAGAGTGTTTTGTCAATAAAACTTTGCACAGTTCAAGTTTTGATGATGATGACCTTCTCATGAAATCTGCGAGCAATTGGAGTCAAGGATTGGGATGTGTGATGGGTTTTGTACACAGGGGTTTGCATATCGTCTTGTGATACAGTGTGTGAATCAACAATTGTTCTGAGAGATCTAGAGGAGAAAAACATCTGAAATTTTTCTGAGAGATTGAAAGGATAGTGGAGAAATTTTCTGTAAAGTTTAAGTGAGAGTTATTTGTCGAATCATCGGCTATCATAATCTTCTTCCGCTAAAGTTTTACCGGTTTATAATGAACTTGAATGTGGAGTGCTGAGGAGAAGAAGAAGAAATTGTCAACTCACACGAGGTTCTAGAGGGTTCTTCTATAGCCAGGCGCTTGGGCGTTCTTAGAGCAAAGAAATGTCCATGCGGCACCGTATGGACCAAACATATTATGAGTCAGGTTTAGTCACTGAATACTTCAGAGTTTGCTCTATTGTGACAATGTAGTATCTTGAGAAGCTTGGTAGTATAGCAGAGATGCACTCTAATCTATAATGCTCAATGAAGATTAATTAGTCTCTACACTTACACTTAGTCTTAACACTACATTCTTAATCTATGGTTAGTCCTATTGACGAGATAATTTTTTGTGAGGTGATACCATTGGGCATTAGAGCACTCTTAGATATCCATTCGGATTAGATTGTCTTGCATGTGAACATTTAGAATGCTTTTAATTGAGTCTCCATGTGCATCCATTTTTAGAGAGCTTAGAGAGACTAATTAATCTTCATTGAACATTATTTCTTTCCTAGAGTCATTCTACATTTCACTTTCTTCTCTCTTTGATTAGCATTACTTTTCACAAAAGAGAGTCACTAATCTACAATCTTGCTGTTGATACTCAATAATGAGATCCTTTGAGATGATCTCTATTTGCAATGGTTCATTATAGAGCTCTTATGTCTACTCTTTTATCCATGATAGGTTATGTGTTCCACTCCTTAGCGGATGATAAGCACATTGTGGGTCATATAGATTATATTACACATGTCTTAAACTACTTGACTACCAAGCTTCATCTTGTAAGCTTGAGAATCAAGGTATCAAAGTATAGGACATGGTCTCCTTAATGCATTCCTCCTAATCTCTAGCTTCCAAAGGGATGTATGACATCAATAGATGGCTTACAAATTCTTGGAGTGCCAATAGGGCATGAGGACTTTGTCTCACACTAATTAAACACAACTCTTACCAAGTATGTACTACATGTAGATGTCTTTTTTCTTGTAGGGGATCCATAGTTGGCATTTTATATATTTTCCTCTATTATTTTTTGTCAACCCATCTATCTACTTCACATGCATTTCCATCGACTTGACAACCTTTGATAGGAGGATCATGGACATTTTTGATGACATCATTAGACCATGGACCTCCGAGTGTATGATAGGAGATTTGACATGGAAACATACATGGTTGTCGATTTTTTTTTTAGGGGTAGACTTATTGTCTACCAAGAAGATTGCATCTATAGCATTTTTTGCTAGTTGGACTTTCTACTCACCTTTGCTATCCTCTTGATTTGTGATTACGGATATATCTATCTTTGAGATGTATGCAAGGATCATGGAGAAGATCATTTCCCTTACATATACTATTATTTGATTTGTCCCTAGAGACATCACAAGAGTTCTCGTCCTTTTCCACTTTGTCCACCAATTGGACTAGAAATCTATAGTATATCATGATGGACCAATAGTTTTAACATGCTCCACATTCTCTCTTAGTCGATCTAACTATTCCTTGAACTACTAGAACTCGTCTACACTCTTGCTCATGCAAGGGTGCATGCTTGTGGATCTTGACTCGACCATGCATGAAAACTTTATGACTCACATCAATTACCTTTTATACATTAATGAGATGTCATCTTGGCTTGATCTATCCATTTACATCTTCATTATTGACATGTGAATCTAGTATTATTTTAGATGCAGTAAGATCCATATGACTAGTTGTCCATTCGGAGGCTAGAATATAACTATCCATGATGCCATTAGAGATATGATATTTGCTATGACATAAAAGGGTTCATATCTCACATGGAGGAGGAAGCGTTGAATATGTCATGCAGTCAACTCGGGTTAGGACATACCAATACCCCTTTGTATATGAAACCAAGGGGTAGAATGGGGCTAGGCCCCAACATCATCATAATGGAAAATATGTGGCAATGCACCTAAGATATCTTAACTATCTAGGTCTACATCATTAGGACTTGATGGGGTCTTCCCATCCTTTTTGCTATATTATTAGGTTTTAGATTCTTTTATATAGTGAGTGTCAAGCATAGTTTTCAAAGCACTTAGGGTGCACTTTGAGTTCCCTTTTGTTCTCCTTTTATACCCACAGTATATAATTATGTATACCTCATACCTTTCTCTTGGGGCTAGCCCCATATTACTCCTTCGGTTGCATCCATGTAAGGCTTGATAGGGTCTTGTCATCCTTTTTGCTATATATTGTTTACTTGTTAGGATTTTTTTCTTGTCCATTGCAAATAATTTTTGGGGCAGGGAAAAAAGGATACTTATCAGTAGACTTTCCAATACAACCATGGACAGGTTTATAACGTCCTGTTTGTCAACTGACCTGTTCCCCATAGTCTAGTTATTAAGCCCGTGGTTTCCTTTGGAATTCTGATTGGAGTTACTGAACCGGAGTTAAGAAAGCAGATAACTCTGACTCTGGTAGATTGAGTTTAGACAGACCCGACTTCACCCCAGGAACAGCTGTCACAATTAGAGTTAGGTACTTTGTGTTGTCTGACCACGCTTTCACAGAGCGGCAAATTATGAATGGTGACCCGAGAGGCGGCTGAGTCCCGCCGCTTCCGCGAAGGACGAGGGACGGACGGGCGAAGCAAAGGCCGATTATATAAGGTCAAGCTAAATCTTTAAGATTTAGCTTTACTCAAGTGGAAGTCAGAGGAAAAAGAAAGAAACTGAAGTCGAGGTGGATGCGTTCGTGGGGCGTTTTGGCACCAGAACTTGGCGGGCATGCAAACACTTGGGCCTGAGAACTGGGCAGAGTCACAGAGCTTACAGTATCAGGCGCTTCTCTTTCTATTCCGGGCGTCCATGATTTGGTGACCGACTCCCGCCTGCACCCCGCCCGCCCACCTCTGGATTCCGGCACTAAGTACTGGTCCGGTACAAAGGGACGTACCTCCTGTGTACGGTGCTGTCCAATGACCTCCCGTGTCCGGTTCTTTTCATGGGAGGAAGCATCTGGGAAAGGATTTTTCCAACAACTTTTCCCAGCTTATCTCCAACTTATTGGCTTGAGCTTTACTTTAGCTTCTCGACAAAAGCGGAAAGTACTTTCACGGTAGTACGGACTTTCAGACCTTCTAGGATTCTTCCCCCCGGCATCAACCGAATTCATTGGAATCCTCAGCACGAGAAAGTCATCACGTTGGGTTGTAGGAAAGAGTTTTTCGGCATCTCATTGTTTTCCAGATGTACCTAAAAAGCTACACAAGAAAAGGTACCTCGAACTAGCAAGGAATAGATTGAAGTCATGGCAATTTTTCAGCGTCTAATTTTGTTTCAAAAGTATCTCCAACTGGCTACGAATAGATTGAAATCATGACGTTTGTGTTCAAGTACTCTTGGCTAATCATAAGCGTCACTAAGGATGCAATTTAGAATACAGAGACCATGGGGAGGTCCATGAAACCGACGAAGGGCGTATAGTCCCAAAAATGCACACAAACATCCAAAGAGTGCCGAAGTCATTAGCGATATGAATATCGCCTATTGCCCACTAAAAACACATCAGAGCATGTCAAATCAAGCGGGTGGGAATGTCGCCCTTGAGAAAAAAAAAACCAAGAATGGAGACCTGCGGGCACATCCATTCTAAGTTTTTATCTTCTGTGATCATTGAATACACTTTAATAAAAAATATACTTCATATGCATAATACGTCATGAGCCTATCTATTTGATTTCTATTTAAAATAATATAATTCGTTACCCGACAAGTGTGGGAATTTAGCATGTAAAATTACACATTTAAAGTATAAACAATATCACCAGGTAAATATGAAAGTTTTTTATGATAAATGTTGACACATGTAAAAATATCGTGTTTAGTTACATTATACAATGCCCAAAATGTTAATTTTGTACTAAAGGCACGAACTATGTGATGTATGTATATATTAAAGTATAGTTTTGAAATTTAGAAGACGAACAATCTCATTTTATGACCCCATGTAGGACTTTTAACTAACTACCCTCTCGGAAAGATCATCCCTAATTCATTCTACTCCTGACAAAGTAAACTATAACACATCTTCAAGGTACATACAGCGAAATAAAGTATTAGAACTTCAGCCAGTAACGGGTTCTTTGACCAAACCGGGATGATTTTTTATCTGAAGTACTTGCGAAAAAAAATTTGATTTTAAAGTTTTATATTTCAAATTTTCTGATACTTTTATCCACTTTTAACATCTTATCTTGAGCGGGGTAAATCTATCGGGGTATAGCCAAATACCCCGAGAAAAGCTATTCTATGTTACGGATAGCGACTAGTCGGGACAATAGAAGAAAGATCTGGTCCATGGTCCATATTTACTACTAGAACGAACTAAATGACACTGACTGCTACGTATTGACAAATCATTTTAATAGTTTACCATTTACAAAGTAAATCATATGTAGTTATGAGATCATGAAAGTGGAATTTACCCGTTTGGTTTCATCCATGTAAGAGTTATAGGGTGTTCCCATCATTTTTGTTATTTTACTTTGTCCTTGTTCCATAGGTAGATATCAAGGAGATTACCTTTTGACGATTTCTTCAAGCGCTCGAACTGCTAGATGAGATATTTTCCATTCAAGTTGAGAAATGTACAGGAATGTGTAATTTCCAAGATAGCTTCACAGTTATCACGCATCATTAATGTCCTAAAGTACATCGTAGATACTTGACTTCAGTACCCATTATTTTATATAATCGGAGGTAAATGACGGTTGGCTTCTTAAGATTGATCGACATAATAGTACTTCTATAATTCTAGGTCATACCAAGCTCAATTGTACCTGATTATGTAGGACTGGACGTTTGGTGTTCATGGATTTGATCGAGGATTTATTAAGTGTTGTGGTCAAGTAGGAAATATCACAAACCTCGATCCTGATGCATCGATGTGTTTCAACGTCAAAACTTGGTGATAATGACTTGATGATGGTTTGCTTGGAATCTCGGAGGTGATTGGACTCCCAGTACGAGTACTTTGACCAAGTAAGTACGTATGACATTACCACTCAATTTTACAAGGACTAATTGCCATTCTGTGCTTGCTCTCAAAGTATTAGGGCACCTTTGTGAGCACGAAATTTGAAACTTCCTGGTGAGGTGGTGCATAGATGTAGGCCATTGCATGTTGGTGACCAAGATTTGTAGAATCCCTTAGAATAACCAAAAACTTCAATAGAAACTCTTTCTTCTCCGCTGCGTTTTTCTACAAAGAGAGTCATGTCGAATCAAAACCCTCAAGAATCGATCTCAATCTTCTTACTAATACGCTTTTGAGCAAGGGCGGTTCAAAACCTATGATGAACAATGAACAAGAAGAACGGACTACCTTTGCCCCTTTAGTCTTGAAATTGTGTGGCTGAAGAGAACTGCATCATGTCATGTTTTGCTTTACATTTCTCATTTAGATCCTTCTGCCGACACTGAAATCGTACCAAAACTCTAATGCTGACGAAATGGCTACATTTTTTAAAGAATCTGATCAAGTGAGCGATAGCGGCAGCGCAGAAACCGAAGGGTGATCTCTATTTTTTCGATTTACTCGTGCTTGGGCCGAACGAGCTCTATTTTACCCAACACCGGCCAACGAAGCCAATGAAATTCAGCGAAGAAATAAATATATAAATATCCAAGCACCAAAACGTAGGGAAAAAAACTCTCCATATTCCCTTAGCATATCTTCATCGAGCGAACTTCAGTCCACCGGTTCAGATGGTCTCAAATGAAACGACTGTAGACGAGTTTGACCACAGGAGTTTACGATACCTACATGTGTTAAAGAAGTTGTGACCCGCGGATGATGTAGAGACTCAATCTTCAATTGGACTAAAAAGACAGATGGACGCGTATTCCTTCATACTGAGCCCTATTCCCTTTTCCCAAACAACGTGCTTGAAGGCAACCCGCCGTCTACATCTACGGGATGAGAAGTGGTGTACGCTGGGCCAAATCACGTAAAATTTTGCAAGGTTGTTGCTTTAAACAAACAACGTGCTATATTCGGCCGTCGATGCAAACCAATGACATGTAACAGTTTCTTCGAAAGTCTTCTCCGCTTTCCACATGTCGTCTTCACATTCAAGTGAATCGGCGTTTCGACCTAATTTGCATTGATTCTCAGACCCGTTCTCGTCTTCTTCTTTTATTTGTGAATATAAATTACTGTTTCGAGTAGAGGATTAGAAGTTGAATATTCTTTCTTCGATGCGGAAACCGAACCGTAGTCTTCACTACTCTTCGGTTAGTCTAAACGTGTCAGACGAAGTAAAATAACAAAAAGGATGGGAAGACCTCATCAAATCGTAGTACAAGGAAGGAACCAAACCGGTAACATGGGGCTAGGCCCCAATAGTATGACACTGGAAAATATGTCCTACACCCCCTAGTATACTAGTGGTTTCACGGAGTTGTTCCAGGTGGCTGCAGCAGTTGCGAGAGTGGAGATTCCGTTGTCAGTTTGTCAGGCTCTGGATGCTAGTCGGCTTCTTGCGATGGAGAAGGACACTGGGGGCATTCGACCAATTGCTATTGGAGAGGTCTTATTGCGATTAGTCAGCCGTACCATTGTCTTGCAGCATCGCTCACACTTCCAGGAGCATCTTTGTCCACATCAGTTTGGAGTCGCCACACCAGGAGGCTGTGAGGCAGTATCGTTGGGTATTAGATCACTTCTAGATATCCATCCGGACTGGGTTGTCTTGCAGGTAGACGTTGAGAACGCTTTTAACAAATGGCCTCGTGCATCCATTTTTAGAGAGCTTAGAGAGGCTGGTGGACCCCTATCAAGCCTCATTCCTTTTGTACGATCTTTCTATGGTTCTCATTCTTTTTTATTTTAGCAGCATGGCTTTTCTGAGGAGGGAGTCACCGTTCTACGGTCCACCGCTGGCACTCGACAGGGAGATCCTTTGGGGGGACCCTTATTTGCCATGGCTCATTACAGAGCTCTTGTGTCTACTGCTTTGGCCGTGCCCGGTTGTGTGTTCCCCTCCTTGGCGGATGATACACACATTGTGGGCCATGTAGACAGCATTAGGCATGCCTTTGATTACTTGACTACCGAGCTTCATCTTGTAGGCTTGAGAGTCAAGGTGTCAAAGTGTAGGGCTTGGTCTCCTTTGGGCATTCCGCCTCATCTTCAGCTTCCAGAGGGATGTATGATATCGACAGATGGCTTCCGTATTCTAGGAGTGCTAGTAGGGTCTGAGGATTTTGTTTCACGCTACCTTGACGTTGCATTGGCCGAGGATGTTTTGCATGTAGACGACCTTCCTCTACTAGGGGATCCGCAGGTGGCGTTTGGTATACTATCATCTAGTATTGCTCGTCGACCCACCTATCTTCTTCGCACTGTTCCTCCTTCACCTACATTCATATCACGCTTGACAAATTTTTGATAGGAGGATCATGGCGTCTTTGGTGACATCATCGGACCAGGGGACATTCGAGTGTGTGACCGAGATTTGGCAAGGAGACGTACATCTTTGCCAATCTCGTGTGGAGGGGTAGGCTTATTATCGATGGAGGAGACGGCACCTGCGGCATTCTTGGCGAGTTGGGCACTTGTTGCACCTTTGTTATCTTCTCGATTTGTGATCGCAGATAGACCTATTTTGGAGATATATACGAGGGACGTCGATACGGATCATTTCCCTTACAGTATTATTACGACATACGAGAGACGCTTTTACCACGGGAGGTACGACATGAGTTCCCATCTTTTTCCTCTTTGACTACCGATTGGACTAGGGGTCTACAGCCTATCTTGATGGACCGACAGGTTTGAGGCTCTACATACACTCTTAGTGGATCCGCCATCCCTCGTACTACTAGAGCTCGCTCTACGCTCTTGCTCGGGCAAGGGGTGCGTGCTCGTGGATCTTGGCTCGACCATGCATCGGGGCTTTCCGACTCGCACTCAGCCTACTTTCTCCACAAATGATGAGGTTCCGTCTTGGCTTGGTCCATCCATCTACATCTTCATTACTCACATGTGAGTGTGGTATCACTTTAGATGCAAAGCAGTGTTCATATGACTCGTTGTCCATTCGGAGGGCAGAGGATAGCTACCCATGATGCCATTAGGGATGTGGTGTTTGCTATGGCGCGGGAGGGTGGATACCTCACATGGAGAGAGCGTTGGTATGCCTTGCGATCGACTAGGGTTAGGGGCGCACTGCATTTGGTTCGGGAGGACCAGTCACACGTGGGTCGATGTGGTGGTTACCGATCCTACTAGAGACACGCTTTCGAGAGGGTGATCACCCATCCTCCGTGATGGGCGGCGAAAGGAGCGGCAAGCGCCAAAGGTCTCCAAGTATAGAGGTATGCAGAGAGGTCACCTCTTTGTTCCTCTAGCTTTGGAGTTATATGGAGCTATGGACACCGACTTCGACATGTTTGTGAGGGAGTGCGCGAGAGTCTACCATACTAGGCGACATGGGGTATCACTCTTTTAGCTTAACAGATAGCCTATTTTAGGCAACGTGTTTCCATTGCTCTACAGAGAGCACTAGCTGGTGCAATCCATAGGAGAGCAATCACGTTAGGTGATGCTTCTTCGGATGCTCCTGTTGTTTGTAGACCTTTTGACTTGGATAGTTCAGATATCCTAGGTGCTGTAGGATATATTTCCCATTGTGATACTATTGGGGCCTAGCCCCATGTTACCGGTTTGGTTCCTTCCTTGTAAGATTTGATGGGGTCTTCCCATCCTTTTTGTTATTCTACTTCGTCCTTTCCTTCCTAGGATATCTGAACTATCTTCGGTTAGTCTAAACAGCCTTCCATGTTTTCTGAGGCATTTGGGTTCTATTTTAACAAGTCCTAATTCACTCATCACGTTTTACCTGCTTTTTCTGCTTCAATAGGTTCAGATGGACCAAAGTTCTTTCCAATATATTTCGAACAGATTTCGTTTTCCCCTCGTGCCACACGGCTTTGTTGATGACGTCTCATTCTCATCTGAAAGCCTTCGTGATTTACGTGGTACAAAGAAGCCGTGCTCAGAGGACAAGACGCGTCAACGGAAAAGTTGTTGTGAGATTAGACTCACGGTTGATGTCAACAATATTGATGGCAATAGATATCGATATAAAAGTCAATGAAATACTTTGAAAGTGGAATAATTATGTACAATGATCAATGTTTATGAGAATTCCAGTCACGAAAATTTGTGAACCAAAGAAGACATAAAATACAACAGTTTATGAAGTTTATCCACATAGATGATCTCAAGCCTCATACTTATGAGACATATTCACTGAAATTCGTTATTTAGAAGTACAATTTTGTCAAAAGTGTACTATTGAATCAGTACTGGGGAATAATGTGCTTTGTTGTTGTTTTCATAAGGCGATGAAGCCAGAAGACTAAGATGCCACCACCTAAAGAGCAAAACTGTAAAAAACAGAGTAGAGGCAGATTAAATGGGAAAATTAAAAAAGGTGATGGTCTCAAAGTATCAGCAATAAACAACAGGTATGAAGTAACTTCCTAAAGAAATTTCTTGTGTCTTTTAAAAATATTCACTTCTAATACATCATACAATAATCTTAATTTTTTTACTATGGTAATTCATAACAAAAAAAATCTTATCCTTTCAAACTTTCAAATTCTTTTGAGGTAAAGATTTTTGAAGGGGGGAAAAAAATCTAGCAATGATCATCAAGTAACCAAAATAATGAATGAAAAATCCAGAAAAAAATTGAATGATATTTTGATAGTGTTAATTTATAGATATTTGAAAATCAATGTATTAGAAATCTCAATGGATAATATTTAAATTCAATGTGAGTATTGATTTCGATTTTTGCAATCATATCAACAATACAGCCAAGGTTGTCCACGAATATTAAATATGTGTGGTTCACCAATTAGGTTACATCCACAAGTATTAGAAATGTTTCACTAAAACTCAAAGTACATGAGTCTCCATAGTGAGAGTTTACAGACTAACTATCTAGAAAAGTCAGCCTAAGGCTAGTATATAACTAATCTAACTAGCATAACTTAACTATAGTTAAGATAATTATGATTAATAAGACAACAGTTAACCTTACATTTTGGTTAGAAATTTATTTTTTGCAATTATTTTGAAATATCAATGAAGGTTTCATGATGAAAAATGAGACTAAATTTGTATTTCAAATAACCAATAATTAATTAAGCTTTTTCAGATTAGAAATTTTTTTTGGATTTTTTTAAAATATAAATATTTAAATATAAAATTATTAAAATATAAATATTTAAATATTTAAACAATATTTTAATGTACATATTGATATCTTACAAAGATTTTTATCTTATATAGTTGTAAATCAAATGATATTTTTATTTATCATGAGATTTTAAATTTGAAATATAAATTTTTATGATATTAAAATTTATTTATATGTTTAGTACCATAAAAACTCATAAAGAGCTACATAAGTGTAAAGTTAATTTTACATAAAAAGTAATCTGAAGACTTTCTTTCTTAGAAGAGATGCACAATAAATCATAATATAATTACATATGTGTACATGTTTGTGCTCTAGAATATATTCCAATATCATATGATATTTTCAATGTAACAAATTTTGATGATTTTTAAAATTCTTATCACATGTTAAACACATATCTTTATTTGACTATAAATTTCCAAGTCTGTAATTTCATGCGCTATATAGAAGATGGAAATTATAATATTCTGCATATGAGAGACAAAGATGTATAATTGCATTGCACAAGTATCTGAATATATAACATCGGGCGTTAAAATGTATGACATAAACCTCATGTGTTATATACATTACGAAAAAAAATCTTCTAAATATAGTTTTTACATTTATTTGAAGGAATTCAAGGAATAATACAAAATAATCTTTTTTATTATCTGATGTCATTTGGAAAAAAATCCATTCTAAGTTGAACAAGTGTGTCTTTGGTGTCCACGAGAACATAGTCATGAGTAGAGAAGTGCCTGCAAGTTTTACTCTTTCTCCATTTGAAAAATGCCAATGTAACCCTTAATCGTAATAATAATATAAAAGAAGAAAAACCAGCCATTGAACAGCCAGCTAGTCACCACAACGTGATTCGGCCTCTAATATAATTTACTCGGCTCCGTTCTCTAAAAAGAATAAAGAATACCAGATTCGAGTATTGTGCCTTAAACGTGATTTTATGTACTCAATGCTAGTACTTGGTTGTTGTGACAAGGACGAGTCGTACTGCCAAAGATTACAATAGTCAATCTTTGTCCTTTATCCTACGAAGTTATGTGCATATACAGTATAGTACTGTCACCAAATACATCGCAACTTCCTTCGAGATTCTCTCTTGACATGGTAAGGGCCGAAGGTTCTAACATGGTTGTGATGACATGTACAGTAATGGTCTACCTACAGTACAGTAGAGTAGTGACCGGTTGGTAAAAAATTTGCGGCATATTACAGTACAAAACGAGCAGCCATAGCCTACCACATCATCGAGATTTGTCTTTGAATCGCTTGAGGGTTTGTCCGCTGATACACATGTATTATGATGGTATATTCAAATCACGCGACTTTGTGTTACCTTGCCTTGGTGAGATATACGGTTCTTTTCTCTTTAGATTCGTAGGTCTTTTTGGAAAACCAGCTTTCTTAACCTCATCACCTGGTCGCTTTGACCATGGTTGACCTTTTTGACGTGGTTTGTAGTTTGGATCGTTGTGTATATTTTCGTGGTAACAAGTGGAGAACCAAGTAATATAGCAAAAAGGATGGCCCCATCGAGTAGAACATGGATGAAACCGAAGGGGTAAGTGGAACTAACCCCCAATAGCGTCACAATGGGAAGTTTGTCCTCCTGGACCTACTACACTGGTAACTACAGGCCAGCGTAAACGAGTGCACCTGAACCTATGTGATGCTTATGGTACCTTAAAGTACTGGAGGTACTAAATTTATTACGGTACAGTATATCTGACACTTATGTTCGTTTCGAGGTCTCACTTCATTCACTACACATCCCGGAACGTGAGTGCAGGCGAGTCACAGTGGTACTGTACGTGGTTTTCCCAACTGCTACAGCGTAACCAAAGCCGTGGATCGTGTACTGGAAGGTACTAAGTCTGTACCACTTATCATACGGTTGGAATTAGCGAATGTTGAAGAAGTCTGAATGGGAATGGAATGATGGGAGATAAAGTCGTCGTGGATATCCATATTTTACTTTTACTCTCTTTCTCTCTCGTTGAGTGTTTCGTGTTTACTTTAGAAGCTTGAGCCTTGAGAGCCTCGTTTCATTCATGAGAGGGGTGAGACTCCCCCAATGCCGTTGCAATGCTTTTCATCAGGTTGGCTTAACAACTATTGTACAGTCACAAGGAGTACCTTGCAGTACTGGAAAGTACTACGGAATCACATGAATATGTGTCCGTCCTCCATTTGAGACTGACTCATCAACTTAATTTCATGGCATGTGAGTACAATGATGACAGTGACAAATATCTCACATAGAGAAACCTCTCGTGGAAACCAGTGGAAGGCCTCGATATTGTACTGACTCCATCTCTCCTTGAAGTTTTGACTCAACTTTCGACGCAGTGCGTACCTTTGTCGTATACAGAAATTAAAGTACGGGACTGTACCCATGCCTCTAAGGTGCAATTTGCATGTATGGGAAGTGACAATTGTGTGTTGACTTAGCGAAGGATTCATGCTAAATCAAGAAAGCACCCGACTAAAAGAGTAGGAACTAGGATGGAAGGAACAGGGTCGTGGTGAAGTGACGGTATATCCACTCCATGTTTCCTGTGGTCAGCCTCGTGATTTTGAGGCAACACAGATGTAAGCTTTCCAATTGTGTTGTGTGTACGGTGCACTGATAGGCTTGTAGTCAAAGTGTGATTGTGACCCGTTGATTTTGAACACTCAGTTGGGAGCTCCTATCGTCCACCTCGGATCCATGCACTGGCCAGTCCAGAATCAAGTGGAACCGGAACCGACTGCAGCAATTCCAACGCTAATTTCAAACTCGATGTAGAAGTTGTGAGTTCCATACGTTTTTTCGATTGTCGTGGTCAATGTAATGGACTTATTAGGCTGTTTTGGTGGGCTGTTCATAGGAGTACCAGCTCAGAAGTTATTGTACACGGATTGACTACGGGTGTTTGCAATGTTTTTATTCGAATTCAGTACTCACTTCGAAAACTTCGAATGTTCCAGAGGTTTTAGTATATTCGATGGCCTGTGTTAGTGTCTTTTGTCGAAGAATCAGACGTTTTACAAGATCCAAGGTGTGAATCCAAGATTCGTTAAAAGGTTTACCTGCAAGTATAATAAACTTCACAATCTCCAATGTTCAAGTTGAACTTTAGTCCACCCCGTTTGTATAAAAAATGGGTTCTTCCAGTTTGAACAGGGAGAAGTTAGGAGTGTAATCCAAATGTGACTTAACATATCTGGACTACAAGCACTGGCTGCCAGCTTAGATAATCTGCTTTACCCCAGTGCACGAGTGTTCTAAGAGAATATAACATCCGAATGTATACAATGAAGTAGTGGGATTCAAAACTCTATTTTGTTTTTTCTCTTTAGATCCGTTGTTGACTTTTCATGTTCTTCGCTGTATGTCTCTGGAATTGCAACTCATTGCTTGCCTCCTATGGTAAGAACATTATATATGTTATAACACCGTGTAAGGGTGTGCTCCCAAACTGATGTCTGTACAGAAATTTAAAGGGCACTTAAAGCTGGTAGTTAGCATGGGCAACAATTTGACCCCAATTGCCCTTGAGCAGCTCAAGGTTCATCAGTATGGGAAGTGAAGACAGGAGCAAGTTAGTGGACTCGTTTAGTTGCACCTTTTTGCATACTACGAATCTCCGCATCCCCAAAACAGTGAAATCAAGGAGTAGATAGAGTGGTTGTGACAGAATCTCACCGCCTCAATGTTCATCGTTTCAAACATCAGTATTATATTATTATCTGCAGTTTGTAAAATGCTCTTCGATCTGAGGCATGACAGGAACATGTACCTGAAATTCACAACAAATCATCCCTTGATTTGCCGGGAGTAAAGTAGTTCACAAGATTCTTCATTGGTTGTGATTGAAGTTGTAATGATTTAACGTCCGTATTAATACATCTGGAATATTTGAACCTCTGCAAAATCCATAAGCATCGGTGTATCGAGAATGACAAGAAGTAGTGATCTACTAGAAAAGAAGGATGTGAAGCTTAATATGCTTTAGAAAAATAATAATGGTACGTACCCTTGTATACAAGCCCTTGACATTTGAATCGATATCCACAGATTCTGCTCACTATAGCAACTACCTGTTTCCCTAGCTTCAGTGCTTCATAAAGATACTAGAATTAGATCTATGAGTCACAAGCAAGTAACTAGCCACCACACAGTTGCTCATTTCTGTTTTGACGGGATATGCAAAAAAAGAAAAACTCTAATCGATGTCTAGAACTATGCCACAGATCAACGAGTAGGTAGCAGTACCATGCAAAACTTTCACAAATCTTGAATACATTTTTGTGAGGGTTTTTCCTGGTTGGGAATCTTCTTTGCGTTGTACAAGCAACCTGTGTCTTTCTTCATTTTTTAGCCACCCGTAGGTCTCCTGATAACCAAGGACTTGAAGGTGCCATGCAACAATACACTGTGCAATAGTTTTCAATTCATTGTCCATGTTCCTGACTCTGAAAAAGTGGTTCATAATCGTCGTCGTATACTTGCTCGCGGCCAGTATCGGCCCGGTGGGATTTGCAAGTACATCGATCCTTCTCGTTTCTTGCACCATCTCGCAAATGCTCCAGTTTGTAGAGTACTCGATAACTTAACAATGTAGGATTGTGCCATATCTAACTAAATGAAGGACAATAGATATTTCTGGCTTCCGATTGTACAGTATGGATTGGACTTCCCCTACGAATAGTTTGGAAGTTCTTTCCTTGCATGGGTTTGGGGGGGCCGGAGCCCGCCCCGAAAGTTGGTACCAGGCTTGCATTTATTTATCTGATTACATTTTCATGCAGGTATAGCTTGTAAGTTGTACTTTAAAGACAGAAACAAGTAAGTTTTCAACGGGAGTTCTGAAATAAGTCGTGTCATCACACATGAAATAGTGAAGCTCAATTTGTTCTCCATGATAATCAGACTGATTCATTGTCCCCATCAAAAGGTCTTTGAGCCAATGTGCTTTAATACATTTTCGAATGATTTTCATAGACCACCAATTTTTGTGGACTTGGTCACTTTAGTTTCTTTCATTCCTACGTTACATCCATAATGGAATTTTTTGGTTGATTAACGCATACATGGAAATCAGATGAGATGCTCTATGCAAGTTATTTGCACCAGAAGCAAAGTAGAAGTGGCCTACATAACTCCCCACACGCAAGGAGGAATATCACCATAGATTTTATGCTTCCCCATATGGTTAAGGTTCAAAATCAGCCTTTGTCTTCTTTTTCCAAACATTTGGGAGGCACAAGGCAACGCCAATGAAAAGAAAGCAAAGGATATCGTTAGTATTAGTGACAATACCGGTAAACGAATAAAACAATGCTGGTAATTGTTTTGCTTTCCGTGGTAATTATAACCTTGAAAATATACGATATGACCGTCTTTGTATGAACCGAGTGGGAAACATTCGATTTACTACAGTTTTTGATCCACAGAGAATTTTGGGGCCAAAACATGAACTGTAACCACGGGAATGCCGGCGGTAAGAAAATCAGGAAGACAAAAGGTACATGTAGAAGAAAGGAACGCGGCTCCAGCAAGAGGAGAGAGTCAAAAGTGAAAACGAGGGCTTGTGGGGAAGGGGTAAAAAGCGCGTCAATCCGACAAAACTGAGACGCAGTCGACAGTGGGTAACTTCTACTCACCCTGATGTCGTAAAGGCGGCTGGTAACAGTAGGCGACTCACCGCACTAACTGAGCCAGCCGGAACTCGAAACATTACCGGGGAGCCAAAAGACGGCACCCGGAAAACCCGGGCAATCGAGCCTCCGCGGGACGGTAAAATATAGGCCTAACTCCCAGGCTGCCGGGGGTGCCAAGAGAAGAGGACGCGGCCACGTGGCACAAAGTGGGGTGAAGAAATACCGCCCTCGACTCGATCGCCTTGAGACCCCAAGCGCGTGCCTCGGGTCGGACCACGCAGCGAGGGCGCGGCAGCTCATGGCGCTCGCTCGATGCAGCGGAGGGTCGAAGTAGCGGAACTCGAGTGTCGCCAACGTCTCCTCTTCCCCGCTGCCCTCTGCTCTGCTCTGTTATTCTTCTTCTTCTTTGTCGTCGGGCCGGTCTGGTCTGGTCTCTGAGCTGCTGCTGCAGCTGCTCTCTTTACTACTGCCATAAAGATGGGTGGCACTGGACCAGTTGCAACCTGCCCGCCTGCCTCCCCGATACCCATCTATCGATCTCCTCTCTCTCTCTCATCAATCAACACTGGCCCCCCGCTCACCCAGCCTGCCTGCTTGCTTCTGCCTGTGGCGGTCTCTGTCTCTGTCTGAGAACATTTCGCCTTCCTATATAACCTTCTGTGGCTCGTAGTCCATCACTCAGTCGACCGCCACATCCTCAAGCGGCTTCTTCTCCTTGTCTGTGAATATCTCTCTCTCCTTCTCCCTCTCACTCCGTCTCACATATACGGCTCGCTCTGTAAGTCTCTTAAGTTCTCGAACTCGGAATAGTTTTATCAAGAGCTCTCGGACTTGCCTGCTTGCCTGCGCCAACTGGAGGAAGGTGTCTGGTGTGGAGGATCGTCCTGATTGGACTGTGCTCGTAGAAGATTGGAGATTGATGGTATCTGAGAAGGATCAGTGTAGAGTGTTCATGTGTATGAAGGGTATTGATCGCAGAGATAGTCGGGGTTTGAAGGTTGGAGGTCTCTAGCCCGTGCGACCATTTGCGGATCGTGGTGTGCTTCAGTCTTCTTCCCGAGGTTCAGAGAGATTTCCGTTGTCAACATGGTGCTAGGAAAGATGCCGAGGAGCACCTCCAAGCTAGTGAAGAGGATACAGGGTTTGACAAGTCCGAAGAAGTCGATTTCGGAGTTTAGCTATTCCAAGAGGGTGGCGTTCTCGCAGCTGCCGGAGTCTGCGCAGTGGGCTCTGCTCACAGGCAGAGCCGGAGGGATGTCCAAGTCGTCCAAGTTAGGCAGGCTTCCCCAGGACATTCCGCAAGGATGCCTGGCTGTGTACGTGGGACTAGAGAGGAGGAGGTACGTGATCAGCACCAACTTCCTCACCCACTCGCTGTTCAAGGAATTGCTCAAGCGATCGGAAGAGGAGTTCGGGTTCGAGTACGAGGGCGGGCTCAACATCGCATGTGACTGCTCTCTCTTCGAAAACGTGCTGTGGATGATTGCCACCAAGGATCCCGCTGCCAGGACCACGAACTTGGACGAGGTCATCGATATGCTGGAGAGCTCGTTTTGAAGCCGCTCTCCTTCACCCAGAAGATAATGACGAAGAAAGTAGTCGCTTGCTTGCACTGAAGTTAGTTTTGTCCCTGCATGCATGATGCCGCGAAGTGCTGGTGCACTCTCGACGCTGGCCGCGACAAGATATTGTCGCCGCGGACGAACCATTGCGCGCAATCTTTCAATGGAAAGAATGCGCGCAGCTCTTCACGCACACATTGGTTCTCTTTCGCGGCAGAGCTCGGTCTGAGACGATAGCCTTGCCTTTCAGAGATGAGAAGGTGATCAAGGCTGGTGGAATACGCCAGGCCAGCAGCTCGAGCGTCGTGCCACACAGCACCGGAATGCAGCAGACTCGAAGAAGAGATCAAACGGAGGGTGCTGAGGGAAACCAACCGCTGGACACAGCAAGATCCCGTTTTCAGCAGCCGTGAACTGGCGGAGAGTCGGGTGCTCGATTGAGCCATGCCAAGCTTTCAACGGGGGCCACTCACTGGAACCTGATACTGTACATGTAGAGCAGCAGGAGGAGCAGACATTCATTGAAATTTAGACTTGTCTTGTTCCAAACGGCTACAAGCGGCTTCAGATATGATGAACTCGGTTTGGAATATGTCGATAGTTTATGACGGATCACACTACGATTAAGATGGGATTTTCCGAGGGATGTTCAGATTCCCGTTAGTTTACACAACACCTTTTAGAACTTACAGTCTAGCCTCAGCGTAATGAGATGATTAGTGTATATCTGAGGGGCACCGTCTGCGACAATGCGCAGACGCTGCTCCAGCGACATCTCGGGCACGGCCTTCTTGTACAGATATGAGACTTGGGGAGTTTCTCCAGTTTTCCGAAAATGAAAATCTTATTAGTATGCTTTCAGAGCAATTTCTCGAGTTCAGTGTCTTCTCAATGTCGATCGTGTCGAATCTGTGTGCATTCGACAGTTTGCATCGTCTGTTTAATTTGCATCTTGGAAGCGTTGGCAATCATTAAGCAAACACGTGGTGCTGGGGCCGGACCCATATTTCCTGACTGCTTAGGTTGTCTTTCTTAAATACTCACCTAAACTTTATTGGTTCTCAGCGAGGACAAGAAGTGTGAGAAGTGTACCGAGCTTTCGGCAAGTGCACGGAAGCTCACTTCCTGTTCTGACCATGAGTAGATGCAGACCTCTTGTTGCGGTAAACAACTGTTTCTACCGAGATACCTGCGTCTTCACCGGGACAGGTTTTCCTGCTGCAGGTCGGACCCGAACAATGGACTCAGAATGCTTAGCTTTGTCTTTTTGCAGCTCAAAATACCATGCTCTTGTAGCGAACGACTCCCACAACTATGTGGCGATGTTAGTTGCAACAGAAACCTACGGAAGGACAGGCTGTGGCCGAAAGTTGGAACGAGAAACACAGCCGAAACCCACAACGAAGGCTTCCGAAAGGTAATAGCGCAAATCCTTCAGGGTAGAGTCTGAAGCCTTGTCTGTCTGCAAAAGGAAGCACAAACGAAAACACCACTGTTACGTATTTGGGTGTCCAGGTGATATATCACATGTGTGACAGACGGACGTATAATACATCCACGCAAGAGTTCGAGGCAAATCGATTCGTGCAAAGTGTTGAAGAATGGAACTAGGGATCATTTCCAAAGGGCAAGAGAGTGATGTGTGACATGCATGTTACTTTTCTCTTGTTAGAACGAGCTAAATTAATTTCTTCATTATCATTTGTCCGAGGAATAACAACATGTAGTTATGTCTTTAAGTGTCGATGGCTCTAAGTTAAACTTTTCGTGCAAGTTCTGTAGAGTACACCTGGTGGAGTCGATGGTTCATATGTGGATAGTTATCCCACTTGACTGGCGAAATCCAACGACAAGATCCTCGTTATAACTTTTGTTTGTTTGAATCTCCAACTGAGGCTTAGCTCATGTCTCATGAATCTCCTATGGCTCCAAATGCCTCGCAGATTCTAAGGATTCAAATGGTGTTTTTATGTTGCGCCTGTCATACATAGTTTTTACGAGAAGGGAGAAGGAAAATACTCAATAAGAATTGCGCTAATTCTTGGAACGTGGGTCGACCTATTCAGATGAGACAAACCAAGATCGAATATCAGAAGTGAAGGAAAGTAGTCCAAAGAACATTGTAGTCCTTATTCTAGGGAGAAAATCGGACGGAGGCAGAAATGGATAGGTGACTTCTAGCTCTCACACAGAAGCCATGGGGCTGGGACCAGTAACAACCAAACGCATGAAGCCAACGGCAAGGGGGCTCATTTAATCTGAAGAGCAGAAGGGCGAACGATATGGACAACAAGTCACGATCACTATGGCATAATCCACTTCCAGAGTTTCACCATTTTTTTTAATTTCTCCTATAGAAGGGATGAAAGCCCCACGTGGTCCAGCTGATCCACTTTACGCATTTTTGGTATGGGACTTATAGACGTCTATAAGTCCCATACATGCAGGTCCTTAAGATCCTGGTGGTTAAACTTTGGCATGTAGGTCATGGTTCCGGGTGATGATGCTACCGTGAGACATTTCCCCTAGAAAATAGAAAACTACTCTGAAGCAAGCCGAGAACATCCCTCTTTTGCTAGAGTGGCGCCGCCTTGTGCCTGTATGTGGTATGCAAAAGCGTCACCTTCTATGGAGGCTGATCTCTTTACAGCTGCTGTAGGATGCTCTTAATTTTTGTTGTAGAGCATCTGTCGTACAGGTGGAATTCAATATACTCCGAGTTGCGTTTACTGAAACTGAAGCTCTCCCTCGTCCTTTAGTATCGGTGCATGAGTCGTCAAACAGACCGGGAGTGAAATGTCGCGACAGTCAGAGCCACACTTCAAAGGGGTCGGACCTGATGCCTTAGTCGAGGGTCAAATTCCCTACAACAACTTTCACATTCGATGAAGAAGATTCTTGCCCACTTGAGCTTATTCGATGTGCAAGTACTGTACAGGTCTGGTATTCGATTATTGATCAATTGTGGGATGCTTCAGGTCTTAACTGTTTCTTTCGGCGGTTGGAAGAAGCAGTTAGGTAGTAGTTCGTGGATGCCGTGGATGCCGAGTCTGGAGTGTTGTGTTCGATGGCCGAGTGTGAGTCGGAGTCCTGTACTGTCCGGGTCTGCCTGCCTGCCTGCTACAGATCGTCACTTGAAGTCTCGGCCTGCGCTTGGTTTGTGTATGAGCAATTGCACACGCTTTTCTCGATCTGTTTCGGACATTTTCATGGATTCTTACCCTCGTAGATTTGCTTACGTATTTTGAAGGTAAGAGCTCCCCTTGGGGCAAGGTCTCTCATCGGTGGCAGGGTCCGACGCTTAGAGCGTTGATCCGCGTACTGCGTAGTCTGTGCGTGCAATTGTGTGTGTGTGTGTGTGCTCCACCGCTGCTGCGACTGCCGAAAGATGCATATCAACCTCGAGGACTACGCTCACGCTTGATTAACTTCAGCTGAATTGCAGGGGCTTTTCTCTCAGAGCTACGAATTCGCTGGAGCTCGGACTCAAACCAATCAAACCAGTTTTCATTCGCAAACAGGTCTTCAGGTTCAAAATCCCCTGAAATTCGTCGATGTAAGAGTGACGCTGTGTGGATTCATATTCTGACTCCCTTAGGGTTTCATGAACCCTTTCTCGCTGAGGTTGATGGTTTTTGTTGACGGATGTATGACGGTTGGAGCTTTTCTCGTACCAATTGAATGTACCATGTTCCAAAGCCATTTAGACAGAAGACAGATTTCGCGTCCATTGAAGGTCAGCGTTCTCATCCCTGGCACTCTAAAAAGCTGAAAAGATCGATAGGTGATTTCAGCTTTCAGCTTTAAGCTTGAAAAGAGTTGACCTACAATCGTTGTCTTCTACGATACACTCCCGCCCGCCCCGTACATGGCCATCGCGCTCCAAGAAGCACGACGATCACACTTGTGTAAGTGCGTTTTTCGGGTGTAGGGCAAGCGGAGAGAGTCAATTGACATCATGATACTGTTGTTACGTGTTGAAGGGTCGTAGAATCACGACTTTTGCAGAAGACGAGTACGGTGATTTGAGAGACTCATGTAAAATTGTTGTACCCTGGATTGGAATTCGATAGGAATTGTCAATGCCTCTCATTTGCAGATTCACGTGATAAGAGTGGCAAGAATTTGTTCGAGGGCAGGATGGTACATTGAGACCTTTGACGCAAATTTTTTCTCTAAACACGTAGTCGACACTGGGTAAACACCACCTTGAGCTTTCATCTGGAGTAACTTTAATGAATTTCATGGTCAACTCTTCCACGAGCGTTGCTTTGACGTAGGTGACGACGGTGTTGCGATTCATTCTGTCATGGCCTACGGAGCTCTATCACAACACGCATGTTGTCAGTGAAGGACATTAAATTTTGATCATTACGAGAGGAAACTTGCCTGGGCAAGATGACTATGTCCACGGATTCCTCTGAAATCGGAACGATGTGAAACGAATTCAAAGTTTCGTTCGCATAGCTCGAAGTAAAATTGACTTCATCGGAATATGACGTTTTTGAGAACCGTACATGAATTCCTCCCAAATTTCCTCTCTTTTATTCAATTCCTTTGTAGTACAGCAATGATGCTCCACTAGAGCCAACCTGTCAGGTCGCCATTGGTTTACATTTGCCCTTTATGACTAAAAGCGTTTACCAAATTGCAAGGATGTGCTCAGAAAAGGCATCGCAAATTCCTTTCGGGGTGGAAAGTCGAGTCTCCCTCGTGCTCGAGGGTGAGTGATAATAGGCCTCTCCTGTACTGAGTAGCCGATACTTTACTCAGACAGAGTTTCAAATTAAAAAGCAAATTCCCACAGCTGGGACATTACGGACGTCTAGATCGCGTTTTTCTCTTGAGGGTGCGGTTTTCCTTTCACCAAAGGGGCTGAGGATGAGGCACATCCTCAAAAGCAAGCAGCTGGTTTACTTAAGAATCCTGCTGTATACTCCGTGAGGTCAATTGCTCGAGACTCAATTGTCAATGTCCAAGAAGTAATGGATAATGTGACGACGTGATGATATCGTTGAAAATAGGGGACCCCCAAAATACCTACACAGAACCTTTGTGAATTCTACTGGCTATCCATCCGAAGCAAGGCATCTGCTTGAAAAGGTGGTCAAGTGTAAAAATGGTCGTCCCCTCATCTTTGACTCGGAGACGATTAGGGACCTCGAGCCCTCGAGGTAGGTTTCCTTTGCCCCTCACCTCCGCATTGGTGTCCATTCTAGTCGTAGCTAGACTGTGGTCCTGGTCACCTGGTGGGTATCTATGGGGGCTGATCTTACCTCCATTGGTCCACAACAGCTGACTTACTTTACACATACGGTACGGGTCGTGTACTCGAGAGGAATCCATAGTCGATAGCCCAAGCGTGATTTCAGCTACATCTTCAGGACCTAATTTTGGGCCTTTCCATCTCATCTCGAGCACGCACTTTACACATCCCCTTAGAGTCCCATACTCTTTCGAGCATAGCCAGCAGGGAGATGTAGCTTTCTATAGATTTAAATGGCATGCGTCGTTCATGGAATAAGCTTGTATCTTTTTTCTCTTCCATAATCCAATCAAGCAGCTGTTGCATCTGGTGGTACGAGTTGCTTCGAAAATAATATTCTTAGGAAGGCATCTAATCTGATTCCGGCAGGTGGCAGCACGCCCAGAGGTGAGAAAGTATTTTTTTGGCCAGCTCTGCGTTTTTGAGTCAAGGTAACGAACGGGCCAACTTCTGCAGTACACAGGATCTTACCATGCACTCACCCCCAATGCTGGTTGATGTCCAATGGCTTCTGATGAGTGGCAAAGTCTGGAATATGAGGAGCTCTTTGTGCGACTGGTTTTCTTACAGAGAGACTGAAACAAATCTCATCAGAGCAATAGAACCGGTCCACGCAGAATGTGCTCGGGAGATGATTGGAGCAATGAGGGCCTGGGCTGGCCCTTTTGGGCTGAGAATGGCCTGAAATTGCATTGACTCTTTGGTAGAAGTTCAGGGAATGTTGTTATAATATAATAATGTGTGAAGAAGACAATCAACACGTTCTGCAGGCTGAATGACTCCGGATTAAAGTCCCCAGTCTTCATATATCAACTCGTGATATTTCAGTCCCAGAATGCACAATACTGCTGAGGATATTTTTGAATCTCCGAGAAATGCATGGCTAAGACATGACACCGGGTTAAAGTCCCCAGTCTTCATAACAAGAATATTAACTCGTGATATTTCAGTCCCAGAATGCACAATACTGCTGAGGATATTTTTGAATCTCCGAGAAATGCATGGTTAAGACATGACATGCCAACACTGAAATGATTGAAAGCACTTTCCTCGTTTCGTCACGTCACGTCACGTCACGTCTTGATGCAAAAGCATCGGCTCAAATGCTCGTCCCCATGAATTCCTCTTACATGACGTCAAGTAAAGTCGGAAAATCTGGCTGAGCGAGCGCTCGCCATTTCATATCAATCGCAATAACAGGGAGATCAGATTTGAAGGATAACATGCACACACATACGGAACAGCAGATCAACTTTTTGAAGCCGTCTTTCGCTCAACTGCTGCCTTCATGTCTAGATGAACATGTATAGACATTTGAAACGAAAGTTTAGGCAGTCTTGCCACAAATCTTTGTAGACGAGTCAAATTTCTTCAGCGGTGTCTTCTCTCCAATGTTTTGAGCGACCCGGACAACACCATGATTACAGGAAAGGCTGATAAAACTGAGCCTGGGAAAGACGAAGTCTACCACATTTCTGGCCATTTTAGCCACCACCTCAAGAGGGAACATCATGTCCACAGATCGGACGGTCTGAACCTGTTCTGAGTTTTGTGGAGTTGAATGTTTGGAACTTCGTTGCTCCATCTCAAGCTGTTGGTTCCTTCTAGACTTGGGAAAACATAATCGTAACTGACACTGTCATGTCTCCACATCCTAGATTTGAAGCTCTGCAGAACTGCAAAGACCAAATCTACCACATCTGACCTATTCTGCTGAGGTGGGTTCGAGTCGGTTTGAATCTAGTGGATAGACTCGCTGCATGTGAAGCAACTCTGGTGACGCAATAACGTGGTATGAAACATGACTAAGTGGTCATCTCTGAGTCTCGACCTTCGTATGTTCAACGTCTCAGGTCATAGAGGAGCAGACAAGGTTCTTTTCAATACGCTTACCATTTTTCCTCATTCTAATGTCAAGGTCTTCTAAAATGTTGGAAGCCCAAGCCTCACAGTATTAGAGAAGCTTCCTGCAGTACTTGCGATAGAGTAGTAGTTGCATGTACTTGCTAGGAGTAGTTGCAGTAGGTTTCTAAGGTTCCTATATCTAGAACGAGGTTTCCACCTAATTACCCGATTGATTCACATTCTTGTAGAATTTAGTTCCCTGCGGTGATCTATGCCCACGTTTAAGATAAAACTTTTAAGCATTTTCATGTGACAAAAGCTTTCTACATGGAGTTCACTCATGAAAAACAGGATTTCTGTACTTCAAGACGGAGGATTATGCCCTAAAATTAGTGTAAAAAGCGTGTATATCACAAACATCTGAAACATTCCACTTCCTGTTATTAAACTCTTGGAGGAGTAGATCTTGTAACTACAGTCCGTGAGACCTTCCAATCGATGGTGCTTTCTTCGATCCACTCTATGCGTGCTGAAACTTTGTGAGTGTCGGACACAATCATCGATCATTTCACACGTTGAAGGGGCATCCGCTCTGAGTCAAAAACCTCTGCTCTGCTTGAAGACTTCGTGATATATAGGTATACAGGCATATCGGCATGATCGTTTCTGGATTCCTGGGTACTTTACATATCAGCTCATTTAGAATGCATTCGAGAATGGGTGAATTTATCCTTGTAGTTTAACGATGGAATACGAAACGGGACAAAGAATCATTGGATACTGTAAGTCAGCAACGAAAAAGTATGTTGAATATGAAGAGTGATTACTCTGCTTCCGAATTTGATGAAAGTGATTTCAACTTGTAACGGCAACATTCAAAGATGTTCAGACTCTTTTGAACAATAATACTGGGCATTCTTCTTTTTTTAGCCAGAGATGTGCTGAAGGAAATTCCGATTTGTAATGCATCCATCGTTTGCAGGCGCCAATGCGGTTCATGAAGTCAAATCTGCTTATGATTGACATCCATCTGCTCACTCAAGTCTTTTACACTCAACCTATTGCCAAGAATCTCCGGAGAGTGTCTTTACTCTTGATGTGCTCTACATGTAACAAAATGTATGGTAATTATTTGCACAGCTTAAAATATCGTAAGATGATCTGAACATACTCCGATCTCCTGCAGATAACTTACCATGGACCCCATGGGCACTCGTGCGAAAATGCTACATTGGCATTTGGAAAGCGAAGTTGAGCTCTACTCCATCTGGAAGAAGTGTCAAGCGTAATTTTCGAAACTTTTTCGCTCTGCACATCAAAACATCATCATTATCTCATCCCCGTAGGCAAATAAAAACACTCTTTGCATTAAGAGCACATCCAGTAAATGGCATGATCCGAATCATTTCAAAGATGAAGTCAAAATCAAAGTTTCTTGCTCAGCATATTGATTGTACGAAAAAACTTTTCCATCGACGAATATCCTTCTTCAAAGTCCGTGGCTCTCAAGGCAACAAGTGGCCTTTTTGAAATGGAAGTATTTTGTCTCCGAATTCGTGTCTCATCAGAGAGACATCATCGTGTGCGGACAAAGGTTGAGGAGAAGAGAGAATGAATAGGAAACTGTTTAATGAAAGACTATTATTATGTATATTGATTGCATTATAACATGCCTTGCGCTCTCCTCTCAAGAGAAAGATTGTTCTGTTTGGAGACGCTATTATGGACCTCCAGTTACCACACATACCGTAAATTTGCATGTATTGACATAAGAGTCTCATTTCAGAATAGCTCTTTCCTTTGCCCCTTGGTTTTTATCTAGTCTTTATGGGCCTTCTCCTTAAAACTGTTGTCAATGCTTTTTTCATCGTGCTTTTCATCGTCTATTTTTTCCCCTTTTATTATGTATAGAGTCCTCGAGGGACTTATATTAAAAGATGACTGTAAATACACATGGAAAGTCGCGATCACCCTCGCATGAAGTTGCGCTCTCTCTTACTAGTCCGATAGGTTTGCCTAGCGGCTGGACTGATTTCGCACATTAACATTCCCACTCAGTACATAAATATATTACTCAGGACTGAATATTCCTATGATTGGAAGCAAATGGTCTATTCTATTTACCCTCATTGACTTAGTCAATAAATCTGCAACCATATCAGCTGTAGCACAATACTTTATCATGAAAGCTCCAGACTCTGGTAAGTCTCTCACTAAATGATATAAGACTACATAGTCCTAAGACTTGAAGTTCCAGCATATAGCTTCTCCATAATAAATGAATACATATCCGGATGTTGATCTTTTTGTGTATTGGTCGCTTGACCTGTTCGCATCATAATAACTATAGGATGACAATTGTATCTTAGTATGTCCATACACTATATACAAGCTCACAGTCCTTTTATGTACCAAAATGACAAAAATATTCTCGACAAATGGGTTCTTATTATATCTTGGTAGAATATTTATTTTGTAGGCGAAGTATGGCCTTGTGCAGAATACAGCCCAGTTCCCTGATCTTAAGGCACTTGCATAAAAAATCTTAAAACATAATGCTTCCTCTATCGGTGATCTCAGCAGGTCTTCTTGAATACCAAGTTATTGTCTTCCATTTGGAGCTCATATAACTTCCAAATGAAGCATAAAATTTGACATATAAATTCTGATCCATTTAATGAACGCCTCATGCTCTCTATAGATGAGCTGTGATAGATTTGTCCAATAGTAGTCATCTGGAACCGTGTGCTTAATCACTTCTTCACATTACCTAATACTTAATACAATAATAGTGTCATCCACATATAAAAGTCAATATCACAAAGAGGCCATGAAGTCAAATCGCTCTAAGAACAAGTAGCATGTCATCCTAGAGGAATTCAAATCACATGAGAAAAACAAAACTTGAAATTTTATTGAGCTATCCTCACATGTTAGTGGATCTTCAAGTCAATGTTGAACAATGATGGCTATGTTGCAACAGGATCTTAAAACTCAAAAATATTGGACTATATTGATACCTCCGCCCTAATTGTAAGAGTTCAATTTATTTGCATGATGTTATCAATAATATCGGCCCAATATCACTTATATGTACATCAAATGATTGTTAAGAGTGGAGTGAATACATTTACATATAGTTATTTGCAGATTACAATGCTAAGGCTGCTTTCCTTAAAAATGGTACATTGAGACCAGAATCAGATGATACATTTTATATACATTGAGATACTGACATTTTATATAATCTTTCTTTGGGTTTATTTTGGAAGACACATATTTCTTTGAGTTTTTTTGCAAGCATTGATACTCTGACTTGTTGGGCGAGTTGAACCTGGATTGTGAAACAATAGCCCAAAAATAATGTCATATCATCTCATCAATAAGGACATCTTAAAAAAAAGATTGAAAGTCTCTTCATAATATGTCCCTAATATCCAAAAATAGACCTTTGCTACAAGTTTGGCATTGTTTTGCCTATTATAAAGTAAGTGATTAAACTGTTTTTAACAAATTCAATAACTATATATCTTCCTACTCGATCAGATTTAAAATGCTTGATGGATCTTTCAGTTTGCTTATCTACAAGGGTCATAAATTACTTATAAAGTGATATGGATTGTGAAAAAAATACAGTTATATCATCCTTAAACATACATCAATGTCATCTTAGAGCATGCATCAATGATGCAAAATAGATTTTCATACTCAAGCTAGTCTTGAATATTGTCCACATATTTGAATGTATGAAAACTCAAATATATTTTGATCTCACACTCTCATGCAAAAATGCTATCTTGCTTGCTTTTCAAGTTGTCATGAAGAACATACAACAATAACTTGCTGTATGGTCTTCATGACAACTGAATGATCAGCAATAACTTGCAGGTCATTCAGTATAGGTTTTTTTCTCTCTCTAATCTAACTGCAGTCTAGAGTACTTAAAGACGACTAAATGCGTAATTCCTCTTCCTGGTCAGTTAATTGAGTACCTCATTCCCTTAGCAACGAACTTTACACTGCAGTTTACTTCAGTAATGTCCCTCTTTGTCATTACACTTGTGAACGGTCACAATCACGGAATGACAAGATGGGAAGAAGTTTGGATCTAGAGGCAGATCCATGTCTAGGGGTAAATCCCAAGACAAAAAGACGGTGGTCTATTGGAAATGTGACAAGAGTGGTCATTTTAAGAAGGATTGTCGTGTGAAGACCAAGGCTAATGATACTCCTTTGGCCAATGTGGCTCAAGATTTTGATGAGGAGGATGACTTGCTCGAAGATGGACTATGAAGCTAGAGGTATGCCCTATGCAACTCACCAAAGGGCGTTGGTAATGTATGGATTCTGGATAGTGCTTGTTCTTATAACATTTCTTACATTAGAGAGTTTTTCCATACTTTCTCAGTATCAAACGGTTTAGTTCTTATGGGAAATGATCAACCTTGTACAATTGAAGGTGTTGGATATATCCAGATTCACATGTTTGATGGAGTCAAACGTATGTTGACTCACGTCAGGTTTATATCTGAAATGAGAAAGAAACTTATCTCTCTTGAAATGTTAGATTCAAAAGGCCTTGAATGGAGTTTCCAAGGCCAACTTCAAAAACTGCACCCCAAGGAGCCCTAATTCAAACTCTACTCCTTGAGCCCTAGGTCTCTTAACACTGATGATTCCAATGCAAAGGGCACGAATTGCACAATCGGCTTTAATTGATTTATATGCTCATGCATGCACACACAAACCTAACTAGGGACACCGCTATCGCATGGATATTATTTTACTCTGAGAATGTCTGAGCGCATGGCTGAAGAAGAACTCTCTTCGCACTCATGCGAATTGACAATCACTCTTTCTCATCTCCTCATCACTTCATGTTCATGTTGGCATTTGACATATCATAAATTTCAATGTTCTGCGCTATGCCAACACTATAGAGTCATTACAAATCTGATTTCTTACTAATTTTATATCTCAAGCCCAAACAAAACTTGTGCCATAATATCTCAAGACTGATCCACAATCTAAGGTTATAATCAACACCTTACCCTAAACTTGAAACTCTAAATCATAACCGAAACTCATGAAATTGTAAACTCGCAACAAGAGAACTCATGAAAGCTCCTCCACCTCAGAGATTTCACGTCGAGTTCACCACCTATGTCGCATGGACATTGTTTTAATCTGAGAATGCCTGAGCGCATGGCGGTAGAAGAACTCTCCTCGTCCTCATGCGAATTGTCAATCACTTTCTTCACCTCCTTATCACTCCATGTTCAAACCCGTTGCACCCGGTAAACTCCAGCGGAAAAAAAGATCATGGTTACCAACAATTGGACCTTTAACTCTCAGTTAAACTTCAAAAATAAGTGTTTTGCAATCTTTTGATACTTTTGGAAAATTTTCATATGGTCTTCTTCTCTAGATTTCTTGTCTCAAATGTCGGAATATACCCTGTATCACAAGGTAATATGCAGATCCTTGTGTATTAAAACCACTACAAATATCAATCCTTCAATCTACTTACTTTCAAATTTCACAAAAAAGTCACTTATCATTTAAGCTTTAATTCTGTAAAGTTTTATTAATCAAGCTTGCTTATAGCATGAGTTATGATTGTCAAACTAACTTTGTGACAGTCAGTGTAATCCTACAACTCTGACTGTGTACACAAACTTCAAATTATTGCTTTGTACTCAAAACTCATCCAATCGAGCTGAAATTTCAATCAAATCACAAATTAGAGTTGTAAGCTATATGTCTATTGAATATGATTGATCAAAACCTTCACAAAACACTCAGAATTGATCCAAACTCTCTAAATGGTCCAAATTTCACTCTCCAACTTCAAATCACCACAACAGAGTGACAATTGGCTCAATCGCCTTCATTCTTGATCCCAAATCGTAGCTCTTCCTGTGAACTCCCCAACTATTTACTTTAATATTAAAAAAATCCCTTTGAAGGCTTCCGAAACTTCTTAAAACCCAAAAGAACTCGACTTAGTGTTCTCATTGGTCCAAATTCCAAGACCAATGAGAATGAAGATCGTCATTTTGAACTCTAGTGAGCCAAATTAGCCATATAAAGCAATAGTTAGGTTGGCTATCTTGTGTTAGAGAAATCTAACCGCCATGTTAGCGGGGTGATTGTGCTACACTTGTGTTGGTATATGACAATCTATGTAGTGTGATGTTTGATCTGATAGCAATGTATGTTGTGATGTGATATGTATGTGCACAACAGTTCCCATTACTTATGTAGCAGTGTTGTGTTGTGACATGGCTACTATGAGAAGATGATGACATGTGTCATCTTCAGAGCTGTTGAGATGACGGTGATATTTTAGGTTAGGATGACCGACGGCTCACGGTTGGATTGATATCCTAGGGCCAAGATGTACATAAGGATCCAAGAGATATTATCTTGAACCTTATCGGATATAAAGTGTGGTCAGAGTGGCAAGGGAAGGGGTGAGGTCTAGAATGTCGATGACTAATGAGCTTATCTGATTGGAGTGGAGCTGACGTTGGACGACAGAGGACGACATGATCCTCCAAATGTATCAATGCCCAATCCGTTTGTGATAAATATCCAATGTCTACAATACGACCACTTTAGGGCGTGGTTAGTACACCACTTTGGAGATAACTTTATGCAAGTGCTGATAAACTGCCCGGACCCATTCATTCTACCAATTGTTTACTATGGCGCGACTTGGGATTTAACAATTTACGTTTTGATTTGATATTGGCGTTATGGATCTGAACTTGCCAGTGGCAGTGGCTTTCAACACATGGGTTCCTATTCATCACTATTGTCTACCTATGGCAAGTCATAGGGAGTTGATTGTTAGGAATTCTGGCCAGGAGTATTATTCTCAAGTTATAAACTCCTCATTGTTGTTCCATTCATACTAAGCCGCTTTCGAGTTGTTATTTTGACTCTTTATTAGTGACAACTCATATCATCTATATGATGGTTAAGTAGTGTGTTTAGGCTAGTTGTAAAGCTCTATATAAAGCAATAGTTAGGTTTTTCAAATGCAATGGACATTATCTACGGAAGGGTTCTGCCCGTTGAGAACACACCTTAACTCAAACATCAAGGTTATTCAAGTCCAAGACTTCAGTTGACTCTCCACGAATAGTTGGAGATAAGTTTGGATATCTACCATATAATAAAATTTATGGTGAGAATGATGCCAAAGATGATTTCTGCCTGAATCGATAACCCATGGTAGCTAGATGTTCAAGTCTCCCAAATGAACTTCTCCAAGCCAAACTTTCTTTCTCCTCCCTTCACTTTATGAACAACTCTCTCTATTAGATCATGAGCCTTGGGATATATTGAGGTGGTACAATGATTTATTAATGTTTGATCACACAAAGCATGAAACTCGCCAAAAAATTCAGCACCCTAATTAGTCGAATATTTTTGCTGGTTCGGCTAAGCATCTAAGCCAAGAATGCATATGTTATTCCCTCACTTGACTTATTAGGAAATACCACCAACTCAATGCATTTGGATAAATGCTCCACCATGACAAACACATATCGATGATGTCGTATGGTCAATGATAGAGGTCTTGTAAAATCCAAGCTCTAACAATAATCAAGTCCCATAATTGATAGAGGATGTATTTGTGCTATAGGGGAATTGAATGATGTTCAAACATAATCACATATCATATATCTTGCCACCTCATTTTGTATACCTCTCCAACCAATAGTGACTTTGAAGTAAACTATATGTCTGCTTCATTCCAAAATGACCTAACTCCTCATGAGCATGTTTAAACAACTATGCTCTATGAGATGGAAGTGACACAACACAAACTTTGCCATCTTTCCATACTTGAAGAAGGTGTCTACCTTCCCATCTGAACCACCAAGCTCTCTATAACACTCGATACCACTCCTTGATACTCAAAATGTCCATCAAAGCACCTGAACAAAGATATTTCAACACCACAATGTCATCATGAATGTCTTGGCTTACCACCAAACCATCCTCAATCTTAGCGTCTAAGGATGATATATCTACTTTCTAATCCAAGAGAGATATCATATAACTCTCAAATGCCAACATACTCAAAAAGATAGATGCATGGCAACTCGACAACATCACCTCATCAATATCACCGTGCCATCGAGACCCAGTTTTACCAGTTTGACTTGTACATGGGTTTTGATTTAACTCATACACATCACGGTTCATCACTCTAGGTCTATGTACAACCGTGAAATCATACTCTTGTAGGATAAGAGCTCATTGCACAAGCATTCTTGTAAGCTTGTATGATTGCATCAACTATTTCAATGGTTGATGATTAGTGATGAGAGTAAAGATTTTAACAACAAATAACATCTGAAATATGACACAATCCAAATTATTGCCAAACCTTATTTTTCATAAAAACTATACTTTGACTCCGCTGCATTGTTGGAGTGACTTGCATAAACTACTACAAATTCCTTCCCCTCATTATCATGTTGGATAATCATTGCTCCCAAACCAAACATACTCCAATTAATATGTGCTTGAAAAGGAGAACCCCTCACTGGTCTCCTCAAAATATTTCAACTTGTCCTTGAGCTCAACAAAAGCTCTCTCTTGTTCATCTCCTCAAGATCACTCTTAATCTAGCTTTGTCAGCTTTCTCAAGGCATTGGCAATAACAGTAAATCCTTGCACATATTGACGATAGAAGTTTGTAGGAAGGCTCACACCCTACTAACATATGAGGTTTGTCGAATACGCAAGATTGCTTCCACCTTGGTTTGCTGAACTCCCAATCCTCTTGGGTGTATGATATGACCCAAGTACTCAACTTGCTCCTAGAAGAATTTACACTTTCCAGGATGCAACTTGACCCCATGAGCAATCAATTGCTCAAATACCTCATGTAAATGTCTCTCATGCTCTACCATTATAGCAGTATATATTAGAATATCATCGATGTAGGCTTGGGCATAATCAAATCTAGCTACGATCCTATCCATCACTCTTTGGAACTCAACAGGTTCATTCTTCATTCCAAATGATAAGATCTTTCACTGATACAACACATCCTTGTCATGCAAATCAATTGCCCAAAATACTATATTGACCTTATTCTCATCTCAAATCCGCAACTGATGATATCTTGCTCGTAAATCCAATGTACTTAAAACTTTTGCATGCCCAACTGCATCAAAGATTTCCTTAGATAGAGGAATAATATATCAATCAGATTTTGTATATTGATTAATAGATCAGTAGTCATCACACATGCGTCTATTTGTAGAATTATCATGTATATCTTTCTTGATTGCCATCATCACAACATAGACATACTCTCCATATGATATCTCCACTAATCTAGGCTCAAAAAGATCTTGACACCTTACTTGAATAAGATTTTTTTCCATATCATTGTATCGATAGGGATGACACAAGACTACTACATCAATTGTCAAGTCAATATATATACTAGATCCCTTTAACAGCTTAAATCCTTCATACTGAATTCAAACCAGTTTTTGAAATTCCTCAGAAACCTCTACACCCTACCTCTTTCTACTCCTGTCACTTTGGGACCAATCTCAATATCCCAAAACTCTTCTTCATCAACATTAAAGGTAGAAGACATAGTATCTAGTCACTAAACAATAACATCTCAAGCAAAAAACTTTTTCTGCTCTCTCATACTAAGCTCCACTATCTGAGTGTGAACAACTCATATTGCTCTAGCTCTAATCTCTTGAGTTGTATTATAAAGATCTATAGTGGTAACTACTACTTGCTTCATGCAAAAAACTCCAACCATATTCAAAGAAGACTCTACCTCCCCTTCTCTAACATCCACATTAGATCAATGATGAGATCTTGGGCATTTTTTGCCCCTAGCTTTTGCCTCCACTGCCTTCGTAGGCAAAGAGATTACCAATAGTCTTGCAATCACACATGTGGACAGTGTCTTTGCTAAGCCAATCTTAGGCTCACAATCCATGTCAAATAATTCAGGTCAAGAGCCTGAGCCAACACTTAATTGTGATACCTCCAATAATATAGTTATTATTGTTGTACCCATACAAAATCCCATAGCTCGCTCTCTCTCTTTAGTATTGGGTTCCATCAACAACTACAAGTGAGAATTCCATACAAGTTCAAGTCCTCCCTCTCTGTAGGCATGAGAAGTTGAATAACTTAGCAATGTGGATAATGCAGCTCTTGGCTGATCCACAAGGTTCACCATTGCCATGGGTGACCTGTTAGTATAGACCATGGCCTAAGAGTGTCTATCCATATCCAAAATACTCTTCATTGTGACATGTTAGGGCCTATGCTCTCTATCATATGCTTGTAATAAAACCTCTCTTGGAAGAAGGTTTGTCCACCATAGACGTGGACAATGTGCACAAGATCCAACTCTCACTGAATCCAAAAATACTGGTGGTCCAATCCATGACTGTACTTGATGTGCACTTGTCATCATTTGTGCATGTGAATCAGCCACAAAGGAATATTCTTCAAAATATTTACCCGTGAATAGGTCTGATGTGACTAGAGAGATCATAACACATGTAACATCTCCCAAAACATGAATCCTATAGCCCATGACCATTACCAAGCTATGTATGTCTCTAACATGGCCATCCAACAATAACAAAATGTATGGTGCCATGCGAAATAAAATCTTGCACTAAAAAAAATTATATTTAAAAAAATATAATTTTTTTTAACATCATCATCTTGCAAAAGTAATATCAAGAAAAGTGATATTTATATCACTCCTCTATTCATGATGTTTGTTTGTCAACCATATTAGATGATGTTGTTTTGCTTTTAGTTATATCTGCATTGTTATAGAAATACACAAACACATTGTTTACTCCATTATTATTAATTGACAAAATGCATTCATTTTTCTTTTTGAGTCATGATGTGAGCTTGTCAGACTTGTGAAATAGAGTTTCATATAAATATTAACGATAAGTCTACCCTCCGCACAAAATTGACAAAGATGTTTGTTTTTGTGCCAAATGCCATGTCAAACACTCGAATGTATTGTTTCATGTGATCATAATGCTTGCACATGCTTTTGATTGATTAAGCCAATAATTTTAATGATTTCTTGAATTAAATTTTTTTTTTCAATGAATTGATATATGTATAACTTCTAAGTTTTTTTAATTTTTGTTTACATGCAGATTTAGTTGTGTTTGTGGAAACAAGTATTTTCCAAAAATCAGATGTTGCCCGAAACTCAAAAAATTATACTTTGCATTAATTGGTCCAATGTTGAAAAATATTTTCTGATGTTTCATATTTTTCAACCATAAGAAAGGAGAGATTGCTTATATTATCCATCTGTGATATTTTTATTTGGTTTAAATAGTAGCATTGAGTGTATTTATATCAAGCTTCATAAAGTTTGATCTTGAAAATGGATGTTGATATATTTGATTTATATTATTATAGTGAGAAACTTAGTATCAGTCTCATCTATCTTAGCGGTATGCCCGATAGAAGATAGTATAATTTGAGAGGTTTAATTTTAATTCCTAGAAACACATCAACAATGCAACCAATACAACACAAAATACAAACATCACACATACAAGATCCACCAATAGGCTACATCCACACAGAAGAGCGATCGTTTCACTAAAAATCAAAGTACATGAGTCTCCGTAATGAGAGTCTATCGACTTATCATCATGAGTGGACAAATTAATATATATAGCCTTAAGGTTAGCATATAACTAATCTAACCATGGTCAATCTAATTATGGTTAACAAGACAAGAGTAATTCTTACAAACTACTTCTTAACTCTAGACTAAAGGGTCAATAATTCTTGCAATCTATATGTAGTTGAGTGGGAAACCCTAGAAGATAAAACTAAAAAATTAGCTTTCCTTCTATGAATAAGAGTTAAGTAGAATTAAGCCATAACTGACAGTATATCGTATAGAGACTACATAAACATGAACTATTTACATAAGTCAATGATGTAAAATTTGTAATTTTGCATAATCCTTTGAAAAGCTATCTAGAGGAATCACTTAGGTAAACACATTAGCTATTTAAGCTCTATATCAATCTTGACAAGATTAAGCTTATTATAAGACAATGACTGTCTGATATAATGGTACTTGATGTTAATGTGCTTCACTCTATTATTCATCGTCTAGTTCTCCGCAATTACTATGGCTATCACAATGTAGGTTCAATTTATCTTGTGACAACCCATTTTAGTAATCAACTTGTTCAACCATATTGCTTCCTTTGATACCTTTACTGCTGCAACATACTTAGCTTTTGTGGATGAATAAAAGATACACTTTTGAAGTGTGGATCTCCAACTCATGTATCCACCTATGATAGTGAAAACATATGAAGTTGTAAATTTTTGGTTGGTTGGATCTACTACAAAATCTACATCCATTAGAATGCTATTGATTGATTTTGCATCAAACAACAATCCATGTCTAGTAAAATACTCCCTAGTACTTGTTCACCTTTCCAACAATAAATGCTAGATCCGGTTGGGTGCACACCATCAAGAACATAAGACTACCCACTACACTCTCATAAGGATTTTTTGATGTCATGATCATTTTAGTTAGGTCTATTGGACAAAGGGCAATTGAAAGTTTGAGATGAGCAGTCAAATCTCAAACTCACAATCTTAGCACTTATCATGTTGAACTTGACAATCACTTTTTTTGCATACTTATTCTACATCAACCATAGCTTTTCTACCTTCTTATCCTTTGAATATCCGTACATAACATTTTCCTTGATGGACCTAAATCTATCATGCTAAAAGTTGAACTCAACTAACACTTTAGCTAAGTAACATGAGATTTGATCTCAGCCTTAATAAGCATGTCATCAACAAACAAAACAAGAATAATGAGCCCAAAACTTGGACTACTTTTCCATTTCATATACACACATGGATCAAACGTCATTGGTTTTTGAAACTAGACGTAATGTTGTTTTCCTCCATACTATGAATAAGTATCAAACTATTGTCAAAGACACTCATGCCCCACAAAATTAGTCACATCAATCAAAACTTGCCAAAACACTGTCACGACTTATGTAGTGACATCTCTAGTTAGGTAGGTGCACGTATATAGGAGCAGATACAACAGTTAGAGCCGGTTGTGCAGTTATTGCCGTTCGCACTGGAACTGCTATTAGGGCCGACAGCGCCGTTAGGGGTCCTAGGGCTCAAGGGGTAGAGTTTGAATTAGGGCTCCTTGGAGGGCAATTTTCGAAGTTGAGCCTTTGAGAGTGATTCTATGGTGGATAGTAACTAGTGCGGGAACCTGAAGTCTTTGAAGCACAAAGTGGGTTTGGTTTGACTGTAATCTTTCTTTTATGCTATGGTTATGAGCGGAGTGTCCTTGTGGACGTTTTGAGAGTAGAAAAGATTTCAGTTCTCACCCCTTGGTAGTCTCTCCTCAACCGTGCGAAGAACTCCAGAATAGGGTTAAAGGTTGGGACCTCTGAACTCTTTCCAACTCTACTAGCTCCAACCGTATCATCAGTGCCAGGTACAGAGTATGAACTCGCACCTCCAAACACTATACCCGAAGTAATAGAGATGTAGTTCAATATTCTGGAGACATTACTGGTCTCCATTATTGTCTCTAGAACTCTATCTCCTCAAGGTGTTCACGCCGGAACTCATGATAATCATCCATCGGCGGATCCTCCAAATGCTGGAATAATCCCTTCCAAGCCCTAAACGGAATGAACAATCTAGAGTTGCAGATCCGCTGTAAATCACACCATGAATCAAACTCCTGGATGAAGTAATCCAACTCAATAGTGCCAACTGTACCTGAATATCGTCTAGGACCCTTGGTGGCCCCATAGATATCGTCCATGTCCCACAATAACGGTGTGGATACACACTCCAAGATATCACCAAGCTCAGCTCCGTCACTCTCTGGAACCAAATCATAGTCTTCTGTGAACTTCAAAGGCCAAGGTTGGTACCGAACTCCGCTACGGGTGCACCCAATGCTAACCCGAGTAGTCTCTCCTCCGGAACCTCCGTGACATTAATTGTGGTACACTTGTGTTGGTGTATGACGATCTATGTGTTGTGATGTTTGATGTGACAGCGATGTATGTTGTGATGCGATATATATGTGCATGACAACACTTTCAATGCTCCAAAAACTCATAATTCTCAACTTAAAATCCAATTTGAGTTTTGGAATTAATCTTTTCTAACTGAAGACGTCCACAAGGACACTCCGTTCATAACCATAACATAAAAGAGAAATTATAGTAGAGCCAAACCCACTTTGTGCTTCAAAGACTCCAGGTTCCAATACTAGATACTCTCTACCATAGCTACACTCTCCAAGACTCAACTTCAAAAACTGCATCCTAAGGTTCCATAATTAGAACTCTACCCCTTGAGCCCTAGGTGTCTTAATGGCGATGTCGGCCCTAACGGTAATTTCAGTGAGAATACCGCTAACTGCACAATCAGCTCTAATTGATGTATATGTTCCTACATGCGCACACCTACCTAACGAGAGATGCCACTACATAAGTTATGACAACTATAAACTTATGAATTCTAGAAGGTGAAAATTGCCTAAAGAGGCTACCGTTCATAATATAACTATGTTACATACCGCATTTTTACATGAATTTAATACCAATGAACTCTAGCTATATACAACAAATATATCAAAATCTGTTGTAGATGGGTTTGCATACTTTCTTTTAGCTTATTGTTGATGGCAGCTAGGGTCGGGCTTGCCTGTTTCTTTATTCCCACATGCATCATTGATTTTCTTGCCCTAGATATGTTATGAGTTGTGGCAACATGGTATTTGTTTGTGCATGAATTGGTGTCAGGAATGTTATGTAAGAAGGGGGCATACTAGTCATAAGCCTGACAACTTCCTCCTTGTTATGGACCTGGACCAGTTGCTTGCATTTCATCCACAAGTTCTTCCCATCATTTTTGTTCCCTAGACAGATTTGAAGTTATTCATGCGTTTAATTACGGGATCTGATGGGTTCATGGTCAATATTGCGGACTGACATGGCAGTTGTATCGAGGTTCAGTAGACATTCCCAAATACTTCTTTGAGTCGGTCCCACATTTCTTTGTCAATTGAAGAATTCTTAATTTGTTTATTCAATGAAGTTCAGAATGGCGATAGTGCAGTTCTTGTCTATAGCGTATCAGGTGCTGGCTTCTTTTGGGAGTTACTTAGGTGGGAGTGACGTGTCTCCACATACTACACGCCAGACCACTACTAGTAGCCATTGAACTTTGGCCAAGTTCTGGTGTCAAAGGCCCCGGGTGTGATAATTGGCATTGGCAGGCTTTACCGTTTGTTTGCCATGTGTTTTCACTTGAGTGTCCGGAGATTCACACAAGAAACAGAAAGGAGTGCGATGTTCATGGGCTTGGGTGGAAGCACGAATCGCTGTTCTTCAGCGCAGGCTGCCGACCAAGCCCGAAAAAGAAGTGACTGGTATTCTTGACATTGTTGTTGTCATTGATCTGCGCATGTGTTTTCTGTTAATTTTTTACTTTGTGGCTCTCGAGGGAGGAAGTGTACTTCTTTTGGAACCTCTTTGTGCTTCCACAAAACCTCTATGTTCAACGTGATCCGTAGTCATCGAGACACTGCCACTGACAGTGCCAAAGCTTGGCCGTAGCAATAGTTTTAGCAAGGCAGGAAATCGTACAGTGAGCTTCAGAGTAAGTTACGTGCCAAAGCTACGTGATTTGAGTGTAGATTACGAGAGTAAGTTAGCTCGATGTTGAATCTATGATAATCCAAAACTTCTGTAGTGTCAGCTGTGAAGGTGTATACGCATATGCATGCTTCTGAGGTACGGAATCAGTTTTCTGCAAAGGAGGAACTGATCAAATGCGGTGTTCTTGTTTAAAATGGATCTTGCAGTGACTGAGATAAGACGAGAATTAAGCCGTTACGACAGAGATCAGCTCAGACTACTTTATGTCAATCATTGACCTCACATAGTCCTGACCTTTTCCTCATCGGGACAGCTGGAACGTTCTATTCCTGCAGTTTCGTGAGTTAGCCAGACCTTTTGGATTGTTTAATCTATTGACTGTTTCCTCTGGCAAAGCCGGCGTATTGTTGTCTCCACTCACTGACCGAGGGTAGAATGTAAAAGTTACTCTGCTCGTAGTTATCGATTTTTCTCTACGTCTTCGAAGCTTCTCATGAGGTTTCCCTATTTTTCTGCCCTTTCCAGCCAGCTTAGAGAAGCGTTTGGTAATTGATTCAAATGCTTAGTTTTCGAGTGGTCCCATAGCTCTGAACAAAGTTCTGAAGAATTTGTGGAATTAATGGAGGCACTATGACTTTCCTGTAAAGAGGATGAACTGTACGAGGCTGGGTACGGCAAGACGGCATTCCCTCGAAGCGAATGGTGGAGACGTTTTCTTTGCAAGCTTGACGAATTTAAAGTGACAAGTTCTGGAAAAAATGATGTACTGCATTCTAATATTTTCGGAGGTAGCGTGCTGAGGTTATTCCTGAAAGAGTTTCGTTCTCGGTCTCAAATTGGTCAGAATGGCGTTCTTACTTCGATTTCGTAAGATTGACAGATAGTTTCAATCCACATAAATCTATTCATAAAATCGAACAAAGACATCGACGATCTCAGGAAATAAAACATTACGATCCGCTGAACTACTGTAAATCTGACGGCCGAGTATTCCAAAGCGTTCTTAGTTCAAAATCGTCCTAAATTCTATCAAGATCACGTACGAACTCTAGTACAAGCCAATCGAACTGTTTCACCGAAATTTCTAATACCAAAATTCGAATTTCATCGAGCGAATGTGATGGCTTTTCTTAGGTATTACATTTTCAAATCCAGTGTGGGCAGAGTGTATGGATTGCTCAATACTTATCAATTGATAGGATTAGCCTAAGGCCATCATCACGTCAATATCATCGTCATCACACTCGTCTCATACAAAACAGGTAGAACCGTTCCATGTTCTCGATCGAAAACACTAAATGTACAGAGTACCATCAATATATACATAACTAACGTATAGTTAGCTCGTAAGTACAGATTTCGAGCTGTAATAGCGTGAAACGAAACCACAATTGGTCGAATTGGAAAACTCAGAAGGGAGACTCAACAACAAGACACAGATAGCTACCGGTAGGTTCGATCGACTAATAGCTCGGCTACGCGAAACAGGGTCCGAAATCATCTTATCTAAAAGAAAGATTGCCAGAACTTCCAACTGCGCTTCTTCCTCTTCTTCGTCTTGGGTTTATTCTGCTCGGGCGAGTTGATGGGCTGAAAGCCAGAGCCGGCTGTGAACCTTGCCTCGCGTAGTTTATCCTCGTCCATGACGGGCCACAACCTCATGTAATGCGTCGATGGTAGACCATCCCAAGTGGGCTTCCTGCCACTGGAGCCAGGGCTCGTCACCTTGGAAACCAGCCTCTTGGAAGGCCGTCTCACAGAGTTCACCACATCAGTGCAGCAGCGACAAATCGGATGCAGGAGCAGCACATTCGTCGTCGTTGGCGCAGTCCATGTCCTGGTCGACGGGGCCTTCAGATGCCTGGCTGCTGCTGCTGCTGCTGTGATACTCGCCGCCGTCTTGGGCTTCGTCTTCTGCCATCGGGTGATCAGAGGAACTTGGGGCCGATTACTCCATCCCTTGAGATGGGTCTGACTGCGCAGCACCTTGAAGTTCAGAATCAATCTCGCCATGTCTGCAACTCGACTTCACCTTCCACCTCCACCTCCAAAACCCTGCAGATGGGGTACGAGGTTAGTCTGTTTGCGCTCGATTGCAGATCCCTGAGTTTGCTCGAGCGATCGATCGACAAATCCTCAGTCCCTCAGTCCCTGCTACAGCTTTTGGAAAATGATTCCTCCCGCTGCATGGCTAAACTCTTTCTTTCTGTTTGGTAAAAAAAGTCACGCAGCTTTCCTTCTTCTGGGTCGGAGAAGGGAGAACGAGTCGCGCATCAATAATCGGCCTTCTAAGCAACAATGCAGAGACTGCTTGCATGGCTTTTCCATCGGAAGCGCAACCTCTTGTTAACCGTTAGTTTCCATAGCATCGCATCGCATTGCATTTATACCTCGAATCCCTCGAATCCGTGCTGTGGCTGTGGCTCCTCGTCCTCAGTCTCCTCTACACCGAGAATACTGAATCGGACGTTATGAACATCGCGGCAGTCAATGCACACCAACCGCCATGCATGATTCGACGAGGACTATTGCTTCTGGGAAAGAGGTCCACCCATTGAGGCCACTGTGGATCGAAAGGGGCTCGGTGCGACTGAGAGGTTTCTCTGAAGGAGAGACGTGGGGAGCACACTGATGGCGAGCTCTTTATGTTGGTGCCCTTGGTCTCATCGCGGATGAGGAAGTTACTGTTTTTGATAAGCTTTATGGCGTTGCCACTGATGAGTGCGATAACACGCGTGACACTGCATGCGGCATGGGACTTGCTCGAGTTTTGGCTGTGTGTGGATTCTGCCATAATCCGGTACTGTCGAGCTTCATTGATTGCGAGGTTCATGCTTCTTCTGTGCAGAATCTGTCTACGGGTTTATGTAATGGGGAATTTCATAAATAACTGATTGGGTTCTGACACCGAAAGTTAACGCAATCTGTATGATGCCCGACGGTTTAACACGGAGATCAATCATTCGGAGCTGCTATTACCCAGAGGTGGTAGTTATTCCTCTCGATCATGAACCGGATTTACTGTCTTGTGTTTTGAACTCTTCGAGCGGTTTATATCATTGTGCATTTTGGGAGTCACAAAAAATCAGATTTGGTTATGATGTTCCCCCAGTCATGGAATCCTTATCAACGTTGAAGTTCGAACATCCTCGTCATGAAGGCTATTATGATGAACAGAATTCGTTGCAGGTGTCTAAATTTCTTCCCATTACCTTGTCGGCTCAGGGTTCGCTACAGATCCACCTGGTGTCCTGGTCCATATCTTCATTTGAAAGAGGCGTGCATGCACTGTTAGATTTTTCTCATTATTTCAAACGGAGATGAATGCTATCTGTCTCGAGTATGCGGACTATTAGTTATGTCTTAAATATTGACTATACAAACAAGTCCACCAGTGCTCTTAGGGAAACAAATGGCAAAAATGCTCCATTTTGAACTGCACTGCTTCTGGTCATGCAAGGACGGTCCTGGTCTTGTGTACAACATTATCGATAATCGAAATTGACTTCGATTTCAGATAAGATTGGGGAAACTTGTAACTTGCAAAGCAAAAGCCCGAACATTGATTGTCTTTAGGTTAGGAATTAGAGACGGCTAATCAAGTACTCTAGTCTCGAGGAAGTACGCCCTTTCTTTTAGTATTTTTCAGAGTAAAAAAATGCAAACCACTGTGCAAAAAGCAAATTCTCATGCCTTATTCTAGGGGTCTAAACACGAATCTGGTACTGTATCATCTGTCAAGGTACGTGTAACGATGTCCACGGGCTTTCCCACCCTCTGTGTAAATAATTCTCCGGCAAAGTATCCGAGTTCGGCCAGGAAGATGTTGTGTATTCTTCCTGTGGTGGACTGAGCACGGACCTGAGGGATTCAGCATGCAGGACGTCTGGGCCTGCAACCTTCACGGACAGCTGGCCATCCGCAACCTTTGCCACTCGTAAGTAGGAGAGCCCTGACGATTCTTGAGGGCTGTGCTTTCACTTTTTTTTACGCTCTTTCTTCAATCCATCCTCGCCGTGTTGACGATGATGTCTGATACTAAACCGCGGAAGCAAACACAACTGCAAATATATCGTTTTATAACGAATTCCTACACTCATCGTTTGGTTACTATATGAATTAATAAAATCCGTCGCGTGTAGGCTGGTATGCAAGTACATAAAAGGTAAGAAACCAAAGATTTCGTCTTCTGTTAAAGGCTCACGGGTACCGTTATATAACGCGGACAATTATGTACCCTGTGGACACGATGACTGTATTGCAGATTGCGTGGAATCTGCAGTCTAGTCTACATGATAATCGGTATAGTGACTACTTCCTACCCTTCAAACTCACAACTGATGACTGATCAGACATGCCAAGGAGCAGCCGTAGTACAGGTGTGCAGTCCGTGGATGGAAATGCATCTGATATTAAGACTTCGTGAAAGTTCCTAACAAGTTTTGTGTATCTTCCCCACTGGACTGAAATATTATGTATGTGTGAGTAAAACTGCTAACTGCCAGCTTCTATCATCTACTGTCGCGGTATGTTCGTTACCTCCTCGCATCGAGATGTACAATGAGAGTCACCAGATAAGCCAACCGTAATGTACAAAACTGCATCTAAAACAGAGATGTTGTCGAGTACCTGTTGATCTTTCTCATATCTTGAATTGCCTCTATTTGTCAACCTTCCGATTAAAATGGACTTTAAAATTCAGAGTTTCATCCTCCTATTTTACAGGCGCTACACGTTCAAACGGTTGGATATGGTTTATAAGGTTCTAACAAGGATGAGCCTATAGGAGGTTTCGAATTGTCTCCACTCACATTCTAAAGTTGGACGTGGTTTCACTTTGCATGCTGTACCCGACGTTACGTGCATCGATCGGTGACAGCAAACAACATCGGTCCCCAAGTTAAACGCATCAACGATTTCGATCAATAGAGGATTGGAAGCCCAGAATTTAGCGCTCTCAAATCGAGATGCAGAACTGAACGCACAAACGATGTCGGCATCACTTTTCAGCCGATGACAGTTTTCAGCTCACGAATACTTGCAAACTAGCGCTTGGATAGTCCTGCTCAATAGTAGAGATCCATTTTGAGACCAGATTGCTACACCGAAAAAAGGGAGACGCATGGGATAAAAACTGCGATGGAAAAACCATCGGAACCGAAAACAAAGCCGAAGCCAAGAAAGACCAAGGAAAGCCCCGCCTTAAGTCAAAGGAGAATAAGAAGGTACTAGTCACTCTCCTGGCTACAACTGGAAACGAGAACGTTCACTGAGTTTAGAATAAGAACGAGAACCTCTGACATGAAGGCAAATATCAGTTACATTACTTTTTTCATACCATCTGCATCTTCTGCTAATTCTTTCCTACTGGACTTGTTCGTAGTTCTCTGTTTTATCCTTCGGACTCTGTTCTCCTCTGGATCCACATCCATGATTCACATGTCGCTTCAGCTTATTTCTAGTCTGGAGGTTAAATTTTGCTCCAATTGCGCATTAATTTTACAGGTGGACTGCTCGGACGCTTTCTCGTCGATGGAACCAGATTTAAGAGTAAATAATATACTCCTGACTTCTTCAGATATACCAATCTGCGGGAGATGGTTGACTAACTATGAGGTTTTGAGGAGTCTTTTGTCAATCGCACGCACTCAGAGTTTAAGTGTAGTAACATGAGAAAAACCAACCGGTTCTGGATTCTGTCAAAAATGCCACCAAAGGATTCCATGGCGAAGAAAGTTCCTCTGCCGTTGCGACTTCATCCGAGCGATTTCTGAAATTGCGACTTTGAACCTTCAAATCTAGTGACTCTGTCTTGTCTGTCACCCTCACCAATCTCAAGACCCTCATTTGTGTTGCTGTTCTTAGACTGTGTTACATATATATGCATTCTGATGTGGTACATGTGGTACAATTGCTTGATTTTGTTCTTGTCTGAGTTCAGCAAATTACCTTCCCGTAAGTTACAAGCATTACATATAAAGAAGATATTTCTATTATGAAATACAAAGTGAAATATTGTATTCAGTTTGTACACGTAGAATTGTAAAGAGCAAACATATGATTCAAGCACTTACATCCTTCTAGACTTTTGTGCCGACTCACGACGAGATTTGCCAAACCTAATTTACAAATCATATCTGTACTACATGCCGCTTACAGTGTGCGAAGAGCAATACAAAGCTGTAATTATACATTTTTTTCACTAATTTTATTGAAGGTAAGACAGCACCATCCGTATTCAGAACGTGGGAGTCGGATGCTCTAAGCATTTCCAGCAAATTGAATCACATTACAGTTGCAACTTTCGACACTCACGCTGCGGTCGAAAAAGCCACCTTATGAGACATAGTGTTGACCTTATGCCGTGGAGATCAATAAAAAATGCTTGCAAGTCAGACTGATTGGATGTCTATGTCTTCCAGTGTACATTTTAGTGCTTGATCTTGTTGGCTGTCAAAGAAAAAGTCACTTTTGTATACTTAAGCTTGAGAATGCAAGCCTTTTAAGTAATTAAATCAAGCAGAAGTCAGTAGCGACATCTACTGAAGTCATTTGGCATTATAGTACAAACTGATGTGTTCAGCCGCTGTTTTAGTCTTGAGAGTACCGGAGTGCGTTTTACGACGAAGACGCTGGTTTATTTTTATATATAATGTGGTCATGGGAAACCTTGCCTCTTTTTGGTCTTGTATAATGTGTCGTGGCATGTTCGACGATTCGACCGTTTGCGGTGCAAGGGCATGTACCGTATCACCGATCTTGTAAGCGTTTCGTACTTATTTTTTCATGTGGTGACTTGTTTCGTAGAATAGAACTTTCATAGTTCGTGGGATAGCACTACCGTAGCTGCGAATAACTACTGGTATCCAAAACTTGTAAATGTTAGAGTGATCAATCAGAAAAATATTTATTTTTTATCGATATCTTTCACTTTCTTATTTTCTTATGAACATTCATATCTCAATTTGATTTCTATATTGAATCCATGAGTGGTCCGAACAACCAAACGGTTGTGGTGCTGCAGGGAGTCAAACGATGGATGAAGGTGACGCTGCATTTGAACCTTTAATTGGTTTCGGGCCCACTCATTTGCAGTTATCCCTTACCGAAGAATTTAAGCATGATAGAAAAGTTGCAAAAAAAAAAACACCAATCATCTTACATGAGATTCGTGCACACGAAGAATGCAGTTGCTGCTTGAGGACCTAACCTTGATCAACGCCTAACTGCAGCAGGATGTTGTACGCAAGGACAGTAAGTTCACTGGCTTCGTTTGTTTAGAAGTTAACGAACATAACCAGTTCAAAGCACGGGCCTCGATACCCAATATTTATGACGCACTCAATTTCGTCACATGAGTAATTATACCATTTGCTTATCAGGCAAGAGAGCATTATGAGATTGAATTGGGTTCTTAGCCTAATCCAAAAGTGACATGATCGTATGGGCATTCCGCGAGTGCACCATCATCTCTATTTCCTGCAGTAGACATTCTTTACAATCTTTATACAATCGTCATATTTTTGGGCTTACTAGATGATGTGCTATGTCTTGCATCTTTATATATTCTTCTTGACAAATGGGAATGTTGTCACAACAGAGAATGTCGCAAAGCAAATCGGCAGATGATTACGGAGAGAGAATAGTTGTATGAGAAAGCTTCAGTGATAGACAACCTACATCCTCTCCAAATTTGATGCTTACAATTCAGAGCATGTTAAGAGTGGTAGTACAGTTTTGAGTAGAAATTGAGTGTGCCCAAAGTCTTTTTACACAATCTTTGTATTCTGTAAAAGATCTACATGTACAACAATATGTATAATACAGAAGCAAAAGTGGGAACTCATGAAAATAAGGGTTTGAAAAAGCCATGGTTCTCAATGATGACAACAATGGTGTTATTGTATCAATTACAAAAGGGCGATATGAGTTATGACTCACTTGCAATTTTCATAATTTTGGAGAGAATGGTAGAGAATTTGACACATATAAGTTGTACAAAAGATGAGATCTTGAAGGAGAAAGTTAACACTTTGTCTTTTGTATTATACAAGTGCTTGTAGATGTAGAAGGTTATTTCACAAAATTCAAAGATTGTGTAAAAAATCTTTGAACAGAATGAATTTCACCCTAAAATCATCTTAACTCTCATAACATGCTCTACATTGTAAGCATCAAATTTGAAGATTTAGATTGTACTTATATTGAAGCTGATTGCATAAAAAAATTTCTCTTCTCCCTAATCATCTGCTGATTAGTCTTGGAACATTGATCGGCGTTGATAACATTTTGCTATAATGGAGACTCTATTGATAAACTCTTCTTATATATGTTTAACAATGTTTTTCTTCATCTCATTGATTTATTTTTTTTTACTAATTTTACACTTGAACATCTTTGCAAAATTGTAGAATCTTTTATGCCTTGTTATTGATTGAATTTAGAGCACTTCATCTGTGAATGTAAATTGTACAACTCAATGAGAAATGTGTCAACCAACACAACTTTCAAATATGATATTAGCCATTTCATAATAAGAGTTGAATCATTTATCAGATTTTGAAACTATTTCCTTGAGAAATCTGAATGAAAATTATCTATCATTGTCATGAATAAAAATGGAGCATGACTCTAGTCCAATCATTCATCTTCTTTTGGATGAGAGTTTAGAGACCAAAGAAGTATCACTTTTATCACTTTTTTGAAGAGAGTTCACATGCTCCTGAAGTTTCATAAGATCACAAGAGTGATACACTCATCACTCTTTCAAGACTTGATTTGAATGGACTAAGGAATTCTATGTGTCCAAGAAATTGAAGCTCAAGCCTAAGCACAAGTACTGTTATGAAAGTACTCTCCTCTATGGGGCCACCAAGGGTCCCAAAAAATATTTTAGTATAATTGGTACCATTGAGTTGGATAACTTCATATAGGAGTTTAACTCATGATGTGATTTGCAGAAGATACACAATTTTATATTATTTAGTATGTTTAAAGCTTGCAACGGATTATTCTAATATTTGGAGGGTCCACCGATTGGATGATAACCATGAATTTCCGTGTGAATTCCCTAAGAAAATTGAGTTTTGGAAATAATAATGATCTCCAAACTACATCTTTATTACTTCTGATACAATATTTGGTGGCGCGAATTCATCCTTTATACTTGTCATTAATGATATGAATGAAGTTGTTTGAATTGGGAAGAGTTTAGAGGTTCCAAGCTTTAATCCTATTCTTGAGTTCTTTGCACGGTCAAGGAGAGATTATTAGGGATAAGGACTAACAAGTTAAGAGGCTTGGATGAGTTCAAGCGGATGAATATGAGAGTCTTCAAGAGACATATACTCATATGCGTCAATTGATTAGTGTTATCCATGGAATGAGCACAAGCTGTCCAATATTGGTATGGCATATTGGATAGAAAGTTGAAACATAGAGTGAGAAATATCATCTTACTAGAGGATACATTATCTATGTTAACCATTCTGTTTTTGTCTTGTTGTTGAGTGCATTGAGCTCAACATCCAAGAGAAGAGAGTGGTGATTGATGGATTTAGCAATAATTCACCATCTTCATCAACTCCTTTTTGTTACTAGTCTACAATACAAACCAGGAGTGGTTATGCTACATGTGGGATAATCTTGACCATCCTAACAGAGTGGTGAAGGTGGAGGGTCAAGACAATTGCCATCATATTCAAGTCAACAATCAATTTTTGGAATGGTGTGTTGGACATGTGGTGGACCACATCACAAGAAGGATTGTCTTCAAGATTAAGGAGTGGATCCTATTGGATCAAAATCATGTGACCATGTCATATACATGGTCATATGATTGATCAATGTTTTAATCTCCATCGTGAATTGTGATAGTGAGAGTTGCCATGATAGTCCCTTGAAGAGGACGAGGAGTTCAAGATGGCAGGGGTGGTGATAGAGGATCAGTCCTTACCAAGTGATAGCACATAAGGCTACTCATGAGGTAAACATGGCATCTTGACTAGAATAGTTGGAGCAAAATATAGCTCGCATGGCTATAGCTCATCAAAGATCAGATTCTAGAGCTGATGCCTCTACTTTATATGATAGAGATGTTGTACAAATCATGTGTGCGACAACACAATCATGTGCAGTTGTTGTGACTCATAATGCAACATAAACTACTGAGTCTAGAGGAGTGTTAGTGGAGTTGGATCCATAAAGAGAGTAGACATGCTAGCTAGGTAGACTTCCTCAATTGTTCACACTATATGAGGCACAAAATACCTCATCCATGGTTCCTATGCGACCTATTGGAGAGATGAGGGTGGAAGCCAGTGTTGATGTATTTGGAGATGGAGCAAGTAAGATCCGGCTATCAACATCGTTTAAGATAGCATCCAACATAATATTGGGGATGGCAAAGATTCTTGTTTATTATCTTGTTTTCTCTACAAAGTATTTATTGGCATTAGGGGTGTCATTATCTCATGTATTACAATTGGTAGTCACACTTTACGAAAGCAAAGATGATGTGTTGGTTGCTTCTAGTATTGACATTACTAGGAGTGTTGATCTTTGGGTCATGATAACTACTGCTTGAACTTGGCAAGCTGATGTCACTCGAACAATAGAGTTATTAACGAGTCCAAGATATGAGCGTCAAATGCGGTGATGTTGAATAACATGAGTGGTTTCTTCTATTTGATTGCTTGTTTTCTCATCAAAGGATTTATTGGCATTAGGGGTGTAATTATCTCATGTATTACAATTAGTAGTCACACTTTGCAAAAGCAAAGATGACGTGTTGGTTGCTTCTAGTATTGATATTACTAGTAGTGTTGATCTTTGGGTCATGACAACTACTACTTAAACTTGGCAAGTTGATGCCACTTGAACAATAGAGTTACTAACGAGTCCAAGATATGAGCATCAAGTGCAGTGATGTTGAATAACATGAGTGGTTTCTTCTATTTGGTTGGACTTTCAAGAAAGATTTATCGAATTTAACGAACGTTGTTGGATTTTAGTGCACAATCCCTTATGTTGGGTAAGTATGAACTACTTGGTTTTGTTTGAAAAAGATCAATGTGAAAAGATGTCCATATCAGACATTTCTTGGAGGTTCTAGTGATGCACCCCCATACATCATCCGAATAGGATTGAATGTGCAAATGCAACCAAATCATATCATGAATAGCTATACAACGCGAGCACGTGATGTTGTTACACTTGCAAGTCTTATGATGTATTGGTGGATATGGTATTATACATGATAGGGTTTAACATTGATTATTGGAAGGAAAAAATATCTTATTGGTAAGGATGGAAATCTGATGAGGGGAGAGTGAGTCTATTTCCGGTGCAGTTTATTATCAATTCTAGCCCTTTAAGTAGAGGTTTGGCATATGTTACAACCTGCTGTACTTGTGTTATTTGGCTTGATGATTTGTTGGAGGGAAACATGGATGCACATGGTAGTCCATCTCTAGAGGATGTTATTATCATGTCAAGCCTTACTGGAGTAGTGTCATCCACATTGGATGAATCACTAGATACTTCATGTATACAACTACAACAATTGGCAGATCAACTGATACATTAGGTTTGGAGTGAGTTTTTTCTCCAAGGATGGAAAAGACAAAGGAAGTTATTCCCAGTTCCACAATATTATCACCTATAGATAGAACATATATTGCTTGATAGTATCCACATGAGGGCATATGTATATTGGATCTATTTGAAGGGATCATCACAACTTTGGCTTATGTTTTATAGTATTCCATACAAGTACGTCGATACTTGTATGTGGATCGAGATGAGATGAGAAGGCATGTTTTATTACGTCATGTGATATAATTGGTGTGACAATATCCAAATCTTCTACCATTGTTGGCAGTTTAAGGATATCAATAGGCCTTGTCGTCACATATTTTATTACTAGGGGTGCATGACATCATATAATTGATTATCGATGGATGGTCATATTAGGAATATACAATATTGAGTTATGACTTAGTTACAATGAGAATATGATGACATATGTCATCTTCAAAACCGTTGTTGTGATAAGGATACTTTAGGTCATGATGACCGACGGCTCATTATAAGGTTGTGAAGAGCTCACATTTGGATCAATTTTATAGGGTGAGGATATTGATAAGGCTCGAAGAGATATTATCTTGGACCTTATCAAATATAAAGCATGGTTAGGGTGCAAAGGGGAAGGGAGAAATCTAGAATATTGATTTTCTCACTAAGGAGCTTATTTGATTGAAGTGTAGCATCCGTACCAATGCCTTATCCATTTGTGATCAACATTTGATGTCTTCATCGCAATCATTTTCGGGTGTGGTTAATATATCACATTGGAGATAACTTTATACAAAAGTGACGAACTCTCCAAACTTGTTTTTTCTTCCAGTCCTTTCCTATGGCACAATTTGAAACCTGACAGTATACATTTTGATTTAGTTGAGCGCTATGGATTTGAACTTGCCAATAGTTGTGACTTTCAACATGTGGGTTCTAATCCATCACTATTTTTTACCAAAAGCATGCCATAAGGAGTTAATTGTTAAGAATTTTATCGAGTAGTATTATTCTTGACTTATAAACTCCACGGTTCCGTTTGTACTTTTCTTCATACTTAGCTAGTTTTGAATTGTTATTTTGACTCTTTATTAATTATATCTCATATTTTTTATATGATGGCTAAGTAATGTGTTTAGATAAGTTGTAAAGCTTTAAGTTAATAGGGATCTAATTTGGTCACACTACAGGTCAAAAAAGTCACACTTCATTCTCATTGAGTAAAATTTGGACAAATGGGGGCACTGAGTTGAAGTCTTTCGAGGTTTTGAGGAGTTTTGGAAGCCTTGACGGGAACCATTTGGAGATTTGGGTAGGAAAGCTTATGACGAGAGCTACAAGGTTGGCTTAAGAATGATGCAATTGAGTGGATGTCAATCTATTATGATGATTGAAAGTTGTAAAGTGAAATTCAGAATATGGAGTGTCTTTGAGGCTATTTTGAGAAATTTATGTGGCTGAAGTATCTGATTGAACTATTATATATTTTACAACTCAAGTTTGTGTTTGGATTGAAATTTAACTCAATTAAAATTTTTTTGAGTATATAGTGATAACTTGAAGTTTGTGTACATAATCAGACTTGCATGATTGCATTGACTATCATAAAGTTAGTAGAGTGATTATGACTTTTGATATCAAAAAATACCAATAAAACTTTCCAGAGTTGAAGCTTGGATGATAAAAGATATTGTTTTGAACTTTGAAAGCAATTGAAATGAAGGATTGAGATGTGTGATGATTTTAGTACATAACAATCTATATGTTATCTTGTGATACAATGTATGATTAGAGAATCATTCCAAGAGATCTAGAAAGAAAAACGTTAGAAAATTTTCTAAGAGCATAACAAGGCTTTAAAGCAATTATTTCTAAAGTTTATGCAATATTCAAAATTAACGGTATTATTTTTGAATATCACGATCTTCTTATGCGGAAGTTTTACTTGTTGCAATAGACTCAAATGTGGATTGATGAGGAGAAGAAAGAGGGAATAGCGACTCATATGAGGGTCATGAAGGTTCTTCTATAGCCATACGCTCAAGTGTCCTTAGAGTGAAGTAATGTTTATGAGACAATGAGTTGATAATGGTCATGGGCTATATGATTCACATTCTTAAATATTTTGGGAGATGTTATATGTGCTACAATCTCTCCGGTCATAGCAGACCTATTCACCAACATACATTTTGGAAAATGTTCACTTATTGGATGATCCATGTGCATGAGTGATGACAAGTGCACATCAAGTTCAATCATGAATTGAACCAACAATATTATTGGATTCATCAAGAGTATGATTTTGTGCACATCTTCCAATGTATATGGTGGACAAACCTTCTTCCAAGGGAGGTTTTATTACAAGTATATGATGGAGTGCATAGATACTCACATCTCACAGTGGAGAGTATTTTGGATGTAGGTAGACACTCTTATGAAATGGTCTATGTTGATAGGTCACCAACTGTAATTGTGAACCTTGTGGGTAACCAAGAGTTGCATTACTCACATTGTTGAGTATTCTACCTTCCCATACATATAAATAGAGAGAGAATACCTAGACTTGTATGGGATTCTCGCTAGCCCGACTTGATTTTGCTCGAGCCTACATCGATGATATTATGGTATACAAGTGCTACAATGGTGGAACATGAAATATATTTGTAGGAGATATTTGAGCATTTGATAGCTCATGGTATCAAGTTGCATCCTAGAAGATGTAAGTACTTTCTAGAATAGGTAAAGTACTTGGGTCATATCATAACCAAGATGGTTGGTAGTTCAGCAAAACAATGTGAAGGCAATCTTGAGTATTCCACAACTCTCATATGTGAATAGGTTCAAGCCTTCCTTGGACTTGCAAACTTTTATTGTCTATATGTGTGAGGATTTAACACTATTTCCAAACCCTTGACAAACCTAATAAAGCTAGATCAAGAGTGACATTAGAGAGATGAACATTAGAGAGCTTTTGTTGACCTCAAGGAATGGTTGACATCTGTTCTATTTTAAGTAGACTAATGAGAGGTTGTTCCTTTCAAGTTTATACTGATTGAAGTATGTTGGGTTTGGGAGCAGTGCTTACCCAACATGATGACAAGGGGAATGAATTTGTAGTAGTTTATGCAAGTAGCTCCAACAATACTTCAGATTAAGTATAGTTCTTACAAAGGATTTTTTGGCAGTTGTTTGGGCTATAACACATTTCAAATAATTTTTATTTGGAAACTACTTCACTCTCATCAATGATCATCAACCATTAAATTGTGCAAGCTTTCATGTAAGCTTGCACAATGGGCTCTTATCCTACAAAAGTATGATTTCAAGGCTGTATATGGAGAATGGTGAACCGTGATGAGGATGGATTAAGTCAAATCTCATGTACAAGTCAAGTTGACGAAACCAAGGCTCGATGCCAGGGTGATATTGATAAGAAGATGGTGTCATGTTGCCATGCATATGCCTTTTTGAATATGTTGGGTCTTGAGAGCTATGTGATATCTCTCTTGGGTCAAAAAGTGGATATGTTATCCTTGGATGTTAAGACTAAGGAAGGTTTGATGGTAAGCCGAGACATCCATGATGACATGATGGTGTTGGAGTATCTTTGTAAAAGTGTTTTGGTGGGAATTTTGAATGCCACGGATGAGGATCGAGTTTTCTATAAAGCTTGGTGTTTGTTGCTCATGATAAGTTAGTTCATTTTTGAGTAAAGCATATATATAGTTTACTTCAAAGTCACTATATGCAAACTGAGGTGGAACAGTTTGTGACTAGATGTAGATGATTGTGTTCGAATATCATTCAATGCATCTACATCACAATTACATCCCCCATCGATTATGGGACTTGGTTATCATTGGAGCTTGGATTTTGCATGATCTTTGTCATTGACTATACAACATCATCAATATGTGTTGGTCATGGTGGAGCATTTTTCCAAGTGGATTAAGTTGGTGGCATTGCCTCCTCACAAGTCAAATGAGAAAGCAATTTTTGCATTATTAGCTTCAATGCTTAGCCGATTTGGTGCACAATCGGAGGTGTTGACTTATAAGGGTACTGAATTTTTGAATGAGAATAAGGTCTTGTGTGATCAAACGTTATTATCATATCATCTCTAAAGATCATCTTGAGGCTAATGGTTTTAACAAAGAGAGTTGTTAAGAAGATGAAGAAAGGACTAAGAAAGTTTGGCTTGGAGAAAGCTCATTTGAGAGACTAGAACATCCAACTACTATGGATGGCCATGTATTATCAATTTATCCAGCAAGCATATCTAGCTTCTTTCTGACCATACTTTCTGTTATATAGTAGAGATCCACACTTATCTGCAACTATTTGTTGAGAGTCAACTGAAGTCTTGGATTTGGATAACCTTCATGTTTGGATTAGGGTGTATTTTCAAAGTGCAAAACTCTTTTGTAGAGTAATTCCCATGGCATTTGAGAATCTGACTTTTGCTCAACATATAAATACTTTGTATTTTATTACATTTTGTCATAGGAGATCGATATAGACCTTGAATTCACAGATTGCATGTTGGTGAATACGTTTCATTGCAGTAGAGTGCACCAACCACATATGTTACTCTTGGTCGCATAATTCTACGAGTTTTACCTTCTAGAGTTTTGGTATTAAAGCACCGTTGTCGTGTTGTGACGCGGCTACTATGAGAAGATGATGACATGTGTCATCTTCAGAGTTGTTGTCATGACGGCGACACTTTAGGTTAGGGTAACAGATGGCATTGTAAGGCTGTAAAGAGCTAGGGAGATCTAGACACATCACCTTGCTGACTAAGGAGCTTATCTGATTGAAGTGGAGTCGACGTAGGACGTGGATAGGGGACAACATGATACTCAAGATGTACCATTGTCGAGTCCATTTGTGATCAACATCCGGTGTCTTCATCGTGATCGCTTTTGGATATACTTAGCTCGTTTCAAGTTGTCATTTTAACTCTTATTAGTGACAACTCATATTGTGTATAGGATGTCTAAGTAAAGTGTTTAGGATAGTTGTAAAGCTCTAAGTTTCAATGGAGCTAATTTGGCCCCACTAGAGGTCAAAATAGCATTCTCCATTCCCATTGGTCTAGGAGTTTTGACCAATGAGGGCAATAGGGCAACTTTTCGAGGTTTTTAGGGATTTTGAAGATCTTCCAGGGGGACATTCAAAAATCAGAGGATAGCATTGGAAAGCTGACGGGACGAGCTACATCGTGGGCTCACGAATGGATGGATTTGAAGGATTTGTCACTCTGAAACGGTTATTCAAAGTAAGAGAGAGAAATTTCCACCTTTGAGTGTATTTAGAGTGTTCGTGAGAATCTGACGAGGGTTTTGGGAGATCAGAGTCAACTGAAATACAGTTCACGACTTGGGCTTGTGTTTTGATTGAGGTTTTGACTCGATTGGATGAGTTTTGAGTACGGAGTGATAGGTTGAAGTTTGTGCAAGCAATCAGAGTTGCAGGATTGCACTGACTATCACAAACTTAGTACATCAATCATATCTTTTGATATCAGGAATTTCTGTCAATAAAACTTTCAAGAGTTGAAGTTCGGATGATGAGTGACCTTCTCATGAAATTTGAAAGCAATTGGAGTTGAGGATTGGGATGTGTGATGGGTTTTGTACACAGGGGTTTGCATATCGCCTTGTGATACAGAGGGTAAATCAACAATTGTTTTGAGAGATCTAGAGGGCAAAAACATCTAAAACTTTTCTGACAAATTGAAAGGGTCATGACCCAATTTTCTGTAAAGTTGGAGCGAAAGTTATTGGTCGAATCATTGGATATCATGATCTTCCTCCGTTGAAGTTTTACCGGTTGTAATGTGGAGTGCTGAGGAGAAGAAGAAGAGATTGACAACTCACACAAGGTTCTAGAGGGTTCTTCTACAGCCAGGCGCTCCGGCGTTCTCAGAGCGAAGAATTGTCCTTTGCGACACCGTGATGGTATGATTTGGAAGGATTGTGTGCATAATTGTGCGTCATATCACCTTCCAAACATTGATGGGATCATGGATTCAAACCTTGCAATTATGCAAGTACGACTGAGATGTATGTTATGTGGATCAATTGGTGGAGCAAATAATATGTTGATGTGTGATTCTTATTTGAAAGTATGACATATGTCATGTTTGACACCTCCTCTCAATGTGATGCCCAGTGGGTAGTGGAGATGTCCTCTGGTGCTGTCCATTTCTGTATGGCTTCTATCTTCTCACTCATCATTTGGATTCCCTCCGTTGTGACTCGATGGCCTAAATAATCTACTTCTGATTTGCCAAATTCACATTTTGAAGCTTTGGCATATAACTCATTCTCTCGCAAAACCTGGAGTATCTCTCGTAAGTGTCGCCTATGATCTTCTAAGGTTGTACTATATACCAAAATATCATCCAAAAAGACAATAACAGATTTGTCAAAATAAGGACGAAAAATATCATTCATTAATCCCATGAATGTGGCAGGTGCGTTGGTGAGACCAAAAGGCATCACTAGATACTCAAAGTGACCATACCTAGTAAATAAAAGTTGTTTTATGAACATCTTCATCAGCAATTCGAATCTGGTTGTACCCGCTCCTCAAATCCAGTTTGATGAAGTACTTCGCCCCTTGAAGTTGGTCAAACAAATCATCCATTCAAGGTAATGGATATTTGTTTTTCACCGTTTGTTGATTCAACCCACGATAGTCAATGCACAATCTCAGACTCCCATCCTTCTTCTTCACAAACAAAGACAGGGGGCTCCATAAGGTGAAATGCTTGGTTGTATGAACCCCTTTCTCAACATCTCCTCCACTTGAGCTTTACGTTCCTCCAACTCATTTGGAGCCAAACAGTATGGAGCTTTGCACGTTGGAGTGCTTCCGGGTATCACCTCAATCTTGTGATCTACACACCTCTTAGGTGGCAACCCTGCCGGTAGATCATCTAGGAAGACATCCAGATACTCTAAAATAATATCGCTCAATGATTCCGGAATGTATAGATTGTCCTTAGAACCAGCAACATCTCTTATAAGTCCTAAGAAAGATACATCACCTCTAGAAATGGCAGTCTTACCAATCACAAAGAGAGGTAAGCTTCTATTCTGAGATCTGCTTCTATCTCCGTAAATCTTCTATCCACTACTTTTTACTTCTTTCTTTCTCCAATCTACCTCCGGATTGTATTGCTCCATCCACGGCATTCCTAGGATGACATCATATCGAGCTAATTGGATTACTCTCCATTCAATCTCTTCCTGGTACTCGCCTATGGCTAGTTTTACACTCCGTGCTAATGTCTCAATTGGTTCAGTTTGCCCATTTGGCAACTCCAGTTCCTCACTCACATCCTTCATCAAACTCAATCCTAATTTCATTGCAACAGATCGTGATAGAAAATTTTATGTTGCTCCAGGATCAATTAGGACTCTCACCTTGTGTCCTTCCATCATCCCATCTGTGACAATCAATCGTGCTTGTTTCTTGTTTCCTCCATGAGCTTCCAATCGTTGTCTTCTTCCAACCCCGCCTTTTCTTCATTTAGTGGAACCAGTAAGGCCACAGGAAAGTTTAGTGGTGATCTTCGTTTCCCTGCAAGATCTCATCTTCATTGTCGTACTCCCTTCCTTCCATGTTGTTGAACGGCCTTCGCAACATAGGTCTTCCTCCGGGTGGTCCTGATCGAGTTCTACAGAACTTGGCAATGTGACCTATCCTCCCACATGTATAGCATTGACGCTTGTCACGAACCCCCATTCCTCCTCGATTAACCGTTCCATTATTTGCAGGAAGATCCGGCAAATTTGGAATAAATGGTCGACGATTATCACCTCCATACCTAGGCGGTGGTCCTCGTGGTGGTGCATATCCTTCCCTACATTGAAGGTTTCCCAACTCCATGGGTGTTGGGCCAAGTGGTTCCCGAACATTGCTTGATGGTTCACCGTGTGTGATCCCATAAGCACCCGAAATCCGTTGAGCAATTGCGATTGCTTCATTCACTGTGGATGGATTACTCACCATCACCTCCTTTCGCACTCTCTTTTGATACTTGAAAATCACGAAATTCTTCAATGTATTCATGTATGCCTCCTTTCTGCTTCAAATCCCATAACTTCATTCTCGCGGTTTGAAGGGAATCCACCGCTTGAAAGTTTTGAAGAAGACAAAAAGTTAGATGAATTTAAGAGCAAGAAGCTAAAGACATTGTAACAAGGAAATAAAATCATTTGTTAATTTTCAGATTTTTCTGATCTGATTTTCTCTTCTTGATCGTCATATGGATTGTCAATAATAAGAGAGGTGTATACAAACTGGAAGCTCATAAAGTGTTGCAGAATTCACTGAATTCAATGCAGCTGTTCGTAGATTTGAACCTTACATTCCCTTAATGTCATGTCGCACAAATATTATTCAGTTCCTTGGCTTTTTGTGACTCATAATGTAGTCATCTACATGATGCTCATAGAGTACCGGTAAGAGGTCGAGAAAGTCGAACAGTCACCAAAAATAAATGAAGCTTTAAGACGAAATCAGAATAAGACAAAAATAAGAAAAAAAAAAAATTACAACGAGAATGATGTCTACGTTTAGCAACTTATTCAATTACAAACTACAAAGAGCAGCGAATTCACAAAATCATGAAAGTTCAATTGTCTGAAATTGCCACAGCAATTCGAAACCGTAGCGAGTCTTTGAAGGTGTTTTAAAGCACATAGCCGTGAGCACACGTTTGAAATGCTTGGTTGGCGAGAGTTGAAAAAAGTCAAAATTTTTGAATGGAGGACAAAGTCGGATTCACAAGAGTTTTGGAGAATTGCTACACATGAAAACTCCTGCGAAAGTGCAACATGTGTCGGTTTATGGAGACTTGGAAGAATATTGAGTTAAACGAATGTCAAAACTCCTTGATGTGGCATGACAAATCTTGCAAAATCAGGTGACTACATGAACCATCTAAAAAAAAGAAGATTCTGCTAAGGCGCTGCTAACAAACACGCTGAAATTGTTGGAACTGAAAATATTCAAAGTAGAGTCTGTCAACTTCAGAGAATAAAATAATTCGTTAATGAATGGTTTTGATAGTTATTTTTGGGAAAACCATACAATGACTACAAGTCATTCACATCATGTGTGAAGAGTTACATTTGCAAGACTACATCAAATTTCAGAAAAAAATTAGAAATTTCGGATTATTTCAGGTCATGCAAGATGTGATGAATACGTTGTTTAGTTTGTTTATGGCTTGGAAGAGATTATTCCAGCATTTGGAGGGTTATTGTATGATTATCATAAGTTTTGATGTGAACACCTAAAGGAGATTGAGTTTCGGAGAAATATTGGTCTCCAAATTACATTTCTATTGCTCTGGGTATAGTGATCGGTAGTGTGAGTTCATCTTCAGTACTTGGCACCGATGATACAGTTGGAGCTAGTCAAGTTGGAAAAAGTGTAGAGCTCCAAACATCTAACCCTATTTCAGAGTTGTTTGCACGATTGAGGAGAGACTACCAAGGGGTGAAAATTGATAAGCTACAATGCTTGTAGGAGTTTCAACGAAAGTCTTTGAGAGGCATATATTCCAATGTTTTGGTTGATTAGTGTCATTCATCCATGGGATAACATAAGCTGTCCAATATTGGTATTGCATATTGGAAAGGAAGTTGAGACCTAGAGTGAGAGATGTTACCTTACTACATGAGACATCACCTATGTTGGGCATTGTGTTTTGTCTTGCTAAGCATATTGAGCTCAACATTCAAGAAGAGAGGATGGTGACTGCTGGGTTCATCAAGAAAATACTAACTTTGTCGACTCTTTCATGTTACTAATCTACAACAAAAACCCGGAGTGGTTATGGTAGACATGTGGGACAATATTGATCCTTTGGACATAGTGGTGAAGATGTCATATCCAGACCATTGCCATCCTTTTTAGGTCAAAAATCAGTTGTTGGGATGGTGTGTTGGACTTGTGGTGGATCTCATCTCAAGAAAGATTGCTTTCAAGGTCAAAGGATGGATCCTATTGGATCAAAATCATGTGAGCATTCTCACAAACAAGATCACCTAATGGATCAATATTTTGACCTCCATCCATAATTATGATCAATGAGAGTTGCCATGGCTATAGCTGAAAGAAGCCAAGGAGTTCAATGTGGCAGGATTGACGGTAGAGGACCATTCCCTACTCAAGCGTTAGCCAATGAGGCTAATCGTGAGGTGAACAAGGCATCTCGACTAGACTAGTTGGAGCATAAGATAGCAAGTATGGCTATAGCCCAACAAAGATCAGATTCTGGAGCTAGTGCCTCTACATCATATGATGTAGATGTTGTAGAATACATGTGTGTAGTGGGAAAATCATGCGCAGTCAATGTGATTTGTAGTGCAACACAAACTACTGAGTCTAGACAACGTCCATGGAGTTGGATCCACAAAGAGGGCAGGCTAGCCGACGAGTTAGACTTCCTCAACCATTCACATTGTCTGAGACATTGAATACCTCATTCATGGCTCCTATACTACCTACGGAAGAAATGAGGGTGCAAGCCAATGTGGATGTACTTGGAGATGGAGCAAGGAGGGACTAGCCATCATCATCGTTTGAGGTAACATCTGGCACAATGTTTGGGGCGGCAAAGAATCTTGTTCATTCTCCTCTTTTCTCAACCAAGGATTTATTGGTATTAGGGGTGTCATCATCCCATGTACTACGATTGACAGCCACACTTTGCCAAAGCAAAGAGGATATATTGGTTGCTATTAGTAGTGATAGCACTAGTAGTGTTGATCATGGGATCAGGACACCTACTAGTGAAACTTGGCAAGCTACTGCCACTCGATTGATGGAGTAACCAACGAGGCCACCATCCAAGCGTATCAGAGTGTCACCAAGTACGATGATATTGGATAACATGAGTGGTGTCTTCTATTTAGTTGGACCTTTAAGAAAGGTTTATCCAACTCAATGTGTGTTGTTGGATTTAGGTGCACAACCCCTTATGTTGGATAAAGATGCACTACTTGGTCTTGATTTGCGAAAGACCCATGTGGAGAGATGTTGATTTCAGATTCAAACCTCTCTTGGAGGTTTTAGTGATATCCGGTATCATACATCATACGGATGGAGTTGACTATGTAAGTGCAACCAGAAATATCACGGCTAGCTCTACAACGCAAGCACGTGTTGTGCTTACTCTTTTAAATTTCTAAGATGTATTGGTGGATGCGCTAGTGTTATGCCCAATGGGATTTAGCATTGATTATTGAGAGGAGATAGCCTCTTATCGGCCAAGTTTGTAATCTAATGAGGGCCAAGTGAGTTGATTACTTATATAATTAATTATCCATTCTATACCTTTATCAAGTGGAGGTATGGCGTATGTTGCAGCCTTCAATACTTGTGTTATTTGACCTTTTGATTTGTTAGAGGGCAGCATGAATGTACATGATAGCCTTTTCTAAAGGATGTGGCTATCATGCCAAATCTTAGTGGAGTCATGTCATCCACGTTGGATTAATCACTAGGTACTTCATGTATGCAACTACGACAAATGGCACATCAGAAGGTGACAACAAAGTTTTCATCTTTAGATACAATGTCTACTGCTTAGCAGTATCTAGTGGGTTTATGTGTGCTCGATGTGTTTGGAGAGATTAACACAAGTTTGGCTGATGTTTTGCAGTTTGGAATACGAGTACATCGATATTTGTATGTGGAGCGAGATGAGATTGCAAGGCACGTTTCATTACATCATGTGGCATAATTGGTGCGGAGATATCCTAATCATTTACCATTGTTGACTATTCAAGGATATCACCAAGCCTTGCCGTTTGATATTTTGTTGATGGGGGGATAAGATCTAGCTCTACATGACACCATACATTTGGTTGTTGTTGGATGGCCATGTCAGGAACACACACATGCTGGTAATGGCCATAGGCTTCACATTCTTGCATGTTTTGGGAGATGTTAGGTGTGTTACGATCTCTCATGTTATAAAAAACCTATTCTCTAGCATATATTTTGGAAAATGTTCCCTTGTTGGGTGATCCCGTGCACGGGTGATGACGAGTGCCCATCAGGTTTGATCATGGATTAGACCATCGATATTGCTAGATGGAATGAGAGTAGGATCTTGTGCACACCATCCATGTCTATGGTGGACGACCTTCTTCCAAGGGAGGTTTTATTACGAGCATATGACAGAGTGGAGAGAACCTCACATCTCAAAGTGGAGAGTATTTTGGATGTGGTTAGACACTCCCATACAGTGGTCAGTGCTGAAAGGTCACCTATGATAATGGTGAACCTTGTAGGTGAGTCAAAAGCTATATTATATAATGCCACATTGCATTATCCACAATTGAGTTATCCAGCTTTCCATGCAGAAAGAGGGGTAAAGTCTTCTTCGAGTATGTTTGGAGTTTTTTTGCATGGAGCAAGTGGTGGTTACAACTACAAACCTTTATGATATAACTCAAGAGGTTACAACTAGAGCTACTAGACTTGTTCATACTGAGATAGTGGAACCTGGTATGAGAGAGCAGAAAAAATTATTTGCTCAAGAGGTTGTCATTTAGCAACAAGAAATTTCATCTTGTATCTCTACTGTCGATGAAGAAGGAGATTTGGGATATTGAGATTGGTCCAAAATTGATAGGAGAAGAAAGACATAGGTGTGGAGGCTTCTGACGAGCTTCAAAAACTATTTTGCCTTTAGTATGAAGGATTTAGGCTATTTGAAGTGATCTAGTATAGGGATTGACTTGACAACTTATGCACTAGTATACCGTCGTCCCTATTGATTCAATGATATAGAGAGAGATATGATACAAAGTAGGTGTCAAGACCTTCTTGAGGCTGGATTAGTGGAGATATTTTATGGAGAGTATGCCTTTGCTGTGATGATGCTAGTCAAGAAGGATATACATGTCAATTATACAGATAGACGCATGTGTGGTGACTATCGATCTATCAATCGACAAACAAAAACTGATCGATATACTATGCCTACACCTAAAGATATCTTTGATGTTGTTGGGCATGCAAAGATTTTCAGTACATTGGATTTACAAGCAAGATATCATCAGTTGCAGATTCGAGATGAGCATAAGGCCAAGTGGCCAATTGATTTGCATGACAAGTGTTGTATCTGTGGAAGTTCTTATAATTTGGGTTGAAAAAAACACTTGCTGAGTTCCAAAGAGTAATGGATAGGATCTTAGCAAGACATGATTGTGCTGGAGCTTACATTGATAATATTCTAGTGTATAGTTTGAAGGAGGTATTTGAGCAACTGATTGCTCATGGCTTCAAGTTGTATCCTGGAAACTGCAAGTTCTTTCAGGAGGAGGCAGAGTACTTGGATCATACCATATACCTAGGATGATTGAGAGATGAAGAAACCAAGTTGGAGTCAATGTTGAGTATTCGAAGACCCTTAGATGTGAATAGGATGTGAGCTTTCCTTGGACTTGCAAACTTCTACCGTCGATATGTGTGAAGAATTAACACTATTGTTAAAGCCTTGACAAAGTTGACAAAGCTAGATCAAGAGTGACATTGGGGAGATGAACATGGAATAACTTTTGTTGAGCTCAAGGGAAGGTTGATATCTGCCCCTATTTTGAGTAGATATGTGAGAGATCGTCAGTTTCAACTTCATACCGGTTCGAGTATGTTAGGTTTAGGAGTAGTGCTTATTCAACATGATGATGAGGGGAAGGAGTTTTTAGTAGCTTTTGCAAGTCGCTCCAACAATGTTGTGGAGTCAAAATATAGTTCTTATGAAAGATAATATTTGACAGATATTTGATCGGTGTCACATTTCAAATGTTATTTGTTTGGAAACTCATTCACTCTCATCATTGATCATAAACCATTGAAATGGTTGACAAAATCAGATAAGCTTTCAATAGAGCTTGCACAATGGGCTCCTATCATATAGGAGCATGATTTCACCATTGTTCAAAGATTTGGAATGGTGAACCGTGATGAGAATGGATTAAATCAAAACCCATGTAATAGTCAAGTTAATGAAACTAGGGCTCGATGGCACAATATACTGATGAGAAGATGATGCCACATTGACATGCATAAGCCTTTTTGAGTATGTTGGCATTTGAGAGCTATGTGATATCTCTCTTGGGTCAGAGCGTGGATCTATTATCCTTGATAGTTTAGGTTGACGTTTGAGAGTTCATTATATGTGAAGCATCTCCGGGACAAAGTTCTTATAGCGTGTGTTAAATGCTAGAAAAAGATAGATATCGCCTCACCTTGAATATAGTAAATTTCGTTTTGCTAGATTCTCCAACACCATGAGCCTTCCATTTGTACTTCTCACTGATATGCTCGAAGTGTTAGTTAACCCGTGAAGCTCGTTTGTTCCAAAAGTGGAAGGATTCCATCAGATCTCCAGTCGGATCAAGTGACTCAAGCTTTGCAGAGAAACCCAAATGAGGCGTTGCGTAGAAAAACAATCCCTTCAAGTTCTGTATAAAAGCCTCAGATATACGCTCAGTGTAACCCTGACCTTCAACACTTCTGGAGGCATGAAGACAAACTTTTTTGATCACCAGTCCTCCCACGCAGTGACCCACCAGCACAATCGGACAGTTATGTTGTCCGACCTTCGCAAGCATGATGAGAGATCTGCTCAGATTCTCGGCTATGGAGAAGCTATCCAAAGTTCCTTTGACCTGAGTCTTTGAAACACTAGAATCATAGGACACTGTAAGTATCCGTGCATATCTCATCTGGATGTCGATTCCTTCAAATTTGTCATTCACCAGCCAAGTATTGACCCAGCATTTCTCGTTACCAGCATGTCTCGGCAATGTGCTCCATGTGCTAAGGTACGGCTTCTCGTCATTTTCATTCTGGGAAATACCATGAACGAAAACCAGCTCAACACTGGGATCGCGATCAAGCGGGGTATGGATCTCATACACTTCATCATTCAGTTTTATCACTTCTTCCTGCACGGCGGGAGTGAGTTCAGGGCTGTGAGGATGGGAAAGTCGAACTTCGACACCAATGTCCTGATCATTCTCTGCATTTAAGCTACTTCTCATCCTGAACATGTACTACTCACAAAAAGCAAGCAGCAATTAATAAGCAGGTTCTGTTTCACTATTTAAGTTATGTACAAAGTCTGATATATAGTTGACTGCGCTCAGATTTGTCACTTGAAATTAAACTCTCCATGGCAGTTTCAGACATAGAATCACAAAAATTGTATCGACACTGAGCACTGAATACGGACTGCTGCATTGGAATGGAAATCTGAAGGAAATGTACCGGGGCAGTTCGGTTATGAGTAGAAGTCGGTGGTAGGATCTCCAGCCCACTATGAAAGTATATCTTCCTGAATTCCTTCTTAATGTCCTCCACGATCTGAGGAGACAGAAGGTCTGGTGCTCTCTCTGCATCTCTCGGTAAAGACAGAGGGTACAGAGGGACTGCTGTACCCTCTGGTTCGTATTTAGGATCCCCAATAGCAGGCCAATTGTATTTGTATGTCATACAAATATCAATGGTGTTATCAGTCCTTGTGTGGAACGGTCGCCTATAATCCAACTGGTTCTTAGCATTATCTAGCATTTTGTTCGACAGATCTTCGACTGATATTGCTTGCTCGGGTCCTCTCAGTTCTATTGGAATCAGATGGGTCACACATTGCGTGCGAAGTATACACAATGATAAGGCCACCCCAGCGCAACCCATCTCCGATGTGGAAAATTCACGCAACGGGGTAATTATGTTTACGGTGACGAAGTTCTCTGCTCTCCTTCTGATCTTGTTTACAGATAACCTGAAAAAACGAGCTTGCATGTCAACTCGATACGTCTCTGTTGACTCTTTGCCTCTTGTTTGGGGGTGGAGAAAGATATTACATATCAAATGATTATAATATAAGTTGGAGGAAGACAATACAGTCAGGACAGCAACAAAATAGTTTGTGAAGGTGTGGAGCTAAAAAATGAGAAATGAGATAGTTCTATCTACGCATCTGTCTGCGTACTGCCAACACGACAATCTCTGATATATGAAACCTTACAAAAACTGACCACTTGTATCTCAACCCCAAATCTGCCAATCGATAAGCAATGTGATTGCACGTTTTTGCAGCGGGATTTTTAGGTCCTCTAACAAAGCTTGTAGGTCAACGTTAATAGATAATGTTACCTTGTGGTATTCGATGGTTTGCGGTTTCCAGTATCACAAGTCCTGACCAATATATCGATGTGTTTTTCTGCCGGGGAGTCGCTTTCCACAAATATATCATGGCCATCTTCATGAATCTTGATCAGCCCACGACTGCAACAAATATTCTTATCGCTCGTCTTCAGCTCCTGTAGCAGCAAGTTCCGCAGTTTGATCTAGCAGTGACAAGCAAAATATGTAATTGTGATCAGGAATATAATGTTGGAGTGTACTGAGAATTTTATAAGACATGAAGTGCATGTGAATATATAGGCCGCACGGAGTTCTTTCAATATATAGTCAGAAATGATGCATCTGCGTATTTCATGGAATGTTTGAACCTACCTGAAACCTGGCAAAGAATGACCTTGACAAGCAAGTTCTTTTGAACAAGATCCTGAGTGCTTGCTTTGAGAGTTCTGTTCTTGATGCTTCGATCCCAGAAGAACATCACAGCTCCTCCGCATCCGCACACGGATAAGAACATCGCAACGCAGTAAAGAAGCGCTTGAACGTAGTTGGCGTAGTTATTGTCGATGAACTGGTTGAATAAGCCCCAGATGATAACATATCCCATGACAGTGGCGAACACCGTAGCTGCAACCCACTTGGTGTCACCTGAGCCCGCCATACTTCCATCAAGTCATCACTGGACCTGGACCTCAAGAAGACAAAAGGAATCGAAATTGCAACACTCAAGGACGAGAAACTAAACTTAACTGTCTGGGATTTCGCCGGACAGTCGATTTACCGTCCTCTTCAAGAAGTGTTGTTTCCCAAATGTGGCCAGGCTTGTATCTTCGTGTTCATTTTCAACCCTTTTGAGACGGGGAAAGACAGAAAGGTTTGGAAGAAGAATGTGGAAAGTGCCTTCAGGACTGACTTGAGATCATGGCTGAAGTTCATTGCCTCGAACTCTCAAGACAAGGCAGTTTCGCGTACACAGGTGCTGGTCGTTCTGAGTCACCAGGACAAGATGGCTCGGAGCGAAACAGATCTGAACTGGGCCCGAAACATTGTGGATAAGTTCCAAAGTACTTTTGAAGGCAAAGTGGAGCTGTGTTCTGGTAAGGAAATTCAATGCATCAACTGCTATGACGGAGGAGAGGTAAATCTCGTGATGGAGTCGATTTTTCAGCGCATAAAATCAGGTTTCTTTGAAATGAATGGAAAGCACTTAGTCCCTTTGCCAGGCATTGAACTGACAGCTGTGCTTCTCAAGAGGCCCAAGGAAATTCTCACTTCTCCTATCTGGCGGACCTCCAAGCTCTATTGCTTCTCCATCAAACACAACGATGCACTTCGTCACATTGGCCCGGAAAGTGCGAGTGGAAGAACAGTTTTGCAGGCTATGGCTAGCTATCTCCACGATGTAGGTACCATTATCATCATACCTAAGTCTGATCTGGTAGTGGTTGATCCTAACTGGATGACCGAAAAGTTTCTTGGAGAGCTGATTAACCAAGGGCATGGCTTTCAGGCCGTGGGTTCGCCCAAGAGACAGTATCATTGTGATGAAGACGGTTTTGGGGGAGAACGTACTTTGACAAACATGCTCTCTGCTCTTGTTGATCAGTTCCACCAAGAGCGCATACAAGTCTCTTTGGACGAACTTCGGGAGCTTCTTCTCAATCTTAACTTATGCTTCAAGCTAGATGATAAAGACGGAGATTCTCGATACTTCATGCCAGCGATTATTGATGACTACAACGACCAGAAGAATTTTCAGAGAAAAAGGCTTCGGTGGTCTATCGAAAGTTCTGATGGTTGTCAGGACTTCGGGTTCCGGTTACAGTGCAATGATCTGGAAAGAACTTGCTTGTCAAGGTCATTCTTTGCCAGGTTTCAGGTAGGTTCAAACATTCCATGAAATACGCAGATGCATCATTTCTGATATATGTTGAAAGAACTCCGTGCGGCCTATATGTTCACATGCACTTCATGTCTAATAAAATTCTCATTACATTCCAACATTATATTCCTGAACACAATTACACATTTTGCTTGTCACTGCTAGATCAAACTGCGGAACTTTCTGGTACAGGAGCTGAAGACGAGCGATAAGAATATTTGTTGCAGTCGTGGGCTGATCGAAATTCATGAAGATGGCCATGATATATTTGTGGAAAGCGACTCCCTGGCAGAAGAACACATCGATATATTGGTCAGGACTTGTGATACTGGAAACCGCAAATCATCGAATACCACAAGGTAACATGATCTATTAACGTTGACCTATAAGCTTTGTTACAGGACCTAAAGCAAGCCCGCTCCATAAACCTGCAATGACATTGCTTATCGATTGGCAGATTTGGGGTTGAGATACAAGTGGTCAGTTTTTGTAAGGTTTCATATATCAGAGATTGTCGTGTTGGCGGTGCGCAGACAGATGCGTAGATAGAACTATCTCATTTCTCATTTTTCAGTTCCACACCTTCACACACTATTTTGTTGCTGTCCTGACTGTATTGTCTTCCTCGAGCTTATATTATAATAATTTGATATGTATTATCTTTCTCCAACTCCAAACAAGAGGCAAAGAGTCAACAGAGACGTATCGAGTTGACATGCAAGCTCGTTTTTTCAGGTTATCTGTAAACATGATCAGAAAGAGAGCAGTGATGTTCGTCACCGTAAACATAATTACCCTGTTGCGTAAATTTTCCGCATCGAAGAAAGGTTGCGCTGGGGTGGTCTTATCATTGTGTATACTTCGCACGCAATGTGTGACCCATCTGATTCCAATAGAACTGAGAGGACCTGAGCAAGCGATATAAGTCGAAGACCTGTTGGAAAACTTGCTAGATAATGCTACGAAGCAGTTGGGTTATACGCGATCTTTCGACATAACGACTGATAACTTCATTGATGTTTGTATGACATACAAGCATTCTTGGCCTGCCATTGGGGATCCTAAATACGATCCAGAGGGTACAGCAGTCCCTCTGTTCCCTCTGTCTTTACCGAGAGATGCAGAGAGCGCAACAGACGTTCTGTCTCGTATGATCGTGGAGGACATTAAGGAGAAACTCTGGAAGATATATCCTCCAATTGGGCTGGAGATCCGACCACCGACTTCTACTCATATCCGAACTGCCCCGGTACATTTCCTTCAGATTTCCATTCCAATGCAGCAGTACGTATTCAGCGCTCAGTGTCGATACAATTTTTGTGATTCTATGTCTGAAACTACCATGGAGAGTTGAATTTCAAGTGACAAAACTGAGCGCAGTCAACTATATGCAAGACTTTGTACATAACTTAAATACTGAAAAAGAACCTGCTTATTAATTGCTGCTTGCTTTTTGTGAGTAGTACATGTCCAGGATGAGAAGTAGCTTAAATGCAGAGAATAATCACGAGATAAATGTCGAAGTTCGATTTTCCCATCCTGACAGTCTTGAACTCACTCCCACCGTGCAGGAAGAAGTAATAAAACTGAATGACGAAGTGTATGAGATCCATGCCCCGCTTGATCGCTGTCCCAGCGTTGAGCTGGTTTTCGTTCATGGTATTTCCCAGAATGAGGAAAACGAGAAGCCGTACCTTAGCACATGGATAACATTGCCGGGCGATGCTGGTGACAAGAAATGCTGGGTCAATACTTGGCTGGTGAATGAGAAATTTGAAGGAATCGACATCCAGATGAGATATGCACGGATACTTACAGTGTCCTATGATTCTAGTGTTTCAAAGACTGAGAGCAAAGGAACTTTGTATAGCTACTGCATAGCCGAGAATCTGACCAATTCTCTCATCAACCTTGCGAAGGTCAGACAACATAACTGTCCGATTGTGCTGGTGGGTCACTGCGTGGGAGGACTGGTGATCAAAGAAGTTTGTCTTCATGCCTCCCGAAGTGTTGGAGTTCAGGGTAACAGTAAGAGTATGTATGAGGCTTTTATGCAGAGCTTGAAGGGATTTTTTGTCTACGCAACGCCTCATATGGGTTTCTCTGCAAACCTTGAGTCACTTCACCTGACTGGAGATCTGGTGGAATCCGTCAACTTTTGGAACAAACGAACTACACGGGTTAACCAAGAATTCCAGCAAACCCGTGAGAAGCACAAATGGAAGGCTCATGGTGTTGGAGAATCTAACAAAACGGACTTTACTGTATTCAAGGTGAGGCGATATCTATCTCTTTCTAGCATCTAACACACGCTATAAGAACTTGACATATTATGAACTCTCAAACGTCTAATTTATCAAATATTTTCATACTTTCAGAAAATAGAAATATGGATCTACAAGTGAATATTTGAAGCAAGAAATGAATCCTGTTTTTCGAATCTCCAAACAGATCTACATATCGATTGACTTTTTGTATGTGTGGACGTACGTCCACACGACTTTTTGCATCTGGCTAACTGTAGACGGTTTCATGCTAAGCGTAAAACAACGAACATATCATTCTACGCTAAACTCTATAATCAATTCATCCTCTTGATGGAACTATTCTTAAGTCATTGTTTTCCTGTATGACTGGTGCTTTTAATTTGATAACATCAATCTGATTTCTTGCAGAAATCTTGGCCTATTCGAATCACGGCGATGATGGTAGAAGAACCATCAGCAAGATCTGCGTGCATGGAGAAGTTTTTTTTAGTTCAAGCCACTGACCACTTCACGATATGCCGACCATACGAGAAAGTTTCTTATAGTTACTCGATTTTTGTTTCGTTCCTTAGGGAACTTTTTAATGATCTTCAAGGTAAGAACCTGCAAGCTATCCATATGGAGGTTCTCCCCGACAAATTCCGTTTACTGCTTCCATCGCAGGTTCTGTAATCTCCAACAATGCTCATGTAGGCCTAGGCATACCCTGCTTTACAGATTACAATGGATTTTACCATTTCTGATTCTCGATCTTGGAAATATGCGGCTGGCACACTAGCGGTAAAAGCTTGGGAGAATTCTTCGCAGGTTAAAAGCATATTAGAGGCTAGACAAATTCCTATCACTGGGCTTCTGTGTAACTGAGGGAACTAAGGTATTGTACTTGCATTTGTTTTCCGCAGAGAATGCGGAGTAGGAGGACACAACGGGCATTGAGTTTCAGCCGTTTCTGCAATGTAACATTTCTTAAGATTGGCGGCAGATGCGCGAGCAATGGAAGATGTCTTCATGGTTGCTGAAACAAACCTTTCACTCCAGCTTGGGAAAGGTTACAGTCCAACCACACATCTCTTTTTAGAGACGGGAATAGTTCCTCGTGAGCATCAATCAAACTTCGTTTCGTATAAAGGCCACAACTGCTGACCTCTCTTTTTCTAAGGTTGACGTTTCCTGCAAACAATTTCATGTTTATTCATCAATCTACTCGTATATAGGTTCTACCAGGACTTTTGGTTCTCGAGCTTCAAGCACTCTTTCAACGGCAACGGAATCATAATGATCAGTCGCGAGGATAAGATTTTGAGAAAAATGATATTGGAGCCGATCACACGTTGGAATCAAGATTGCTAAATATGTAGGAAGACAGAACACATTCCTTTCTTCAGGATGCGCAGGATGATTAGAGCATTTGCACAAGCAAGAAGTCACTCTTAGTCTAGTTCAGTCAGAACTGAATCGATTTGATGTTCAAATGAGACTTTCAGTTGAAACTTCCAAGTGTAAAGTTTACTAGATCGAATTGCACATACGGTTCGCAGAAGTTTGACTGTGGTGGAAGTTTTTAAAATTAAACCCTCGGTATTCTCTCTGTGATCATGCGTTTTTGGGGATTTCTGTCATTTTGTCAATACAATAAACCTCAAAAGTGTTTTGTAAAGTTTCTCTCGCAGCTGTATGAGCATGTGTTGATTAGAGTTGGGATCCCTGCCCCTTAAATACAGAATGATGACTCAAAGTACAAGAGAGTCAATGATTTAGATGAACTGTATCTAGTCATGAATCTAGACTGATCATATTGGTAAAACGCAAATTTAAAGCATGTGATGAAGGTAACCAGGCGATAAATGGTATAAGAAATCATCTCGTAATTCCAACCCCTCTTTACACGTGGATGTGAGATAACGTATAACTTACTACAAGAGTATTTCAAGGGCTATTGCTAATTCATAATTGAGGTTATACTTTATACATTCTCCACATCTTTATCGTTTATCAATGTATTCAATAATCTCATAATGTCTTAGTTTTGCATCCTAATGTTAAAATATTCAACAACTACATGCAAATATTCCAAATACTTTGAAAAAAATGTCTCAATTTCACAATTAATTTATTTGAAACATATGTTTCTAACATTTGTTTCTAAAATATGCATGTTTGGTATTACAAAATAACAATGGCACAACAACATGATCTTGAAATTATATTATATAACATAATTAAAAAAAATGTTATAAAGATATTGGAATACAATATAAATGATTTAAAGTTTTCACAAAATCTGACATCATCATCTCAATTTTCATATTTAAGATGCGTTCTTTAATGCCCAAGATTGTTCATTTATAATAAAATATGCTTATATCTAAAATGTTATTTAATATATGACTATGTTTATTTTAGAAATTAATATATTTAGTGAATTTTTCTTAAATTGAGTCGACAGCGCTTTCCAGGGTGCATTAATGGAAGTATTGGCTGATCAGGGTACGGAATTTTTGGACGAGTTTCAGACTTAGTATGATCAAGCATTGATATATCATTGTACCATTCAGAGAGATCATTCCCATGATGGTCTTCATGATACTAGTGTTCAAATAATGAAGAGAGAATTGAGAAAGTTTGGCTTGGAGAAAGTTCATCTTGGAGATAAGAACATCCAGCTACCATAGTTGGCCATGGATTATCAATTAAGCCGGCAAGCAACTCTAACATCATTCTCGTCGTACTTCTTATTATGTGCTAGAGATCAATACTTACTTGCAACTATTGACTCAGATTGAGCTGAAGTTGTGGACTTGGATAACCCTGATGCTTGGGTTAGGATGTGTTATCAAAAGACATAGCTCTTCTGTAAGGTAATGCCCATGGCATTTAACAACCTGGCTATTGCTCAAGATAGAGACACTTTGCACTATGATTCCATTGGAGGAGGTGGATACAGACCTTCAATTTATAGATTTCATATTGATGATAACATTAACTTGCATTAAAGTGCACCGACCACGTTGGATTCTATGACTACGTGAGGTTTTACCTTCTTGAGTTTTGATCTTGGAAGGTGATGAATGGTGTGATTTGGAAGGATCATGTGCATAATTATGCGCCATGTCAGCTTCCAAATATTGATGGTATTATGGATTCAATCCTTACATTTGTGTGTGCAGGCTTAAGATATTTGTTATGTGGATCAATTGATGAAGTAGCCTATATGTTGCTTTGTGATTCTTATTCTAGAGGATGGCATATGTCATGCTTGACATGTCCTCTCAATGTTGTACCCAATACTAATAGCATCGAAGGACAAAGCTTCTCAATGTAGGATACATTGTTCTTCTGATTATAGTTATTTTTCTTTTTACTTTTATCTTTTTACAAGATACAACATTGTGTATTGGAGTGCAAAGAATCATAACTGACTCCAATGTGGTACATTTTCCAACAACTCATTGAGACCTTGTGCATTTTTTTTTTCCTATGCCTAGGATATATGTATCACGTTTAAACAATCAGCAAATGTAAGCAACCAATAAGTTCATATTAGTCATGATTAGATAACAAGATGTAATGGAAAGATGATTGGATGTTCATTCAAGAAGAGACATTCATGAGGACACTCCTTGCAAGAAGAAACCACTTGTATTTTTTAAACAAGCACATGTATTGGCAACAAATCCTCCTTATTCATATCTATATTCATCAAAACAAAAAAGTTGAGTGGAATTTTGTTATTAACACTTTTTGGGCTCTTGTACAAAAATTGTCATATAGCTTAGGTCATGTAGACATAAATCTCATCACAACATACATTGTTGTCACTTCAAACCTCATAATACAGATTTCATTATACACCAACACAAATGTACCACAATTATCAATTCTATTCTAAAAATATCCAGAAGTAGATTCTGCTCATATCTATAGCAAAAAAGAGAAATTCAAGTCAAGCAAAATCCACTTTGTGCTTCAAAGACTCCAAGTTCTCACACTAGCTACTATCCATCATAGTTACACTCTCAAAATCTCAACTTTAAAAACTGCACGCCAAAAATACCTAGTTCCAACTGTATCCTTTGAGCCATATGTCTCATAAGTGCTTTTGGCTCAACTTGACCAAAATTCACAAAACATAATAGTCACTTAAATAAATTTACTCATATATTTAATTATATTTTAGATATAATCATACTTTTTTCTAAATGAACAATCTTGGATATTACAGTTGACATCTTGAATATGAAAATGGAGATGATGATGTCAGATCTTTTGGAAACTTTAAATCATTAATACTGTATTCCAATATTTTTAGAAAATTATTTTTTAATAATATAATATAATATAATTTCAAGATCATGTTCTTTTAATGTGTTGTGCTATTGTTATTTTGTAATACCAAGCACGAGTTAACTATAAACATGCATACTTTAGAGATATGTTTAGTAGTTTGAAAGAAATTACTTGTGAAATTGAGACATTTTTTTTAAAGTATCTGGAATATTTGCATGTAGTTGTTGGATATTTCAACATTAGGATGCAAAACTAGGACAGTATCAGATTATTGGATACATTAATAAACGATAAAAATGTGGAGAATGTATAGAGGATAACCACAATTATGAATTAGCCATAGCCCTTAAAATACTCTTGTACTAAGTTATACGTTGTCTCACATCCACATGTAAATAGGTGTTGGAATTACCACATGATTTGTTATATATACCTTCATCTCATGGTTGAAATTTGCGTTTTACCAATATGATCAGTCTAGATTCATGACTTGATACAGTTCATCTAAAGCATTGACTCTCTTGTACTTCGAGGGACAGGATCCCAACTCTAATCAACACAGGCTCATACAGTTGCGAGAGAAACTTTACAGAACACTTTGAGGTTTATTGTATTGACAAAATGACAGAAATCTCCAAAAACGCATGATCACGGAGATAATACCGAGGGTTTACTTTTAAAACCTTCCACCACAGTCAAACTTATGCGAACAGTATGTGCAATTCGATCTAGTAAACTTTACACTTTGAAGTTTCAACTAAAAGTCTAATTTGAACATCAAATCAATTCAGTTCTGACTGAACTAGACTAAGAGTGACCTCTTGCTTTTGCAAATGCTCTAATCATCCTGTGCATCCTGAAGAAAGGAATGCGTTCTGTCTTCCTACAGATTTAGCAGCTTGATTCCAACGTATGATTGGCTCGAATATCATTTTTCTCAATATCTTATCCTCGCGACTCATCATTGGAATTTCGTTGCCGTGGAAAGAATCCTGGAAGCTCGAGAACCAAAAGTCCTGGTAGAACATGTATACGAGTAGATTGATAAATAAACATGAAATTGTTTGCAGGAAACGTAAACCTTAGAAAAAGAGAGATGAGCAGAATGTGGCCTTTAAACGAAACGAAGTTTGATTGATGCTTACGAGGAACGATTCCCATCTCTAAAAATAGATGTGTGGTTGGACTGCAACCTTTCCCAAGCTGGAGAGAAAGGTTTGTTTGAGTAACCATGAAGGGATCTTCAGAAATGTTACATTGAAGAAACGGCTGAGACTCAATGCCCGTTGTGTCCTCCTACTCCACATTCTCTGCGGAAAACAAATACAGGTACAATACCTTAGTTCCCTCAGTTACGCAAAAGCCCAGTGATAGGAATTTGTCTAACCTCTAATATGCTTTTAACCTGCAAAGAATTCTCCCAGGCTTTTACCGCTAGTGTGCCAGCCGCATATTTCCAAGATCGAGAATCAGAAATCGTAAAATGCATTGTAATCTGTAAAGCAGTGTATGCCTAGGCCTACAGAGCATTGTTGGAGAGAACAGAACCTGCGATGGAAGCAGTGAAAGGAATTTGTTTGGGAGAAACTCCATATGGATAGCTTGCAGGTTCTTACCTTGAGGAGGAGCAAAAAGCTCCCTAAGGAACGAAACGAAATTCAAGTAACTATTAGAAGCGTTGTCGCTTGGTCGGCATATCGTGAAGTGGTCAGTGTGTTGAACTGAAGAAAACTTCTCCATGCACGCAGATCTTGCTGATGGTTCTTCTACCATCATCGCCGTGATTCGAATAGGCCAAGCTTTCTGCAAGAAATCAGATTGATGTTATCAAATTAAAAGCACCAGTCATACAGGAAAACAATGACTTAAGAATAGTTCCATCAAGAGGATGACTTCAGTATTCTCACTCAGAGTTTAGCGTAGAATGATATGTTCGTTGCTTTACGCTTAGCATGAAACCGTCTACAGTTAGCCGGATGCAAAAAGTCGTGTGGACGTACGTCCACATATACAAAAAGTCAATCGATATGTACATCTGTTTGGAGATGTGATTCGAAAAACAGGATTCATTTCTTGCTTCAAATATTCACTTGTAGCATCCATATTTCTATTTTCTGAAAGTATGATAATATTTGATAAATTAGACGTTTGAGACTTCATCATATGTCAAGTTATTATAGCGTGTGTTAAATGCTAGAAAAAGATAGATATCGCCTCACCTTGAATACAGTAAAGTCCGTTTTGTTAGATTCTCCAACACCATGAGCCTTCCATTTGTGCATCTCACGGGTTTGCTGGAATTCTTGGTTAACCCGTGCAGTTCGTTTGTTCCAAAAGTTGACGGATTCCACCAGATCTCCAGTCAGGTGAAGTGACTCAAGCTTTGCAGAGAAACCCATATGAGGCGTTGCGTAGAAAAAAAATCCCTTCAAGTTCTGCATAAAAGCCTCATACATACTCTTATTGTTCCCATGACCACCAACACTTCGGGAGGCATGAAGACAAACTTCTTTGATCACCAGTCCTCCCACGCAGTGACCCACCAGCACAATCGGACAGTTATGTTGTCCGACATTCGCAAGGTTGATGAGAGAATTGGTCAGATTCTCGGCTATGCAGTAGCTATCCAAAGTTCCTTTGCTCTGAGTCTTTGAAACACTAGAATCATAGGACACTGTAAGTATCCGTGCATATCTCATCTGGATGTCGATTTCTTCAATTTCCTCATTCACCAGCCAAGTATTGACCCAGCATTTCTCGCCACCAGCATCGCTAGGCATTGTGCTCCATGTGGTAAGGTACGGCTTGTCGTCGTTTTCATTCTGGGAAATACCATGAACGAAAACCAGCTCCACACTGGGATCGCGATCAAGCGGGGCATGGATCTCATACACTTCGTCATTCAGTTTTATCACTTCTTCCTGCACGGTGGGAGTGAGTTCAAGACTGAGGATGGGAAAATCGAACTTCGACACCAATCTCCTGATCATTCTCTGCATTTAAGCTACTTCTCATCCTGGACATGTGCTACTCACAAAAAGCAAGCAGCAATTAATAAGCAGGTTCTGTTTCAGTACTTAAGTTATGTACAAAGTCTTATATATAGTTGACTGCGCTCAGTTTTGTCACTTGAAATTAAACTCTCCATGGTAGTTTCAGACATAGAATCACAAAAATTGTATCGACACTGAGCACTGAATGCTGACTGCTGCATTGGAATGGAAATCTGAAGGAAATGTACCGGGGCAGTTCGGATATGAGTAGAAGTCGGTGGTCGGATCTCCAGCCCAGTATGCAAATATATCTTCTTGAGTTCCTTCTTAATGTCCTCCACGATCTTAGGAGACAGAAGGTCTGTTGCGCTCTCTGCATCTCTCGGTAAGGACAGAGGGTACAGAGGGTCTGCTGTACCCTCTGGATCGTATTTAGGGTCCCCAATGGCAGGCCAAGAATGCTTGTATGTCATACAATTATCAATGTAGTTATCAGTCGTTATGTCGAACGCTCGCGTATAACCCAACTGCTTCTTAGCATTATCTAGCAACTTATTCGAGAGGTCTTCGACTGATACTGCTTGCTCGGGTCCTCTCAGTTCTAGTGGAATCAGATGGGTCACACATTGCGTGCGAAGTATACATAATGATAAGGCCACCCCAGCGCAACCCATATCCGATGTGGAAAATTCACGCAACGGGGTAATTATGTTGACGGTGACGAACTTCACTGCTCTCTTTCTAATCTTGTTTACAGATAACCTGAAAAAACGAGCTTGCATGTCAACTCGATACGTCTCTGTTGACTCTTTGCCGCTTGTTTGGGGGTGGAGAAAGATATACATATCAAATTATTATAATATAAGCTCGAGGAAGACAATACAGTCACGACAGCAACAAAATAGTTTGTGAAGGTGTGGAACTGAGAAATGAGAAATGAGATAGTTCTATCTACGCATCTGTCTGCACACTGGCAACACGACAATCTCTGATATATGAAACCTTACAAAAACTGACCACTTGTATCACCTGTAACTTGACCCCAAATCTGCCAATCGATAAGCAATGTGATTGCAGGTTTATGCAGCGGGCTTGCTTTAGGTCCTCTAACAAAGCTTATAGGTCAACGTTAATAGATCATGTTACCTTGTGGTATTCGATGATTTGTGGTTTCCAGTATCACAAGTCCTGACCAATATATCGATGTGTTCTTCTGCCAGGGAGTCGCTTTCCACAAATATATCATGGCCATCTTCATGAATTTCGATCAGCCCACGACTGCAACAAATATTCTTATCGCTCGTCTTCAGCTCCTGTACCAGTAAGTTCCGCAGTTTGATCTAGCAGTGACAACCAAAATATGTAATTGTGATCAGGAATATAATGTTGAAATGTAATGTGAATTTTATTAGACATGAAGTGCATGTGAATATATAGGCCGCACGGAGTTCTTTCAACATATATCAGAAATGATGCATCTGCGTATTTCATGGAATGTTTGAACCTACCTGAAACCTGGGAAAGAATGACCTTGACAAGCAAGTTCTTTCCAGATCATTGCACTGTAACCGGAACCCGAAGTCCTGACAACCATCAGAACTTTCGATAGACCACCGAAGCCTTTTTTTCTGAAAATTCTTCTTGTCGTTGTAATCATCAATAATCGCTGGCATGAAGTATCGTGAATCTCCGTCTTTATCATCTAGCTTGAAGCATAAGTTAAGATTGAGAAGAAGCTCCCGAAGTTCGTCCAAAGAGACTTGTATGCGCTCTTGGTGGAACTGATCAACAAGAGCAGAGAGCATGTTTGTCAACGTACGTTCTCCCACAAAACCGTCTTCATCACAATGATACTGTCTCTTGGGCGACCCCACGGCCTGAAAGCCATGCCCTTGGTTAATCAGCTCTCCAAGAAATTTTTCGGTCATCCAGTTTGGATCAACCACTACCAGATCAGAATTAGGTACGATGATTATGGTACCCACGTCGTGGAGATAGCTAGCCATAGCCTGCAACACTGTTCTTCCACTCTCACTTTCCGGGCCAATGTGACGAAGTGCATCGTTGTGTTTGATGAAGAAGCAATAGAGCTTGGAGGTCCGCCAGATAGGAGAAGTGAGAATTTCCTTGGGCCTCTTGAGAAGCACAGCTGTCAGTTCAATGCCTGGCAAAGGGACTAAGTGCCTTCCATTGATTTCACGGAAATCTGATTTTATGCGCTGAAAAATCGACTCCATCACGAGATTTACCTCTCCTCCGTCATAGCAGTTGATGCATTGAATTTCCTTACCAGAAAACAGCTCTACTTTGCCTTCAAAAGTACTTTGGAACTGATCCACAATGTTTCGGGCCCAGTTCAGATCTGTTTCGCTCCGAGCCATCTTGTCCCGGTGACTCAGAACGACCAGCACCTGTGTACGCGAAACTGCCTTGTCTTGAGTGTTCGACGCAATGAACTTCAGCCATGATCTCAAGTCAGTCTGGAAGGCACTTTCCACATTCTTCTTCCAAACCTTTCTGTCTTTCCCCGTCTCAAAAGGGTTGAAAATGAATACGAAGATACAAGCCTGTCCAGATTTGGGAAACAACACTTCTTGAAGAGGACGGTAAATCGACTGTCCGGCCAAATCCCAGACAGTTAAGTTAAGTTTCTCGTCCTGGAGTGTTGCAATTTCGATTCCTTTTGTCTTCTTGAGGTCCAGGTCCAGTGATGACTTGATGGAAGTAACCAATCTACCAGTCCTGATATCCATCCACTTAGGAATGGAATCGGTCAGACGCAGCATAGTCTTCCTCAACCGTGTTTTTCCTGCGGCACGGAAAGAGAGCAATGGAGTAAGTCTAAGTGGCACATTTTCTACCGTTGTCAACGAGCTTTTGATCGTTGTGCATAAATGGACATCAAGAAGGTAAGATCTATATGGATACATGGAGTGACTGATAGAGATATGAACGGAAGAAGTCTTTTGAACGTCAGTGTTGTCTTCGGAACATTGGGTCAGATTTTTGTAAAAGTAAAGAGATGAGTAAGTGGTGATTGTGGCCCATTGACGATCTAAGTCTCATGAACCACAAAAAATCAGATTCTGTAACGCTTAATAATGCAACTGGAACACAATGCAAAAACAAACAGTGCTGGTCGAATGTACCTGCTTGAGGTGAACCGCAAAGGAGTATTCGGCCTGCCTTTGCTGAGCCAAATTTTAATCCAGCTTTTTGGATGACGGAGATGTAATCGGCTTGTCTAGTATTTCGATTAATCGCCTCGCTCAATATGGCAGCCTTTCCATCGTGCAGCCACTCTCTGCAATCTACTTTCACCTCCCGGAGATAGAAATTTAGCCTGAGAAGCTTCAAAAGCCTTTTGAAAACATCCTCAGACAGAAACTGGAAGAATGAGGGTTTCAGCTTCAAACATGTGACGGAGGTATTGTAGCGCAGACCATCAAGCAGCATGTTACGAGCGGCCCGCACTTCATCTCTCAAACTGTCATCATCGCCTTCAAAGAATCCCAAAGTGAGGGTCTCGACACATTGATTCTTGTTCAATGTTTCCAGGGTGTAGTTAATGCCCAAGGGTTCAGGTGTTGTGGAGGAAAAACTGCGAACGGGATGAAAACTCAAGTCCACTTTTCTGAGTCCACCTAAACTGAGAGTTTTCAGGAGAACTCCCATGTCCTGGTGACTGGCACCGTTGACATCATCCCCGTACTCCAAAGAAATGTGCAAGCGTTTACTATGCTGGCTTGTTTCCCAAACCTGCTGCAGCCCACTCAACCAAGCTGCAGATTGCTTATTGGCCCATTCAGGAAATGTATGGTTGTTGGAAATCATCTGGATTGTGAACATGGTAAGGGCGGATTCCTGAAGTAGGCGATTGCCTATCTCAATCCATTGAAAGTCTACAAGATATAATTTGTGATCAAAAGCCCATTCACTATCGCTGACTACCATGAGCACCTCCGGTATGTTCGCTGCCAATAAATGGTGGAGAGCAGATCCAAGTCCAACTATGTTCTGTGTCAAGCTAAGGTTACTTAAGGTCTGATTCTCCCGTGAGCGATCTCCCGCGAAGGCTCGTATCAGAACTTCCACCATTCCTTCTTCTGCACCATTTATCACAAGGGTGCGTAGACTTTTGCACTGCTTCAGAGCATTCGACAGCTCCTCTACTTCTAACTCCTCAAGTTTGTGCACGTGGTCTAGCGTGAGTTGCTGGAGCTTCACCGTACATCGTATCAGCTCCACTACATGATGCACGGTATCATCCCTTGGGAATTTAGAAAAGCCGATGAATAGTTTTTCCAAAGTAGGATTAGGATTGCTTCCTAGGCCCAGAGCAAGCTGTTCCACAAAACTCACTCCAGTATCTGGCTCCGACGGAGATTCAGAGTAAGAATTCCATCGACTCTCTGCATAAAACGAGAGCTCTTTGAGATTGGAAACATGTGCAAGAACTTCCCTGAAGTGCCCATAGATGATCTCCCGCATTCCTGGTGGAAATTCATGGCCTGACCAGATACGTACTTTTTCCAGAACGGGACTGGACTTCAAAGGCATAAGAAGTGCCTCCCATTCGGCAAGACTGAGGTTACAGTCCCTGACATGGATGGTATCAACCGTCCTCGGAAGCTTTTTACTCCCCGAGACTTGAAGCACTTGAAGACGCTCCTCTGGAGACATATGCTCGGGCAACAGATACGGCAAATCTTCCCATGACCAATACCGCTCCCGATACTCAATCTCCTCGTCGGTGCTCCCATATGCATTCGACGAACTTCCTCCGTAGCTTGAGTGTAAACTATCCGAATCCATGGAAAGATACTGCTTGGAGTCTCTACTCGTATATCCAAACACAAACCAACAACTCTGTAAGTGCACACTGCAACCTTATCGAATGGCATTTGGGCCTAAACTCTGGAAACGTTTATCCACAGTTAAGAAGCAAAGAGTTAATGAGTTCGTGCATGAAAGAAGAATCTGTTTGCATATTGAGGTTGCTGTTGAATTTGCAGACGGTGAATGCTATTTCAATGTTATCCTTAGCTAGCGCATTTAGGAATATTCGATATAACGGATGCTATAAAATTATAGAGAGATATAACATGGCATTTATTTCATTTATCAGAAACGTATGAAGCCACAAGCGGTCGTAAATTCAAACTGCCTTAGCACTCACCATGCAGATGTAGAAGCTTCCAAGTCCAGAGTGGTACTGCTATTGCCAAAGTATTGAAGAAGCTCGCGATCTAACGACAGCAAACGCTTCCAAGTTTCTGATCCATTGCTGACGAGAAAGAGGATCTGATTTTTCTGACGTGAAACAACGAGCCCAGACTATGCTGCAGGTCATGTATACATGCGTAAAGTGAAGTTATCAAATATACGAAACTCCAGAAGGTCAACTGTACAGACACTTTCTACAATGTCGCAATAAGCTTGTTTCCAAGGAGAGTGTGTGATCGAGCTGGATATGATTATACTTCTGTTAGAAATGAAGAGAGCTGATTTGATCTCAATCTATTGGGCACATGCCCAGCCAGGACATGATCTTCATCATCAGGCTGCGACAGGCAAACGCTAATGAGTTCAAATATCCCTTTTGTAGCAAAGGAGATTGCTGAACGGTAGCACCTGAGCGCTTCAGTCTAAGCTCATGTAAGATTCCGTTTGAGAAAATGACAACTTGTGATCACGATCCAGAATTACTGGGGAAAGGTTGCATCTTCTCTTCTTTGGTTTTTATAATTTTAAATTTTTGATTCTTATAAGTTAAAATTTCACATTTACGAAGACTTACTATCAGACTCTTTGTGTCACAAATATATTCTTCGATTTGGAGGGGTTGGGGATTGAGATGACTGTTAGTCACAGTTAGATGCGTTTCACAATTCCTTTACCCTTCAATGTTCTGAGATTTATTGGCCACATTTATGTGTTTCAATAATTTAATCAACCATAATGATTACGTGGTTTACTTGCACAATGTTCTGTGTAACAGAACTAAGCGCTGAATCCTAGTTACAAGAACAGACACCGACCTCATCTGGGAGCGGGTTCTTGCGATCAGTACTACTGTAGTGATGGGAGCCGTGGAACCTCAACTTTTGCGTAGAGTGTGAGCCTGGTTCATAGGAACATATCTGGATTATGTTCATATGCTCAAAGGTCCAGATGGTACAACCATGACGTGCAAGCTGTATAGCAGAGAAAAATGGGGCACGCATGGTATATACAGCAGATGGTTTTTAAAAAACTCAAAGATAACAGAATCGAGAGGCCGACAGAGGCCATTGAAACCCAGTCACAAAGGGAAGGGAGGAGGTAGGTAATGAATTGACTAGCTGTCTACCTTGTCAACTTTTGTCTTCTCATTTGCCCGATAAATATGTTCCTTAGTCGATTCCGCTCATAGACGCAAACGAGGACTTTAAAACTTCAAACCATATGATCAAGGGTTGAAACCAACATCGTTTCTATCGAATCTCCAGAACCTGATCGATGTTCAGAACGGCTCTCGTCCAACATATCATCATGTAATCCTCAGAGTTGTTATCGAGATTCCATCACAAAGTCATCCCAATAACGGCCGACTCGGTCAAAATAATGTCCGGCTTCATGGACGCATACCCCCCGTCTAGTCAGGTTAATTGAACAGGTGGCCTGCTACCTTTGATCAAGATTCAAGAACAGCAAGATTCTCCATCTCATTAAAATTTTCCAGTCCTCTTGCTGCAAGAGGACCGGACTGCAAGTAGCACCAGCCGTGGAAGAATTGCCCATCTATTTTGTCCTATACGCGGAACGTGCCGCCTGTGAAGTGTGATCGAGATGACTGTTAGTCAGAGGAGCAACACGCCAATGGGCCCAATACACGCTGAATATCTAGACCCACGCAAGACTCCAGTCGCTGACATGTCCCGTAATCCCGGGAGCCGAACTCCTTCTGATATTGAGAAGCAAGCGAATGTTCTACATACCATCTGTGAAAATATTCGCGGCAAATACGATATTATAGTCTCCCAAGTCCAGGTCATGCAGGGCTAGGTAATGATAACTTATTGCAAGATAAATTAATTTCAAGGTACAGAGTATACATGGTCTTTCTTCCTGAAATAAGGACTTCATAAGTTCCTAAGAAAAAGGTATAATGAAGCGGTTTGTGCTACAAAGTATAAGGACTTCATAAGTTCCTAAGAAAAAAGTATAATGAAGCGGTTTGTGCTACAAAGTGCAGACAAAGTATAATAACAAACGAGATGGGAAGACCCCATCAAATCGCACAAGGATGGAACCAAACCGGTAACATGTAAATCGGAAATATGTCCTACAACACCTAACATATCTGAACTATCCAAGTCAAAAGGTCTACAAACAACATGAATATCCGAAGAATCATCACCTAATGTGATTGCTCTCTTATGGATTGCACGAGCTAGTGCTCTCTGTATAGCAATGGAAACATGTTGTCTAAAATAGGCTATACAGTAATCTAAAGAGAGTGATATCCCATGTCACTTAATATGGTAGGCTATCGTGCACTCCCTCACAAACATGTCAAAGTCGGTGTCCATAGCTCCAAAGAGGTGACCTCTCTGCATAGCTCTATACTAGGAGACCTTGGCTGCCGCTCCACTTGCCGCCCATCCTTGAGGATGGGTGATCACCCCCTCTTAAACTGTGTCTCTAGTAGGATCGGTAACCACCACATCAGCCGCAGTGACCTGGTCCTCCCGAACCAAGTACATGTCTACCCTAACCCTAGTCAACTGCAAGGCATACTAACGCTCTCTCCATGTGAGGTATCCACCCTCTCGCGCCATAGCAAACACCACATCCCTAATGGCATCATGGATAGCTATCCTCTGCCCTCCGAATGGACAACGAGTCATATGAACACCTGCTGCATCTAAAGTGATACCACACTCACATATGAGTAATGAAGATGTAGATGGATGGACCAAGCCAAGACTGAATCTCATTGTTATGGAGAAAGTAGCTTGTGCGAGTCGGAGAGTCCTGATGCATGGTTGAGCCAAGATTCACAAGCCTGCACCCTTGCCCAAGTAAGAGCGTAGACAAGCTCTAGTAGTACGAGGAATGGCCGGATCCACTAAGAGTGAATGTAGAGCCTCTTGAAACTATCGGTCCATCAAGATAGAGTGTAGATCCCTAGTCCAATCGGTAGCCAAAGAGGAAAAAGATGGAAACTCATGTCGTACCTCCCATGGTAAAGCGTCTCTCGTATGTCGTAATAATATCTATAAGAGAAATGATCCCATATCGACGTCCCTCATATATATCTCCAAAATAGGTCTATCTGTGATCTTAAATCGAGAAGATAACAAAGGTGCAACGAGGGTCCAACTCACCAAGAATGCCGCACATGCCGTTTCCTCCATGGATAATAAGCCTACCCTTCCACACGAAATTGGCAAAGATGTCTGTCTCTTTGCCAAATCTCCAATCACACACTAGAATGTACAAAGACATAAAGAATCTGGTATTGGATGATAGATAAATGATATGTTCATGTTTTTCCAGATCACTCAAACTTCTAGATGTGCATTGAAAGTATAATGTATTCTAATGTGAATTGTGTATATATATATCAGTTTGTATATGTTTCCACTGATTTTTCTTCACATTGGCTATTGTTCTCCATTGCCATTTGTATCAATAGATGAAGGGTTCGGCTCAAGTATTTAATTTCATACGTCTCTTCGTTAGTTCTTACACTTGAAATGATTTTCACAAATCATGTTAGTCAAGATAGTTACATGTCCTATTCTAAGCATTTGAACAAACTACCACTTTTTTCTAGCTTAAGCTAGCTTAGTTGTTTATACAATTTCATTGCACCAAATGAAATGTATTCTTCAAGTCATTGACTAACATTAAGCCCATGATTGAACTTTAAAATCCTTTAAGGTATTGGACCTTATGTTGATGTTCAGTTTAAACATCAATTTGTAGAGAAGTCTGTCTTAATTGTAAAAAAAAATAAACAAATTCCAATATGTACAAAAGGTGCGATTCTATTTTGGATATATTTTTAATTTTTATAGTATTTGAACAGTGATGAAAGAAAACTAAACGATATCAACAATTACTTAAAATATGTATAGCAAAAAAGGTTCAACATTAGAAGAATTCCTTCTATTTTATGATTTTTGTTTAGATTTCTTGTAAATTTAAATGATTGCACACAATTCAGCATCTAGTATACAATCAATGAATTAAGAAATGGATCTCTAAATAGTATATACTAGTGTATTATACATTTATAATAAGATATTTTGGAATTTTTAAAATCTTTAATTTGAATAATAATTAAGTTAAAAATATGATTTTTGAACCTTATAATTATTTCTATATTATTTTCATCTTAAAATTTGGAGGAGGTAAAATATAACATAGAGACACTGAGTGTGAGATTTATATTGAACAGAAATTAGAATCTAACTTTGCAAATCACTTTATTCAAAGAGTTGTTCTACAATCTATCAACAATTATTGTCATAATACGAACAGCTTTACATACAAGAAAAAAATATTTATTGTTGTGTTTCTTCAACATGAAAATTCAGCTTCAATCACTCTCCTTAGTTTCCATAAATAAATGTAACAAACAGTTTAAGTGTATCACTTCTAGTGTATAAATCACTATTCAAATATTTATATTAATCAAATGATTGCTAATTATTCTAGGTGCTTCTCAATCCTCAATTAGTGTGGATTTTTTAATTAATGTTTATAAGTAAAGAATACACTAATTAATAACCTAAACCAAAACCTCTACTGCAAATAGTGTAGCACGACTAATTAAGGAATGGTATGTAGTTTTTGTTTTCCTCACAGTTTACAAGCTTTCTGGTGATCAAAGATGTTCTCAAATCAAGCTAGAACGGATTACAAGTGTGAAGTATACCTGCAGCGCAGCAATACCAAGTCTTTGTCACATAAGTTGGTCCAATGGCAGTTTGAGCAGCCATCGATATATATATATATATATATATATGTGAATATCATGTACGTCTTAGTAGTAAGATTTCTTCTTTTGCATACTTCAATTTTCACAAAAATTTTAGATTTTCGAAAACAGAAACTAATTTTCGTGTGTTCTCATAATTAGTTTCTGTTTTCTAAAATCTACCAACTTTACTATGACATTTATTGCAAGCAAATGGTTATATACAAATGGAAATATTTGATACCCGAGATTTGTACAAATATCAGTATTTTTGAGGTTCTGTCGTCTCAATCTTTGACCATATACCTTCATAAACACTAGGCAAAGTCAGGTCTGGCACACATCCCATCCCTTAAATCTGCACAAGCATAAGGATACTTAGCACACTAGGTTTCTTCTTCTTGTGACCTTGGTTCGTACTAGGCAGTAAACTTTAAAGGCTTTTTTACGAGAGGAAACATACCGTAGTTAAGGGTTTGAATTTTAAAATCTGCCTGCATCGTATTCGTAGGTACAAACATGGGGGAAAATTTCCACAGTAGATCAAGTTGATGACCATCAACGAGGCTAATAATTTGTATACGTTGCTACAAAATCATCAAATCGAATATAACTTTGAGCGAAACGGCCATGCAGACACTTTTTGCAAAAATCGTAAGTTTGGACTTCACATGTATATAGAAATTTCACAGCAGAGCAGCAAAGAAAGAAGATGCTTTCCGAAAAGATCAATTATTATAGCTAATCTCCAGATTTCTGAAGCGTGTTATACAAGAGAGATTCACTGTATTTAGTGTCTGATCCCTAGAAGAGCGAATCACATTAGTCAGCATATAGAGCACTTGCAGACCAAATCAAAACAATATTTCAATCCGTACGTGATTCAAAGTCGGCTATAGACTTATTAAATGGCCTTAAATTGAGATTCCACCCTTGACTCAACAATATTACATGAATAACAAATTCCATTGTTGAAAGTATACGCAAAGACTTCCTGACTAGAGTGAACCACACTACACGCTGGAATTGAGACCCTTCAGACTTGACAATCGAAAGCGAAACAAGAAACATGTGGGGAAAGCGGATAGATGCGAGGTGTGCAGCGCAGATAGTTCGACATTAAGGAGTAATATCACGGAGCTCTGATGACATCGGAGATTTTGAACTGTACACTGGCAGTTGTACATTGACGAATTTTAAGCACGTCCATACGATAAGTTAAGTAACCGAGTCGAAGATACGCCACCAAATTAGCATTTGCCTCTCTTCAAAATATCTTCTTGGACACCTTCCTATTCATTTGTAAACAGAGAATCTCCTCGGCGATTGGAACATAGTAGCCTACTGTCGTTGAAATTCGGACATAAATAAGTTCGAGTAAGCACTTTTCGAAAGTGGACTACATGTCCGGCCATGGAACAGACACGATGTTAGCACTCAAATCTGCATCTGACGAATCAACTAGGATAGCAAAACATGAACTTGCCGGTTGTATCTGTTTCAATTATTCAAATTCTTGTAAGATATTCGGCCTGCCTCTAATAATTGAAACGTGTACATGGAGTGCCCTTGAAGATTCCATGTGAAAACTGTACACGGAGCATGCCAACTGAAACTACACAGCTGGGGCTCAAGGCTGGCAATCGTGCATCCTAGTGACTGATGATCTTACTCACTGTTTGAGTGTGCCTCTGTGAAGACTGACAGATCAGATTATAAATAGAGCCCTTCAGAAGGGACAAATCAGATCAAGAGTCCTCTCCGTGGTGCTGTGTACGGATCTGGTACATTTTATGTTATTATTCCGCCTTATGAGTGTGCACAAGTTTTACGACAACTACCGTAGTTGTGATCCTCGAGATGATATTTAATGTGATTGGCAGTTTATAGTGCCCATGTTCAAGAAAATCCTCCAGCAGTGTATCAAAACAATGTGATAACATACAAATGCCATTTACTTAGGAATTTTTCTTACAATTTGAAATGACAGTCCTGAAAAGAAATAAATAGACATTAGAACGTGTTCCCCAATTCATTCGTCTGTTAACAAAAAAGAAAAAAGTCTCTCTTTTAACTGGTACAAAAGTTTTCCGAACACGTTCTGTTGAACCCTGCTTAATGGAAGATCCGATGAGGAGATCAGCAACTGGGCTTCTGTATTTTGCCAAAACGGAGATCTTAGAAGAATGTATATAGAGCACTACAGATCCCCTATAGAGTTTAAGCTGATATATGTTGCATTGTTAGCTCAGCAAGCTATAATCACCATGATTTGATTCGGCGAATTGATGCATTAGAGGCGATTGTTTAAATACCATAAAACCTTCTTATAAGCATGATAATGTCACGATTTCCTTCTAAACGCAAACCAATCTGCACCTTCACATCTCTTGGTCTCTACAAATAAGGACGCAATTGCAGAAAATATAAGCACATACTTAGATAGTGGATTTCCTCTCGGGGGTCTGAGAAGTATCAAGAGTCGAGTGCGACCAACAGCATAGAGTTCAGCTTGTGGACATTCTCAACCTCTAACATATTTGGCCACTGACCGGTCAAACGAGGTCAAAATTCGAAGTCCCTTCAACCCTTTCTGACTGTTCAATTGACATTTCATTCAAGTTCAAGTATAAGAGTTAGCGGAGGGTTGAGTGGAGGAGTTACAAGAGTCGCACACAATCTAACAGTTGTCAAAAAGTTCAACCAGTGGACGACTTCCCGCGATCTGAACATGTCTTCGCGGGAAATGGATGTGATTTGCTTTATTGTAATCCATTCGCTAGAAAAACGTTCAGATCTATCTACTTCAGTCGACAAATTTAGGAAAGCAGTGTCAGTAAAAACTTTGACATGTGAACATTTGAATCATGGTCTGAACTTTTGAAAAGGTGTGGGAGCATTTACAGGACCTAGTTCTGAGCACGATGACCACATCTTAAGAGTATGATGTGGTCGCAAGCTCGTTAGAATCTAACGATTCTCACTTTAAAGCCGTGGTTGATAAGATGATATTATGTAGGCGAGATATGACAGTAGTTGGAACTAATTGACTTGTCGACAATTTGGAAGCAGCAACTTGAAAATTGATCATATCGATTCAGGTCACGGTTCTTGTCACAATCAGATGGCCGGAACTATCTGGTCATGAGCAGAACTGGATCCGGCATCTTCTAGGTCCGGATTCATCAAGCCCAATGTCGCTCAGCTGGGAACTGAAGACCATGCAGCAAAGTGGATAGTCACGAGTCTTCAGCAGGGACGTATGCCAACAGACCTGGGCTGGCTAGAAGTGCCAGGTCCACACCTTCGTACGGTTGATTCCCTACTTTGTCCTTTCATCTCAGCAAGAATCAAATTACATCGCCTCCTGGTCAGATATGGTTGTTGATCGAGAACAGGAACCAGCGTGCTTCAGGCCAGTCTTCGTCAGGCTCAATTTTTTAGAGATCTAAAAAACTAATAGTCAAAATTGGAGACCTTTGGAAAATGAAAGCTCAAAAGTCTTTCTCCCGTAAATGATGCTTGCAGATGCCGAGTCTTCAGCAGACCAGCTATTACTTGCCATACTTTGTCTGCTACCATGGATTCCTCCGGCTCCTGAAACCGGAACACATCTAAAACCCGACGTCGAGTATTCGCTGAATTACCGGCAAATATTTTCTCAGCTACAGACTGCTACAGACAGGTTATATAGACTATTAGAGCTACATTTACTTGTGTGTAAATTCTGCTATGAAACTTAGGTGACGTTGTTATAGTTAAATTCACACGTGGATGATATACAATAATAGCTCTTTCATTATAATATGTACTTGTGTGCACTACCCACCCATGCAGAAACTATCAACATTGACTTTTCGTGGGTGGAAAATAATTCTCATATGCTAAAAAAATGGTTCACAGGAGTGAACAATTGAAGTGTTACATACTTAAAAAGATAATATTGATAGTTTCCCAAAAATAAAGAAAAGTGAAGGTGAGGTGGATAGTTTCACACGTATTCCAATTAGGCAGATTCTGGTGAATTCATCTGCATGAGCTTTTAGGGAAAAATCATATATGTCACAAGTAAATGTACTCAAAAAACTCATGACGAGCTTATACTGTATGATGAGATTCAATTTTTACACATTTGTTAGGATTTAGGCATGTCAATAACAAAAAATTAAGGCAATAAGATTCATTTATATAAATTAAACATGTGGACATGGTGATTGAATATAAATTCACACAAATGTATACATTAAATATGTAAGCACAACAATATAAACCATACTATCCTAACAAATATTGAGGATAGTCTGATATGTAAAACTCAAGTCAAGACAACAAGAAATATAAACAATATCATAAACATCACTCGTTTTTCCCTGACAATCAAAAACTGACAATCATTTCCACATTGTCTCTGATTTTTAACAAGAATTAATATTTTGTATATCTATTATAAGAATTAAATTTTGTTAGTTTTAACTAAACTTCACCAGTTTTAACCGAATATTTTTTAGCAAGTATTTAAATACATATTTTGGCTGAATTTTTCATATACAGGCGTCTGAAAAACCAAGTAACAGCGAAGATGTTGATGACAAAATTATAATGAAAATTATTGATTTTTTTTAAAACATTTTTTTTTAATTAAAAATATTTGAATTGAAAGTCTTCGATAATTTTATCAAATTTCGCTCATTGATTCTAGTCACTAGTGCTCACCATATTATTCACAAAATCATTGAGATTTTTTTTGTATGCAAGTTTCGGGATTACAAACTGTTGTTTCATTCGTTTTATCGTACAATAAACATTTTTTCACTCTGTACATAGATAATTTTTTGAGTTCACACATGTACAATTCATGAAATTTACTTCAATTTTTACATTTATAGATTCTTGAGTTCACATAGATTCAATTTATCATTCACGATAAGAAAAAACATTTTCAATTGTGAGCAGCAGTTTTTATTTCTGATATTGAATGCTTAAAATTGAAGATTTGCATCATGGTTGGGTTTTTGCTTCATTTCAATTCTTCCTTTTTTTTATTACGAATAAGAATAGTGTTTTTCTGAATATGATTTTGTAGAATTTGAATGTTATTTGAGTGTGTGTAATATTTGCATTATTTTTCGAGTTTTTGCTACAATATTTCACTCAATTGCTCTTTTTTTTTCGTCATCTTAATCATCTTTATCATTGTATCATTTTCACATGAATGATCATAATCATCATTCACTTGTATTTTTTTCACATGAATGATAACTGTTAAATCAAGGTACAATACAAGATAAGGAAACATACTGACCTGGTTTTTAATTAATATTTCCATGCTTACTAATCATTGATAGCCATATTCATCTTTGTCATAATGTCTTGAGCTTACATGAGAATTACGGTGTAGTGACGATTTGATAAGACATATAACTTCTGAATCAAAGTTATGTATTCATGACTTCGTAAACAAAATTCCGACTAATGTTCCGTCTTTGTAGATATTTTACTCTATTTGTGATAGCATGCATTATCGTATACTTTTCGCGGGATGAAGATTTTTTTAAAGTGCGTGACTGTTTTGTGAGTTTACATCTTTTGTGTGTGATTGTCAAAAAATGAGATCTTGTTCCAGAAGGAAGAGAGAAGCTCTTATTCGTTCTCAATTACACTAACATCTACAGCATTTTAAGTTTGCAAGCTGGATGGTCAGCCTGCTGAGACTCCCATTCAGATCTTGAAGATTGCAGAAAATTTACAATTAATACGGTATACAAAAGTCTTCCTCCCGCTACTCAGCTGCAGAGAATAGGCATGAATTTGTACCCAGATAGCTCTCCTCTTTTTCTGTCGGGTTGTAAGATTCAGGAATTATGGCTGTGTATGGCTTTTCAATGAACAGAACCAACACCACAAACATCAGCAGAGTCACGGATACACGAAAGATTATTGCACAGTAGAAGATAGAAGTATTCACATCAGGAGCTATTACCAGAAACCTAAACTGTACAATCGAAACTACGTATAGAATTTCTCGATAATCTCCTGCTTCATCTTACTTAGAAGGAAAGTGAGACTAACAGGATTTCGTACGGCCTTTTGTGGCGAGTCATCAATTAGAACCGTGTTTGAAGGTCCGGAGATCACCTTTGTCCCAAGGTCAAACTGACCCTTGTCCCACAACTTTGACAGCTCCATCAGGAATATAGGGAGGTACCTCTCTTCTCGATGCCTGAGTTTGTTATTACAGTTCTCTTTACTCTGCACCATTGAAGACATGCTTAGGTTTCGTTCGATAATATACGAAGCATGGCACTATAAGAACTGATCTACTGAACATAAGCACTCAATATACTAGAACCGGAAAAAAACTTCCATAACTCTTAATGTTACTGCTTGCCCATATGAACGCCAGCTTGGTCTTGGCCTCACTGTCCTTAAACTCCTTGAAGATGAAATCGACGAGAGCAGCCACGTGGTCTCTGCACGTGATGTCACCAGCCTAGGCATACGATATTGCTTAACGAAAGTGCTGATACGCCTATATTGCGGCGTAGGGACTACACATCCCTTCAAGACAAGACGAAACTTGAATCCCGGAAACTTGACTATGACAGGCTTACAAAAGGCACATACCATGTCAAGCTGCAGAACGGGAAAAATGACTTACTCACGAGCTGATGACCTTATCCCGACAACAAAGTTGTCAAGATAGAACTTCAAGAATTCCTCGTACCCAGGTCTTTTGTGAACTGAAAAAAGAAATTTTCCACAACAGAGAAAAGGCCCTCTGCACAACAGCCACGATATTTAGATTAAACCATCTTCCGAGGCACCCATCAAAGACAAGACTATTTTAGGAAATATGTAAGTTGTACAAAGTGTGTGCAGATTACTCTCTATTTTATTTTTAAAAAGGAAAAGTGCGGGTCAAAAGCCTACTTGCACATAAACACCCGTACCATTGTGCAAATTGAGTGTTGATTAATGTATCTACTGAAGAAGTATAGCTTTTACATTATACACATATTAATGAGCATCAGCTTGAAGTATTAAGAATGATATTATGTATTTGTTGCACACATGTTTGACAAATTATCAGCAAAGACATATCCATGGATTTAGTACCTTTGAACACTTGAGGAGTAATTATTCCACTAGAACTCCTAGACGCATCTCTTGTCACCTACCATAGATCACTGTAATAAGGCACATACATTCTCAATAAAAGATTTTTTATGAATATATGAGTCCTAACTTGGATGTGATTTGATTGAGGGGTTAAGATATGTGTGTGCATGAACTCTAAATTGACTTCATCATTTTTGTGTGAATCAGTTTGTTGTGATTTTTCTGACTCTGGTGTCCAAAGTTTGCTACAGAATCATAAATCGATTATTAATTTTTGATTGTCCACTTTGGTTATTCCTTCTCTTGGGAATCAATGTAAAGTACTCCAATATATTGTCTTATTTGTAACTTGTGCATTATAATGAAATAGCTTTAAAGCAAAAGATAAAGATAATATGTTTATTATCGCCATATAAAATGCACTACGATATCAATAAATGTATTGCAGACTTCAATTGTTGTATTTTTTGAATCTCTTGGGTATCAACAATTAGTGTACTTGCTAATACTTGAACAGATGAATTCCCCTTTTCTAGTAATCTACTACATTAGCATGATCTGGATGACTATGTAGTAGGCAAAGATTAAGACTCACAAACTTTAAATAAAGATGACCGTGATGGTTGCTCCAACAATTAGATTTAACAACTTGATGTTCAAAATTATTTTATAGTGTTAGACTATCATGTAACTGGAGATGAAAGAGTCAATACGAACAAACCAGTTGAAAGTTGTAACATGATAAGGGTGTTGAAAAAAAGAAACATTGTATTTTGAATTAGTTGTGAAAAATATTCAATGAAATTAAATTATGCAATAGATGATTGAAACATTAGGTTCAAATAAAAAAAACATAAATCTTGATTCAATTTCAAAGGAAAAAAGTATTATTTGTTACAAGTGGGTGTACAAGATCAAACATACATCATATAAAAGCATAACTAAATCCTGTTCTATTTTGGATCAAATCATAATATAAGAGGCAATAAGATATGCAATCTCACTTTGAAGTAAATTCAAAATTTGAGAGAATTAAGACTTCATCCCAACACAAATCACCCTTATAAATAGAGCAAATCTAAACGTGCTAAATACAAATTAAATTCATTGGATTGTGGTTTATCACCAAGATAAATGTAACTTACATTATCTAACCACAATATCATTCAGTAAATACATCACTAGTACTCATGATGCTCATAGACTTTGAAGCTTGATATACATCTATTAAATATGAATAATAAAAGTATATAAATCTAGATAAATTTTTTGCTTATTAAATAAATTTTTAATTCAATATAGATATGTAAATCTCATGAAAATAATGATAATTTTTATATTAAACATTGTGTTGAGTTGGATCAGTAATCACAACTTCAGCCATGATAACTTGAAACTATCTTTCAACATGACTATCGTCCCTAATAAGAGGGTGTATTATCACTCTCTTGTAATGGCATAAATTATATTGCAAATGACATCATGTGTAGCAATCTTCTGACTTCCAAAAGTACACGTGCCAAATAAATCTCATGTGCATCTAAATCTCGACCATACTTTCATGTGAACATGCTAGAGGATGAAGGCTGGATCAAAACCAATCAAAAATATCGCTATAAAAAATCTGGAATGTGCAATGTGAAAATATCAACCACAATCAACTATAAGTGTCCGTCCTTATCAAAATAAGAACCGATATGAGTTTAAGATACCATGGGGAGCAAGTCGTGATGCATAATAAATGAGAATGTTGTTTCATGATATGCGTCCATGAGGAATGGTTGTAATTTGCTAGACTCTCAAAGGATGGATGCTCTTGTCTAGCCAAGATGATAAACCATTGTGTGCAAAACCTAGATAAGACTGAAGAAAATAAGGATCACATTTATCTCTTGAAACATACTACTAAAAGAGAAATCTATCGATCCAAAATCGCTAATACCATATAGGAGCCACCAAGGCCCAACTACCCACTGATAAAGTACAATCCTCCATGTCAAGTAAACCCATGCATCCAAAAGTATGACTAACCAAGTGCAAAAATACCTATCCAATAACAATAGGTCAAAGGTCTCTAGTGTACTTGATCATAGCCAACAACCTACTAGCATCTAGCACATGAGCCAATCAAATGGTAATCTAACTGATGGGTGAGCTAGGAGAGATACTAAAAACAATTGAGCAAACATACTATCTAGGGGCTAAGGATGCAACTGGTGTAAAGCCGGTGTAAAGCCAAAATAATATCATCAGAAATGGTGGCAGGTGTCAAAAGATGTAGCAATGTAGCAGCTCTGTCAAACACTCTGGTTGTATCTAGCATCTTAAGTTGTGAGATGCTAGGTAAAGCCATCCAACCCCATGCTTGAAATCTCATGAGGTGTGCATACACCTCTCTATGACTTGACAAGCCACCCAAGGTATAACGCAACCATCAATGTGATTACAAAAGGAGTAAGAATAATGCAAGGTCATCTAAAGCGATTCGATCAAGGGGTAGAAGAAACACTTTCCTGACCTTGTCCACCATAGCAGTGGAATCCAATCATAGAGACACTGACACTCAAATCAAGTTTGGTATAAGCTTGGTATATGAGTAGACTAAGCTTGAATTCATTCCCAAGATACCAATGGTATGGAACTGAGATGTTGCACTGGTGACTGGAAAGCTGATACCATCAAAACTGAATGTATAGGGTGAGTAGTCTATACTGGAGCCACTTGAGAGTGACCTAGATGTGCCGCATACATGTGTATGGTCAGACCTAGTGAAGTGTATAGCAACCAGTAATACATGCACATGGTATCTCTATAAGGATGAGACTGCCAAAAAAAATATCTCAAGCTATAGGTGGGCTCTATGAGGAGGACTGAATAGCAAATAAACCCAAGAAAGGAAAGATGAAAATACTGAAAATACACTGGGTTGATATGAAGACTCTTGCTGTCCTTAACTCAACACTCCATCTCCACCACCCCCAATTTAATGTAGTCTTCCATGGTAATGCATCCTTTTCCTTTGGTCCACCCTCAACCTAAACCCTAATACCCTCAGGACTCAAGACCTCCTCAGAACATCACGGCAGAACTGTTGCAATGATGTTCTGCATCCCTATCTAGGTGCTACTTGACATTTCCCCGTGGACTTTCCAAGATTTGTTTCCTTCTTGCATACTTCCAATTCTACACTGTGGAGTTTAGTCATTGAGATTCTACAAGAGTCATAATTTTCCATCTTATCAACAGCTCCGTTCCGTCCGCTCTTGCCTTCACAACATTACCCTTTCCAGATTACTCCCCCACGATTCTCTCTATCTCTGGAAGCTGTGGCATAGGCCCTACAGGAATCACTGAGTACGACTAGTAGATCGTCAGGAGACGTGTGCCAACTTTCTTCAGAAGTTTGGGCTTTCGATCTACCTTTGACGGTGATGAAAGAATTTTTCTCGTCCAATTTTCAGCAGATCAAAATGTCTAATGAGAAAACTGGAGATTCAACGAAGACAACTCCTCGAATAGAAGACCCCCTGAGTTGGGCAAAGGTCACCCGTGCCATGGATTGCAGTGACTTGGAGGAAGTCTTGGAAATGGTGCATGAAATTCAGGACGAGAAGGAGGTGGTCATTCAGACCGTTACGCTGACAGTGGCCCAGGTTGCAGCTTTTGCCAGGCAAATTGATGTCACAGTGTTCTTCGATGCAGCTGCAGCCGAGGACCGCATTGATGAGAGCTCGGAATGGGTGCTCCAGAACATTGGGAAAGGCACTGTCACTTACAGTTTCACTCCAGGCTTCAGTGCCATCTCCCACCGTCGCAGTGATCAGGGGGTTGCCTTAGAGTGCGAGTTGATTCGTAAAGATGATTCCAACATCCTTCCAGCCTCTACATCCCGAGCATCAAAGCTGGTGACGACCCACACTCTGCTGCAAGGATATTCCGGCATTCGGTGGTCCATCCTACAAACGGACGCCCCAACTCCAAAGCCGTCCTGACGAAAGATTAAGCACTGACATAGTTTCCATTCGTCTGTACAACAAAAAAGAGATCATCGACAAACTGATACCTGGACTCTCCGCTGAGGAGTCTCCATCCTCAGAATATATAAATCATGAACAAGGATTTCATCCTTGTTCATGATTTTGGCCTAGAGGTGATATTGGCCCGCAGTTGAAATCGATAGACATTTCTAGTAAAAGACTACATCGTGGAGTACCGTCCTCTGCCTGTCTTGAATGTAGCAGTAGCCTTCCTCCCCTTCCGATCTCGAATTGTTGCAGAAGGAAGAGTTAGCACAGTTTCCACACTTCCCACGCCACTATGACTTCATCGCTCCGTGAATCTCCCATCTCCCACCTCCCGAGGCTGCAAGCTGCAGCAGTCTGCTTGTTGGTAGTCTCGGAGGAATCCCGTCCAACACACGCCCATCGTTGCAGACTCTGTCTACATATTGCATGCGACAGTCAATATAATATCAAGAGAGAAGCGAACTAGCGTGGAAGATCCAAAGACCGAAACAACATGTACACACATCCAATATTTGACGGTCTTAATCACGAGTCAGTATAGGATTAACGATATCATTTCAAACCAACCAGACGTTTAAACGGTATTGGCAAAAAATTATATAGTTCACTTTTTTCATTATACAAGGAATGTAAATAAATTACTTACTTAGACACGGACACACATACTGGATGATGTGGCTCCGATGGTTGAGATTTCCAGCGTAGGGTTAATGTGACATCATATTTCTCGATTTAATCACATTTCAGGCGCGACTGCAAAAATATTACTGTGAACCTTGTAAGGTGATATCTAAGATGATTATAGTAGATTGTTCTTATATATCTTGCAAACCAAAATATGTACATTTGACATCAAAATTTAGATGCATGTCATGATTAATTTGTCATAGTATGTTTTCATATCAAAACATAATTTCATTTTTTGTTTTTTGACTAATGATTTCTCACACCATCAATTATTGATTTACATATTATCAAGAGATTTTATTAGATTTTGGTTACAATAATTTAGGAGATTTGCAAAATCAATTTTTGATTATAAATGTAAAAAAAAGTAATATATTAGAAAAATTAATATAAAAACTATCCAATATTTTAAGATTTTGGAATATTTTTAGGTTATCGGATTTGATACCATACATGGCCATGTCATTTCTCATGATGATTCACCATCACAATGTTTTATGTGTGAAGGCAGGGAAAAGTATTGCAATTCACGTTAGAGGATCATTTTTCACTTGATTTCAACATATCTTTTGTTAACAAAAGAAGTACAAAGTAAAATAAAAAATGGATGGAAAGACGCCATCAAGTCGTACATGGATGAAATTGAACAAGTGATATGGGACTAGACTCTAATATAATCACAATGGGAAATATGTCATACTGCACCTAAGATATGCTAACTAACTAGTTCAAATAATCTACATACAACAGTAGATTTAGAGAAACATCACCTAATATAATTGCTCTCCTATGGATTGTCTCCAATCGCGCAAGTGATTCTACATCCACCTAGTTCAAACGCCGTTTTAGATCCTGCACCGTCTCTTGAAGCTGCAGATTCTCCTTCTCCACGAATTTGATCTGTGCACAAAGAATATGGAAAAAATTTGCATAAATCTGCTTCACTTCCTAAACCCTCTTCTCTAGCTCAACCTTCTATTTGGACAATTTGTCCATGTTTTCTGTCAACTGCCAAATAGTGTCCGTTTGGTCTTGCTTCCCAATGACTAGCCGATTCATCATCTGGACTAAGTCCATATATCCGTAAGCTTGAGGGTCCACCCAGATATTTACATTGGTCCCATCTTGTTCAACTCCATCAACACATGGACTACCACTATCTCCAACTTATGAGACAACTACAGCACCGAGGCCAATGGTTCAACAATCTCCTTCGTGACTTTTACTTTCGGGCAAGAAAGCTTGGAAGGCGTCACATCTTCCACTTTCTTCTTCCATGCATCCACCTTCTTTACCATTGAATTAAGGGGAGGGCTTTCCATCTCTGCTGGTTTCTTTCTCTTTCTTGACAAACCAATTACTTTGGCTTCTGAGTGAGAATCGGGTTTCTCTACTATAAACGGAGACCGTTTGAAACTTTTTCAAAACTTTCAAAATCTTCAACTCCACTTTCAAACCCCTAAATGTTAGAATTCTTTGCAATTCTAACACTATTAGCCCTATTCTAGACGTCTTTATCCCACATAAGATGTTTTAGATCTCCTATCAGCCTACCAAATTTCAGATCAAACAAATATTATATGATAATATGAAAGCATGCCCATACTATTTTTGACCCGAAAACTTCAAAACATCAAATCTTGGACTTCGAGCACTTCTGTCCGAAATCTTTTTCACCAATCTCAATTTATAGCCCCTAGATAACTATGAGCATCGAATCATTTTGTGAATTTTCACCCATGGTTCCGTCCTAGAAAACTCTCGATTCGAATTCATACACTAGAATAGAAAATATAGAAATTCAAAATCAATCATATCAACTTCGAATCTACTCTTTTTTTAAATCATCATCACGGCCTTCACTCCATCAACGTCATGCACATTTAAGAGTTTGGATCAATGCTAGCTTAGAAGCTAGCATCAATCCAATCTCTCAAAAATAACTTCAGTGTTCCAAGAACCCACAGTTCTCACAACAGAATCTAATTTGAGTTTTTGAAGTAATATTTGCTACTCTCAAAACCTTCACTAGGACACTCTACTCATAACCATAGCATAAAAGAGAGATTATAGTCGAGCCAAACCCACTTTGTGCTTCAAAGACTCCATATTCTCACACTAGATACTATCCATCATAGTCACACTCTCAAAGACTCAACTTAAAAAACTGCATTCCAAGGATCACTAATTCAAACTCTACCTATTAAGCCATGGGACTCCTAACAATCATCTAACGGCAATTCCAGTTCAAATGGCGCAAACTACACAAACGGTTCTAACTGATGTATATGCTCCTCCATACATACACCTACCTAACTAGAGATGCGGCTACATAGGTCATGACAATGGATGTAAAAAATGTAAAGAACAAATAGTCTCATCAAAAGCACTAACCATAAACAAAAGATGGAATGCTCCTGCAGCTCTTATTTCTTGACTTCCCTCTAGATCCTAAACCATTGATGCAGAAGAGTGTTGTTGGGATTTTATTTTGCTGTATATGTCTACCATTATAATCATCATGATTGTTAACTTTTAGCTAGTAGATAATTTTTGCTTTGTATTTATAATACCTCAAAGCTACTGCTCATAATTTAGAGCGTGTAATCAAAATTATAATATATAGTTAACTCCCAATTCTTTGGCTATTAACCCCTGAACCTCCCTAATACCTTTGTTCATTGTTCTCCTGAACTACAGTAGGTACTCTGGTTGCGTAGTATACAAGGAGCCCTCAAGTAGAGTTGATTGCATACAAACAAACAGAGCGCCGCGTACTCATTATTTTAGCTCTCAGTTACGCAGAAACTCAACGTAGGCCGTCTCTGCAGATTCGAATTCACTATACCAGAACATTACCCCATTATTTACTGCACCTAAATAATTATAGCTGATCACGGCCACGCTTGGCACTAAATCTTCATGACATTCTGGTCTTGTAGATTAGAGCTGAAGCTGCTGCTTTCGGGCCTCTGTCCATTCGTCGCGAGGAGCAGGCGAGGAAACAATACAAGACGTCCGAGATGTGGTCATGCAGATCCAGATTTGAAAAATCTAAGTGAGCGAATGAGCAGTTGTGGCACCGGAGGTATACGATCCCGCTCTTTATATGCTTCAATATAATCTCTAAAATTAAATTCTTATTTATCTATATTCGGTTACTACTACTTCCCATGGTCGGCCCCATCAGCCATAAGTCACAAAATAAAATCTCAGAATCGGGCTATGTGGCTGGTGACAAATGTCTCTTTGAACAAGATCTCGTTATAAGTCCTTTTCTTCCAAGGTCCTCAATCTTCAAGCACTCTCAGTTCTACCCTTGCATAACGCGTTTCAATAATCTCCTCAAGCCGCCATATGCTTAGATTTCCCCCGGTTCTATCTCCTATTCTCCTGGATGGAAAATGTTTTCTAATAAGCTCGACACCCGCCGCATGTCTGATTTTCCTGCGTCTTCATGATTCCTGTATCAAAGCAGGTGAATCCGTGTCGTCCTCCTTGAGAAAGATTTCCGTTTCTTCTCTGACCATGAGAGATATGTCCGCGTGCTCGCTCTTTCCCGGTCGATTTCTTGGTGCTCTGTGATTACAAATGCTGCTGAGTTCCGTTCAGCTGCGACGGCTACCGAATGTGAATTTTAGCTAAACCTGCTTGAAGAGGACGACCTACGAAAACTTCAGCTCGATCCCCGACTCGACTACTCTATTCTACAATCACGATAAAAAAATGGAAAATCTAATCTTATCTATCTAGCGCATGAAGTCGTGTATACCCGTATACGGAGCTTTGCCACCGCCTATCCAGCACCCAAGTCTGCTTCTGGCTTTGAGCTGCGGCCGGTGCACGGACCGGCGGCGAACAATCTTGGAGGAATTTGAATTTGAACTGGAATTGGAATTTGATGGGGTCAAAACTCTCGGGCGATGGAGTTCATTTTTTCTTGGCCGCGGACTTGGTGACCTTGGCGCCCGTCGGGTCCTTCTTCTCGACCGCCTTGATCACCCCGACCGCCACCGTCTGTCGCATGTCGCGGACTGCGAAGCGACCCAGCGGCGGGTACTCAGCGAACGTCTCGACCGTCATGGGCTTGGTGGGGATCATCTTCACGAACCCGGCGTCGCCATTCTTCAAGAACTTGGGCTCCTTCTCGAGCTCCTTCCCGGATCGGCGGTCGACCTTGGTGAGAATCTCTGCGAATTTCACAGCGATGTGGGAAGTGTGGCAGTCCAGCACGGGGGCATAGCCGTTTCCAATCTGACCCGGGTGGTTCATGATGATCACCTGCGACGTGAAATTCGCTGCCTCCTTGGCGGGATCGTTTTTGGAATCCGAAGCCACGAACCCGCGCTTCAAGTCCTTTACCGCCACATTCTTCACATTAAACCCCACATTGTCCCCTGGGAGTGCCTCCGTGAGAGCCTCGTGGTGCATCTCGACGGATTTCACCTCCGTGGTCAGTCCGGTGGGAGCGAAGCAGACCAGCATGCCGGGCTTGATGACTCCAGTCTCGACCCTCCCCACGGGGACAGTTCCAATTCCTCCGATTTTGTAGACATCCTGGAGGGGAAGCCTTAATGGCTTGTCGGACGGTCTCTTGGGCTCGGAGACATTGTCCAGAGCCTCGAGGAGGGTAGGGCCCTTGTACCAGTCGAGGTTGGTCGACCTCTCGATCATGTTGTCCCCCTCGAAGCCCGAGATTGGGACGAATGGTATTTTGTCCGGGTTGTATCCGACCTTCTTCAGGTAAGTGGAGACCTCCTTTTGGATTTCCTCGTACCTGCTCTTGGAGTATTTGGGAGTGGTGGCGTCCATTTTGTTGCAGCAGCAGATCATCTGCTTGACTCCGAGGGTGAAGGCGAGGAGTGCGTGCTCTCGGGTCTGGCCGTCTTTGGAGATCCCGGCCTCGAAGCCTCCCGTGGTGGAGTCAATGATCAGCACGGCACAGTCGGCCTGGGAGGTTCCCGTGATCATGTTTTTGATGAAGTCCCTGTGGCCGGGGGCATCGATCACGGTGCAGTAGTACTTGGTGGTCTCGAATTTCCACAGAGCGATGTCGATGGTGATTCCTCTCTCCCGCTCGGCCTTCAGCTTGTCGAGCACCCACGCGTACTTGAAAGACCTCTTGTTCATCTCGGCTGCCTCCTTCTCGAATCGCTCGATCACTCGCTTGTCGATGCCTCCCAGTTTGTAAATCAGGTGGCCCGTCGTCGTCGACTTCCCGGAGTCGACATGGCCAATCACCACGATGTTGATGTGAAACTTCTCCTTGCCCATCTTGCTCTGCGGCTTCTCTCGGAGAAAGCTCGAGCTCAATCTCAAGCTTGAATGTAGATCCCCGGACCAAGAGACAACGACCAAAGCTTTTACCTCGAGCTCCAGAAGCACAGCGGAATGCGAATGATAGTGTGGAACTCTGCACCGCTCTGAGACGATTTGTAGTCTTTGCAAGTGAATGTGCGCCAAACTGTGCTGTTAGATTCCAGAAACCCCATATTTTCAGGCCTACGTGAAAGATACTGAGATGGGCAGGGTTTGTCTTCGACTTCAGTAAGTGGAATAATCAAAATGTACAAGAACTGTACAGCTCCCACAATACGCTTACGATTGTGTCCTACTACGCAGACTTGTATTTTGAATTTTCACCGTATAACATTTACTTAGAGAACCTACAAAGAGGTACGTATCAACAAGTCTCGAAAGCTCCAGATGCACTGATCAACAAATAATACAAAGCTGAAGGTGGAGCCTGGTTAGGTCTTGCATGCAACGAGTACGTACTCATGATATCTGGGGAAGTAGAAGACATGAAGCTAAGGTAATACGAACTGTTACAAAGCCAGATGTACAGTACACGATTTCGTACCTTCCAAGTGGGGATTCGCGGATGTTTTTTTTCTAATCGTGAGGGCGACGAATAAATTCATACCGAATCTTCTCTGTGAATGTTACACTGTAACAGTGGTTCCCATGTGAACTAGATTGTCCTGTTGAAGAGCAGTTCTTCGTACTCCGACAGGTTTAATCCATGAAGATCATGGTTCTAGGATCGTGAGCACTCACCCTTTGGAGTTAGTTACTATCAGTATGACTCAAAGCTTGTCTAGGAGGAACTAGCTTTACCGACAACATTAAGAATATCAGAAGCTTAGGTCTTACTCGTTTAGTGTACATACAGTACATGCATTTAAACAAATGAAATCCGCAGTCTAATGAAGTTGTCAACACAGAACCAGCATTTCTAGTGCCTACTGTAGATTTAATAGTGGTACAGCTCACATTGTTCCCTGCGGTAGGTCGAAAAATGGTTGTATGATGCAAGAACGTGAGAATGGAGGAGTGGTCCTCCACTCGCTTGTAACGGTTTCTATGCAGCATGACCATTTTATAAAACGCAAGAACCTCTAAAGTTGGGCCGACATAATTGAGCAGCCTATGAAAAAGGTGAAAGTTTAGGTCGATTTTAGTCTTCTCTAGTAAAATTTTGATGTGAAAGTCCAAAGAGCACGGCAAGTTAGTTTCTCTCAAGCAACAAGAAGAGAAATTTGCATGTAAACTCATATTTTCAGCTCATCAATCAGATTCCATAAAATCAAGATTCATAAATTTGTAATTATTTCTCTTATTGAATAAGTGGTATCTTCATTACAAGGTTGATCACATTCAACAAGTGAATTCTTCGGAAGTTCTCATGGATCAATGCAATTGCTCAAGCATCAAAAAAGGCTAAATTTATGATTAGCTTCTCAAGAATTTATTATCCAGTGTCAAGTCATAACATCACCTAGCTTCAAGAGATCTCATCCTACCTTGTCTCTACAAACATGTTTTTCCTAGAACAATTACAATGAGGGATCCATTTGATTAAGCTAATTCTATTTATATTATTTTTTTTACTCCTAACTATTTTAATCATCACTGCACGGATCGTTCCCTCTACAAATTTGGTTGACCTTTGGATTGTCTGATGGTGTCTATGATTTTTAAGCAAAGTTATCCACATTCAACTTCAAGTCACGCCCATCTTCGATGATCTCCTTTTGGTGCACCCACATTGCTTCCTAACATTCATACCCCATGACCTTGTACATATCTTTTCTCTTGTCATTGGAGTCACCACAATCCCATATAATTTTTATTAGTTGCTTTTAGTTGATTAATCTCCACTTCATTGCATCGGGCAAAGAGATATTGTGTGCAGCTGTTTGCAAAAGTCTCCAACCTTGCTGGTTGCTCCATGTCCATCAAGTTGATATCTCTCTTCAATATTTGCATTTGATCCCTAACTTGCTCAATCTCTGATTCCACGAACTTGATTTTGGCACACTTGATTTAGCAGATCTATGCACATGCAATCTTTCCCTTCTTCGCTTCCTTCTTCTTATCCACCTTTTGCTTTGTCAGGGGTCGACACTTTTGATAAGTTGCATGATGGCCTGGATTGGATTCTGACTTCCAGTTGACAACAATGCATTCTACGGATCACTTTCATGTTACCATTTTCCTATGGATCCCACCCATCAATGTAGTGAGGTTGAATCTCATTCAACTCCATTATCACATGCCACATTGTCCAACTTAGGGGCCAATTGCAAGAACAAAGAGATTTGCTCTTCCGTTTTTTTGCCTTCATCATTTGTCTCAACCGCTTGGTCTACAATGGACTTATGATGTATTTGCTTGCATTCATCTTTTGCCTCTTTAACAAAGAATTTAATAATCTCTATGCTTCGGGTGTGCATTTTTTTGCATAAGCATCCCTTTGACCAACCAAAGACCTCCTCTTCAATACCTTCCATTATCCAATCCTATTCTTCTAAAAGTACTTTAGGCAACTCTATTAGACGCTTCTTCCACCATTGATGAAGTGACTTCATCTCGAGTAGACTTCACAAGGCTCCTTGTTGATCCATTACTTGCCTCTCCAAAGTCCACCTTAATGTTAGATAGATTGACTTCTTAGGATATCCCCTTCATTCTTTAGAAATCATCCAATCAATCTTTGAGTAGATGAGTACAAGAAATAAAAAAAGATACACCATGCAATTTTTTTCCATTTGAATTTTCTCCTTCATAGCTTGCACATTCCTAGCCAAAATATCTTCCCTATTAACTTTAGTTAAGCCTCAAACAAATCCTTCCATTATTCTCATCTTGTGCATAGTTACATATGTTGTGCACAACGGTGAGAATAACTGGGTCAATATATACAAAAATTATTTTTCATCAAATCAATTTTGTATCTATTTGTTCCTTTGTACTCTCGTGGGTTAAACACTTCACTTTATTCACTTTACAAAATCAAGCTTGATGTACAAACTAGAGCCCTCCCAATTGATACCATCTTTTTCCTTCTCACAATCATGTTTGATCACATTTGCCCACACTTCTACATCCCATAACTTTGGTCGTGCTCTTGTACCTATTTGATATAAAGGTTTTATGATCCAAACTTACTCACATAGCTCTAGGCAAATATAATCCCATTTCCACAAATCTTAGAGTTCATCACTTGTAGCAAAAAGTTATCTTCCAAAGTGATTACAATGAAGACATCAGATTTTAATCACAAATGGATGGGATATTGATACATATAAAAGATCATGTTATGATTTATCTATGTTCCAGATTGACCTAAATTTGATTAGATAAGTTTAATATCTCTTAGAACTTTATCAATATCTTGTCTTGGATGGACTTTATTGTCAATCCAATCATAGATTTTTAACAACCTTACAATTAGCCATCAATTAATCTAAAATATCATTGTCATGACAAACAATTTTAAAGATGACACCTGTCATCATCTTCTTATAGGAGTAGCATCCCAACGGAGTCTTAACATTCTTTGCTATAAATAAATCATGCAATCACATGATTTTACCAAATTTATCATGTAATGCCTAAGAGTTTAAATATTATTCAGATATAATATTTTTTTTATATTTTCCATCAACTAACATGTGTTGCATTTTTGCTTGAGTTCTCACATGCAAGCTTTTGTTCCAAACCCTTATTACCCAACTTGCACATCCATTCAAACATTTTCCATTCTCTTGACACTTGTCCCTCACTTTCTTGACAATTTATGCTTTTGCTTTTGCAAATCACCATTTTCAACTCAATAAGTTGCAATTTGGACATACGAGCTTTGTTTTTCACTTTACGACTTTGCTCTTATTATAGTTTGTGTTTGGGTATATTGCGCAAACTTAAATCGTATTTTTTCTACAAAATATGATCAAGACAATAAGTTTTATAAGTGTTTATTTTCTCTTGCATGAATTTAGATGGCATAAGGTTTGCTTTGTAATCCTGGGATTTTTCTCTCACTATGTGGATAAACACATTACGAGATGTAAAAACATTGGAACTAAAAAAGAATAACATTGCATCAAGAACAAAGGAGTGCAAGATTCAACTCTTCAAAGGACTATAATCTGCAAGATAAATTTTGCAACACATAAAATTTTGCAATTTTGTATAGATATCTGTTGTGGTCAACAATCCATGTGGTGATCAAGAAAATAATTTTAGAACAGTCATTTGACAGATATCATTTCAATTTTATTTCCTCATTATTTTTTTTTTTGGATCAAATGTTAAATATGCTTTGAATTGTTCTTGCTTGTTGAATTATTGTTTAATCAACCCACCAATTGAATTCTAATAGAGCAGCTTGAAAATGTTTTTAAATCTTTAAGTGTATTTAATTTGCTTGCATCTCCAAGATGGATACTTAAACATATTTTTTGCCCTTGAAACAAAGACTCAAAGAAATGAAACATGTATCATTCCTCTTATATGTAAGACCCATGGTTATACCTATAGAATAAAATATGATTATATCTAAAATGATTTCATTTATGTTAGTTTAATTATGATTGTATTTAACTAGTTATGATTAAGTTGACACCGGATGTTGATCAAAAATGGACTCGGTTTTGGTACATCAGAAGGATCATGTTGTCCTCTATCCATGTCCTACATCGACTCCACTTCAATTGGATAAGCTCATTAGTTAGCAAGGTGATGTGTGTAGATCTCTCCGGCTCTTAACAGCCTTACAATGCCATCGGTTATCCTAACCTAAAGTATCGCCACCATGAAAATAGCTCTGAAGATGACACATGTCATCATCTTCTCATAGTATCCGTGTCACAATACGACATCCACCCTGTCTAAACCTGTGCATCCTCTGGTATGCACCAAGAAGTTACTGAAGGTGTGCGCAGCCTCAGATTAGATCAACGTGATCTTCCACTCCAGCTAGATCCTCCCCATATGACTCATCTTCACCAAACAGGTCAAACTCCTCCTCAAGTTGGCCGAGGTTGATCTTTTTATACCAACTTTTGAAGATCTTTATTCGCTTTCCTGCAATAGGTACCTTCACCTTTGTACCATCCAACTCTTTTAGCAAATAACTAGCATTGTTGTGAACATTGATGACCACATAAAGCCCAAACCACCTCTTTGAAAACTTCTTCGAGGTGCTATGTTGGTTATCCATACTATTGTCATACACCAACACCCAATCACCTTCTTTAACCTCCTTTGGTCTCAGCCTATGCCATTTATCAAATCTATCCTTGTTTCTAAGGCGTGTCTCTCTAAGTCTCTCCATTGCCAATTGTACATCCTCCGTTCTCCTCTCCAGCTGTCAAATGATCTTCGCCAAAAGATCTTCTCTACTTAGATTCTCCTCCCAAGGCAACACACTCCATGTAGGAAGGTTTTCCTGTATTGGCATAATTGCCTTTTGGCCTTGCATTAACTCTGATGGCATATAGCTGGTTATAGAGCTATGGGTTGTACGATCAGCCCATAATGCAAAAGGTAACAAACGAGGCCATTGTCCAGCCTTCCCTCTACATGACTTCACAATTGCTTTGATAATTGGTGGATGACCCCTCTCACTCTTCGCATTCCCTTCTTAATTATAAGCAATGATGAGAGACAACTTGACTCCACATCTCTCAAAGAAGTCATGTGCCTCTTGAGCATTCAACTCTCCTCGATCAGCGGTTATCTTCCCAACACATACATAACGACACACAACGTTTTCCAAAAGAAACTTGCAAACCCCTTATGTTACTTCTGATCGTAATGCTCTTCCCTTCACTTGATTGGATGGATCCTACCTTGCTAACAACAGATACCTCATCTGCCCTAACCCCATCGGCATGACCATCAAATCCACAACCCACTTTTAATGGATAGCAAGTGGATATGTAGGATGCAAACCATCACGGTGTCGGATTACAAAATGCACCTCACATGTCTCACAAGTCTCCACAAATCTTACCACATCCTTGTAGATATTTTTCCGCCAATATCTCTCTTTCAATTTCATGAAAGTGGCATATATCCCCCTGTGGACTGCCCATAAGATTTCATGGAACTCCCGTATCAACTCCTGTTGAGCCTCCTTTCCAAAAATCACACGTTGTGGCATGTCATCCTTCTGTTTAGGTCTCTTCCATAGGTATACATCTTGTAACATGTAGTTGTAGGACTTCCTTCTTACATGTTTGAATTCATGATCACTCCAACCGCTTTGTCGTGCTAGTGTGCTAAGATATTTTCCAATATCTAACCACTCACCCTCATACAAATCCTCCAGAAACATCTCCAAACTTTGTGTTACTCCTTGCTGATGAGCCACAGAATAAAATGTCGTTCCTACATCATCAGTATCATCAATCATTTCTTCTTCTCCCTCAAATCTAGCTCTTGACAACATATTTGCCACCTTGTTATCCTTTACTGCCACATGCCTGAACTCCGGATTAAGTGTCTTGATGTAAGCTATCCACCTCAACATTGCAATATCTGGTGTATTGCAATTGGTGATCATCCCCAACAACGGTAAACAATCCGTCTCAACAATCACATGTGCTCCAATCAAGTAGTTCCTTTCCGACTTCATAGCTGTAACGACACCCCACAACTCCTTCTTCACTTGAGGATAACTTCGTTGTCTTTCACTCAAGAGGTGACATACACCTCTTCAACTTCCTCATGGCCTCTACATGTCTATTCTCCCATACAAACTTCTGATTTTTCCTTAACAGCCCATATAATGGATCTGTTATATGAGCATAGTGAGGAATCCATATGTGATAGAATACAACATCATCTAAAAACCGCCTCACTTATGTCAAGGAGTTACAGATTTCACGCATCCTTTGAATAACATCCACCTTGTTGGGATCTGGTTTTCGACCGTACCATCCACACAGATGACCAACAATGACTACCTCCCTCATCCCAAATATAGATTTTTCTCCATACAATGTAAGATGAACCTCCTCCAATCAAGATAATATCCTCTCACAATCTTCAATGTGATCCTTCACAAACTTCCGACAGCCCTTTCGATCGATGGTTCCATCCTTCTTCTCTTGTGTACATTCCTTGATTGGCACATCATCTAGAAAAGGCATAGTCTTCTCCGGAATAAAGTCCCTTAACACTTTATTCATCCCATTCATCATGTGTGCTACTGAATTTGTGGCCCCTTGTGGCAACGTGCACATCCTTACCAAGCTCAAGGGTGTTCTCATTGTGGTAACATCCCTGCTTCCTTCTGATAGTTGAAATTGATCATACCCAAAGTCAAGATCTCCCATGGAGTATATAGCTCTCCCTGCAAATGCTTTTGTAAACTCGTCCACAATTGGCCCCACCCCCATATTCCTGATTGTCACTTGATTCACCGGTTGCATGTCTTGAATGAATCGTAGTGATCCATTCTTTTTTGGCACTGTAAACCACCGACTAGAATATGGTGCAAAGGATAGCTTCAAAATCGTCATCTTCTCCTTCAACAACTCAATGAGTTTTGGAAGATGGGCCCTAGGTACTCGGATCGGTCTCAAATCCCAAGACTCATGAGGCACAATGAAAATGATCATGGGAGCTACTACATTAGGATCCTCACACCCTATCTCCTTTGCTTCAAAAGAGAATGCTTTTCCATGCCCAGCAAGCATCTCTTTGAAACACCTTTCTTCATTTGCAAGAAGGAAACCATCAGATCCAACCTTCAACTCTTTCATAGTGGTTTCAGTAAACTTGTGTCCCATTTTACTAGGATCCCTAAAGTAACTTTCTCTACTCGCTTGCTGCACCTGTTTCCTTGAGTCATTGGGTAAAGGAACAGCTATTGGTTTCACCTTCTTATCAACTATTTTATATCTGGTCTCCACTCGAACTTCAGGTGCTTGTAACGCCTTGATAGTGGAATAGAGCTCTTTAGAGTGAACCTCCACTATCTTATCCTCATCACCAAATCCAATTTCCATCATCTCCTTCAACAGATCTCCCAACCCAAACTCCTCATAAACTCCTTATATATATTCAACTTCCTCAAGAAGCTTCAAATCTGCAAGGTCTTCTTCATATATGTGCAGTTTGTTCTCCTCCCATCTTTTCAAATTAGCAACCTCCTTGTATGTAGCATACCCATCATGCGAAAACTCCATCAACCCTATACAGAAGGTACCTTTCTCTTGCGTAGGTGAGAGTATATTTTTAATATTCATATTAAAACAAATAAATCAAAATTATGTTAAGTAATTTTGTTAGCAAAAGATTTAACAAGCTTTGAAAATTTTCATCTTTACTCCAAATTGTATAATGTATTTTTCTACAGTATTTTCATGGTAAATTTCAAACCATAATATTTATTCAAAATCTTATGAATTTGTTGAATGAAAATATGTTACATTCAAATGAATTATTTGTATATAACTAACAATTACAAAATACTTTTCATAATTATTTTATGTCTTGAGTTTAATATGTTATGTATCGGCTTAAAAATTTCATATTTTATGAATTCATTTTTTGAATCTTGCCATCTAAATTATAATTTATAAAACGTTAAATAAAAAATTATACAATATTAAATGTCTTCATAATTTGATTTTTTTTAATATAGAATTATTCTTTTAAATTTTTATATAAATAAATTTTGTATTAAGATAATTTTGTTAAAATTGGTGAGTTTTGATCCAAATTTGTATGTTTGTTAAGTAAATAAAGAAAATCGAAATAATAATATTCATTCAAATCATATACCATTGATCAATATTTTAAATAGAATTTCATTTTTATTTGAATTAATATTTAAATATTAGTATTATTTTTATTTTCATATTTTTAGAAATAATATTTTAAAATTTTATTTTATATTTTAAATATTATATGTTTTTAAAGAAGATTTCATATAACTTGTAATATTATTTACAAAATTGTATGTATATGTTTTTGATGATATTTGTATTAATCAAAGGATAAATTATTTACTTCGTCGATATTCCTTGCTATCGACTAGGGTTAGGTCAGACCTATACTTCGTTTGGGATGATGAGCTTACTATTACATAAGTGGTGGTTACCAATCTTACGCGTAACATAGTTTCAAAGGGGGTGATTATCCATCCTCATGGATGGACGATGAGTGGTGTGGTAAAGGCCAATTGTTCTAAGTATATGGGTTTGTAGAGAAGTCACATCTTTGTTCCTCTAGCTTTGGACTTATAGCTATGGACACCAACTTCGACATGTTAGGTGAGAGAGAATGTAGGAGACCCTACTATACTATGTTACAAGGGGTATCATTCTCTTTAGGTTATTGTATAGCCTATTTTAGATAACTTGTTTCCATTGCTCTACAAATAACCTTAGCTAGTGCAATCTATAGGAGAGCAATCAAGGTAGTTGATGATTCTTTATATGCTCATGTAATTTGTAGACTCTTTGATCTAGATAATTTGGGTATCTTAGGTGTAGTAGTATATATTTTCCATTGTGATGCTATTGGGTCTAGCCCCTTGTTACCCTTTTGGTTTCATCCATGTTACACTTTATGGGTATTTCCTTCCTTTTTATTATTTTACTTGATGGTATTATTTACTTTTGAAAAATATTCGGTCGAATCTCTGTTTAAAGCCATTGAGGGAAATCTTCTGTTACTGGAGTCTCTGCAACTTGATCAGTAAACAAAATCATTTTGATAATTGACAATCTTCAGCCCATTTCCCGAATTGTGTCAACAATCAAGATGCTCGGTCCACTCGTATGGATTACGCGCTAGATACTATCTCCCCCAGACACATGCATTCTTGGCAGCAATGCTTTACAAATCCCTAAGCTCACTTAAACTTGTACAGAGATGTTATTCGCTTCAATGGTATTTCAATCTGTCATACTGGTGCTACTCACATTATAAACTTGGAGATTGTGATACGAATATCAAATTTAATATCATTTAGAAACTTGTTATACATATTTAATATATTGTTGAATTTTTTAATCCAATATCATCACACTTACTTCCAAATTAAGTCAAAAAAATATTTTCACCATATTATGTTCAAAGTTAAATTGAATCATAAACAAACATTGAAAATATTATGAAAAATATCATTCATCAATCCATAAATATAATTACATTCGTCTTTGTTATTACTCGTCAAACGTCATAGATGAAAAATCAAATTTCTTAACATGCACAAACTTTATCTATATTAAATGTCATAGATAAATGCAAAACTTTTTAGCACAAAATTATATAAAACCAAATAAATCATGACATAATAACTCACAATGTCAATATATGGAGTTGTGAATTCTATGTTCGATGCAAAAAACTTCATGTTTGTTTGACAGAAGCTGCACAATTTGGAAAAAAATTACATAAATTTGATGTCATTATTAATTTCAAAATCTATGGTTGTTAAACATAATTTTAAATATGTTAAATTAAATTCATGTCATCTTTAGAAACATTGTATATCAATGGGATTTGAAACAAATATATTATAGTGCAAAGTACATGATATACGAACATCAATAATATGGTCAAATAAAATTATTATTATATTTAAAAAAATTAAGCTTTAATTGATAACCAAAGTTTTATAGTACGCCATTGGTATTTGACATGGAGATTTTTTGGGAGGATCCCTATTCAACATCTCTCATCATAAAGCTCTTATGTGTGTTACTTTGGCCATGTCATGTTGTCTGTTCCACTCATTAGCGGAATGATACAAACGTTGAGAGCCATGTAGACCGTATTAAGCAAGTCTTTGATTACTTGACTACCAAACTTCATTTTGTAGGCTTGAGAGTCAAGGTATCAAAATGTAGTGCATGGTATTCTTTGGGCATTCCTACTCATCTCCATCTCATAGAGATGTACGACATCAACATGCAGCTTCCACATTCTAGAAGTGCTAGTAGGGTGTGAAGATTTTGTCTCACGCTACTTGGACGTTGCACTTGTTGAGAATGTATTGTGTGTAGATGACATTCCTCTACTAGGGGATTTATATGTGGCATTATCGTGTTGTGATGCAGCTAGTATGAGAAGATGACGACATGTGTCATCTTCAAAGCTATTGTTATGACGAGGATACTTTAGGTCATGATGACTAACAACTCATTGTAGGATTGTTAAGAGCCCATAATTGGATTGACTTTGTAGGGTATGAATGTTGATAAGGTTCCAAGAGATATTATATGAAACCTTATCAAGTATAAAGAGTGATGAGGATGCAAAGGGGATGGAAGATATCTAGAATATTGTTTTGATCACTAAGGAGTTTATTTGATCAAAGTGAAACTGATGTGGTATATTAATAGAGTACAACATGATCCTCTATATGTATTGATGCCCAATCCATTTGTGATCAAATGTGACTTTTGGGCATGGTGAATATATCACTTTCGAAATAGTTTTATACAACAAGTGATGAACTTTCCATACTTGATTATTTTTCCAGTTGTTTCCTACAGTGTGATTTAAGACCTAGTAGTATACAGTTTTATTTAGTTTGAGCGCTATGGATCTAAACTTGCAAGTAGTGGTGGCTTTCAACACGTGAGTTTCAATCTATCACTATTGTTTATTAAAAATAAGCCATATGAAGTTGATTGTTAGGAATTTTGACCAGGAGTATTATTATCAAGTTATAAATTCCTCGGCTCCTTGTTTCTAATTGTTATTTTAATTCTTTATTAATTGTAGTTCATATTTTTTTATGATTGTTAATTAGTATGTTTGGGTTAGTTGTAAAGCTTAAGTTAATATAAAGCTAATTTGGCCACACTAGAGGTCAAAAAAATCACTCTTCATTCTCATTGGTGGTGAAGTTTAGAGCAATGGGGGCACTTATGTGAAGTCCTTAGAGGTTTTGAGGAGTTTTGATTACCTTGTTCGGAATCATTTGTAGATTTAGGGAGAAGATTGGAAAGCTTACAATGAGAGTTACATGGTGATCTCAAGACGGATGCAATTCAATGGCTTGTCAACCTATTTTGATGATAGGAAGTTGGAGAGTGAAATAAAGCCCTTGAGTGTACTTGAGGCTATGATGAGAAACCTACAAAGATTTTGAGTGATTTTATTCAACTAACCTGTTTGAATCACATAAGAGATTTTCAACATATCGCGTCTCACTTTGATGATTTTAGTGAAAGAAGTTTGAAATGATTTCACAAGCTTGTAATATTTATTTCGTACCTTTGAATACATTGGATTGTTTCTAAAAAGTTCACCGATAATTTTCTATTCTATGATTATGTATATGAATTTCAAACTATTGTTATGTATTCAAAACTCCTCCAATTGAATTGAAATTTCATTCAAAACACAATTTTGAGTTCTAAAATATACATGCATCTCATCAGTGATTGAAGGAGACATTAAAGGATACTTCAACAATATTGATCATCATTTACTTGCAAGATTCATAACAAAATTGATAAAACATCAACCGCTTCTCGCATTTTATTGAAAATTGATACATGTTGGTTATGTAAATCAAGTCAAAGTAGAGCCACATTTGTCAACATGAATACATCAAGGAAGGATACTATCGCCTTTGTTTTGCAACATCTACCTACAACTGTTTGATCTATTCATGACGGAAATTTTGCAAGATTTTACTGATTGTCACAAAGTTAGTAGGGTGATAATTTTGCTATCGGAAGTTTTCATCAATAAAATTTCAAGAGTTAAAATTTATATGGTAAAAGATTTTTTCATGAAATTTGCAAGCAATTAGAGTGAATGATTGGGATGTGTGATGATTTTAGCATACTTGTCTTTGGTAAGAGAATCATGAGCATGTTTGGTAATATCATCAGACCGGGGATCTTCAAGTATGTGACAAGAGATTTGGCATGGAGACATACATATTTACCAATTTTGTGTGTAGAGTTAGACTTAATATTAATGTATGAGATGACAACTTTAGCATTTTTGACTAGTTGAACATTTTTCACAGCTTTGTTATCTTCTCAATTTGTGATTGCATAGAGATCCATCCTTGAGATATATGTGAGTAATGTGGATACCTCATCATTTCCTTTACAAGTATTATTATGATGTACGAGAGATGCTTTACCCTCGAAGGTATAACATAAATTTTTATTTGTTTCCTCTTTGCCCATCGATTATACTAGAAGTCTATAGTCTAGCTTAATGAATCATCAATTTCAGTATGCTCTACATTCACTCTTAATATATCTGTCCATTCCTCATACTACTATGACTCCTTTACATTTTTGTTCTGACAAGCGTGCATGCTCGTGGATCTTGGCTTGACTATGATCATGGCATTCATACTCTCACTAACTACTTTTTCTACATTGATGAGATTACACCTTGATTTGGCCCATCTACATCTTCATTATTCTCCTCTTAGTGTGGTATTACCTTAGATGCATGATAGGTTCATATGATTTGTTGTCCATTTAGAAGGTATAGAATAGCTACCCATGATGCCATTAGGGATGTGGTGTTTGTTATGGAGGGAGATGGTGAATACTTCACATTGAGAGAGTGTTGGTATGTCATGCAGTCAACTTAGGTTATGTCATAACTATATTTGATTCGGAAGGACCATGTTACTCTTGTGATTACATATTGTACACATAACAAAGTTTTGGAGGGGGTGATTATCCATCCCCTAGATGAGTGATGAGTGGATCGGCATCAACCAAGGTGTCCAAGTATAGGGGTTTACATAGAGGTCACATCTTTGTTCCTCTAGCTTTGGAATTATATGGAGCTATGGACACCAACTTCGACATGTTCGTGAGAGAGTGCGTGAGAACCTATCATACTAGGCGGCAATGGATTATACTCTCTTTAGTTTATTGTATATATTATTTTAGGATACATGTTTCTATTACTCTATAGAGAGCACTAGCGGGTGCTATCTATAGAAGATTAATCACATGATGCTTCTTCATATGCTCATATTGTATGTAGACCATTTGACCTAGATAGTTTGGATATCCTAGGCAAATTAGGATATATTTTCCATTGTGATGCTATAAGGACTTAGCCCCATGTTACCCATTTGGTTTCATCCATGTGCGACTTGATGGGTCTTCCATCCTTTTTGTTATTTTACTTTTATTTTTTTTACCAATAATATAGATATTATTATTAAACATATGAGAATCAATATCTCTATTTATTAAAATTTACTTCATCAAACTAAAATTTAAATAGACACTTTCATATAATGATTGTGAAAATGAATATACAATCTAAAAAAAAGAATAATTGATCATAACTCAATATAATTATATTAAACTATGAGAATTTCACAAATTATTTATTATTTTGACAAATCATATGACTTTTTTGTTATTGTTTGAGGTCTTAGATTTGGAATGATGAACTTCTTGATGGCATATTAATGTAGAATTAGAAGTATATACTAACATTTTACTTTTATGTACATTCATTCATAAAATCAAATCATTTAATTGTGTTGTGTTAACATATTTGATGTAGTTTTTGTAAACTAAAAAGCCAAATTAACTAAATCTTATTTTTTACATTGACAAGTATAATCTTTAATCACTAAATGTTTCTTGTACTACTCATTGAATTATTTTCTTTTTTATTTTTCCAATTTTGCATTGCACAATGACTTTCAAATAATATACTATGGCTCTCTAGAGAACCAATATTTGTTATTTTGTATGATTTTAATATTATTTTTGATAGATCTCCATAAATTTTAAATAAATAAATAAATAAATATTTTGTTTTCAAATAAAAAATTAATTTCATTTTTTTATCTACAAAGAAATTTGCAGATCATATTTATCAATTGCAATATATGACTTGTAACATCTATATGTAATAAACTATATAGTTGTAATTCATTATTATATATCAAAGGAATATCAGAAGGTAAGTACGAAGCTAATTTAATAAGTTTATATTTTGCATGATTTCACATACTTTTTTATTTACAATATATAAATTTCAAATATCCTATCTCATGAGTCATATATTAAATTTGATAAACAAATAATTTAAAGATTACAATTTGCTTTATGCAATGATTACATGTAGGAATATTTGTATATTGAGATTATTATAAAATTTATATTTTTTATTTAAAAAAATTTACTTTGAATATTAATTGATTAAAATTGTATGTGGCATTAATATGTTCAACTACATATAAGTACATTATGAATAAAACAAAGTGATAAATTTTTTTATTTGTTATAAGTGTTATACTATGATCAATTGTTGAAGTCATATCCAACTAACATCGACATCCATTTTGAGATCCTCCATACCACTATATCCTCTCTCTACAGCGATACTTCTCCAAAATCCTCAAAATCTTCAGATTTTGGGAAAGCTCCCTCTTTCAACCATGCTTTGTTTGTCTCATGATTTGCTAGAATTGTTAGAAATTGCACTAACCACTTCCCATCTTGGCTGCGAATTCGTGCATATGCCAATCCATCATCAAGCACTCTTGCCTCCATCCTCAGTGCTTTGATGTAAGGCTATCCAAGAATCAATGGGTATGATGTAGAGTCTTGCACGAAGAAATTCTGCTCAGCTACTACATCCCCAACCTTCACCGGAATACACGCTCCATACAAGCCCCCTCGAGTATTGTTGGCTGCCCTAATCATCCAACCATGATTGGTGTCTATGGGCCACTTCCCCTTCTTGTAGAACTCTCTCGACATTTTATTGATCTCCGATCCATGATCAATTAGTGCTAACACCGGTTCACTGATATCCCCTAGCTTCACAAGGGTTTCAGTAGTCACCTTGCCCAATACGATCGGGTGTAGTGGCTAGACACCTTCACACCTTCTTCTTTTGCCTCATCCTCAAAGCGAACCTTCTAAGATTTCAATCCACAACACTCTACCATCGCATCTTCTTTATCCCTTGATACCTTTGTATCTATAGCATGAAGTAGAGCAGTCTCATTGGAAATCTGTCGTTTCCTCTTGATGATATCAATGATAACATCATGAAACTCCCTCTTTGCTATTCCAAGTATCTCCCTCAAGGTAAACTCTACCTTGGCATTCAAAATCCTCTCCTCCAATTCTCCCTTCAAATCTGTTGCCGCCTCAATATCCGATTGTAGTTTGTAAGCTCGTACCTTCCCCTTGTCATTCTCACCCCCTTTGGTTCTTTCCTTAGACCTCGAAGGACCTGCTTCCTCCATAGTGTGATCAGGTGGGAGAGGTGTATCAGTTCTGATATGTTCTCTAGCCACCTTTTTCAATGAGAGTCCTTCGTCAGAACCCTCCTCTTCCCTTCGTATCTTCTCTTCCACCGATGCTTCATATTGAGTCTTAGCAATATAAGCATGAACCGACATGGTTTCTACTGGATCTTCCCATCTAGTAGTAACACAATTTCCGCTACCGTTCTCATAAGAGTCTCTTTAGCTACCTTCCCTTTCTCCATCATAGCGAGAGCATTTGACCATAAGCCATTAAGCGGTACGTGGCCTTCAAACTCCTCTTCTGCTCCTCTAATCTTAGCACCATAGCTAAAAGCTTCAACTAATGCCTTTGTATGTGCACTATGATAATCATCCACCAATTTTCTCATCACTCCTTTACCAAAATTGGTTTGGATGATTGCTCAGGTGTCCTTGAGGGCTACATTCCCTTCTTTCTAGAAAATTTCTCCACTTTGCAATATATGTGCAAAGTACCCACAATCCCTTCGTGCATGATCAGTGTAATAGCACAGGTATGCACTATTTAGTCTGAATTCGTATAGATTGATTCGTTCCCAAGGGAATGAGGGGTCAAACCACACTAGCAAAGAAGGGAAATGAGCATTTAGACATCTTTCTAACTCTGGACTGCAAAGTCCGAAGAGCATTCACAAAGAAGGGAACTGATTCAATCTCAATTCCTTCACAATCCCATCACATCACCAATTCCACACACTCATCAAATAGATTTCAGCAGTTTGCTTTACTTGAGGATGGGGATCTCTCTCATTACAAGTTCGGCGAAAACACCCTCTAGAGTACTTCTGATGCTATAGACAGACTCCAAATCTCACAGCATACCTACTCCCTTCAACTTTGTCATCCTGCCCCACGGCCCATTCTATGGCAATAGGACTGGTATCCACCGTCAATATCACTGGCTTGCCACCATGATATTCTATCCTTCGCAAAACCGAAGGTGATGACATACACCTCTTCAACTTCCTCATGGCATGTACATGTCTATTCTCCTATACTAACTTCTGATTTTTCCTTAACAGCCCATATAACGGATCTGTTATATGAGCATAGTGAGGAATCCATATGTGAACACAACATCACCTAAAAACCGCATCACTTCTGTCAAGGAGTTGCAACTCTCGCGCATCCTTTGAATACCATCCACCTTGTTGGAATCTGGTTTTTGACTGTACCATCCATATAGATGACCAATAATGACAACCTCCCGCACTCCAAATATAGATTTCTCTGTAGACAATGTAAGATGAACCTCCTCCAGCCGAGATAATATCCTCTCACAATCTTCAATGTGATCCTTCACAAACTTCAGACAGCCCTTTCGATCAATGGTTCCATCCTTCTCCTCTTCTGTACATCCTTTGATTGGCACATCATCTAGAAAAGGCATAATCTTCTCCGGAATAAAGTCCCTCAACACTTTATTCATTCCATTCATCATGTGTGCTACTGAATTTGTGGCCCCTTGAGGTAATGTACACATCCTCACCAATCCCAATGGTGTTCTCATGGTGGTGACATCCCTACTTTCCTCAGAAAGTTGAAACTGATCATACCAGTAAAAGATCTCCCACGGAGTAGATAGCTCTCCTGGCAGCTTACGCAAACTTCGTCCACAATTGGTCCTATCCCCATATTCTTGATAGTCACTTGATTCACCGGTTGCATGTCTTGAATAGATCATAATGATCCATTCTTTTTTAGCATTATAAACCACTGCTGGAATATGGTGCAAAGGACGGCTCCAAAATCCTCATCGTCATTTTTTCCTTCAACAACTCAATGAGTTTTGGAAGATGGGACCTAGATACTGGGATCGGTCTCAAGTTCCAAGGTGCATGAGGCACGATAAAAATGATCATGGGAGCTACTACATTAGGATCCACACACCCTATCTCCTTTGCTTCAAAAGAGAATGCTTTTCCATGCCTAGCAAGCATCTCTTTGAAATAACTTTCTTCATTTGCAAGAAGTAAACCATCAGATCCAACCTTCAACTCCTTCATAGTGGTTTCAGTAAACTTGTGTCCCATTTTACTAGGATCCCTAAAGCTACTTTCTCTACTTGCTTGCTGCACCTGTTCCCTTGAGTCATTGGGTAAAGGAACATCTATTGGTTTGACCTTCTTATCAACCGTTTTATATCTGGTCTCCACTCGAACTTCAAGTGCTTGGAACATCTTGATAGTGGAATAGAGCTCTCAAGAGTGAACCTCCACTATCCTATCCTCATCACCAAATCCAATTTCCATCATCTCCTTCAACGGATCTTCCAACCCAAACTCCTCATAAACTTCAAATCTGCAAGGTCTTCTTCATATCTGTGTAGTTTGTTCTTCTCCCATCTTTTCAAATTAGCAAACTCCTTGTATGTAGCATATCCATCACGCGAAATCTCCATCAATCCTATACAAAAGGTACCTTTCTCTTGTGTATGTGAGAGAACCTTCTCCTCCGTACCACTATATCCTCTCTCTACAGCAGTACTTCTCCAAAATCCTCAAAATCTTCAGATTTTGGGAAAGCTCCCTCTCTCAACCGTGCTTTGTTTGTCTCATGATTTGCTGGAATTGTTAGAAACTACACTAACCGCTTCCCATCTTGGCTGCAAATTCGTGCATATGCCGATCCATAATCAAGCACTCTTGTCTCCATCCTCAGTGTTATGATGTAAGGCTGCCCAAGAATCAATGGGTATGATGGAGAGTCTTGCATAAAGGAATTCTGCTCAGCTACTACATCCCCAACCTTCACCGGAATATCAAGGCACGCTCCATACAAGTCCCCTCGAGTTTTGTTGGCTGCCCTAATCATCCAACCATGATTGGCATCTATGGGCCACTTCCCCTTCATGTAGAGCTCTCTCGACATTTTATTGATCTCCGATCCATGATCAATTAGTGCTAACACCGGTTCACTAAGATCCCCTAGCTTCACAAGGGTTTCAATAGTCGCCCTTGCCCAATGCGATCGGCTGTAGTGGCTAGACACCTTCACAACTTCTTCTTTTGCCTCATCCTCAAAACGAACCTTCTGAGATTTCAATCCATAACACTCTACCTGCGCATCTTCTTCATCCCTTGTTACCTTTGTACCCATAGCATGAAGTAGAGCAGTCTCATTGGAAATCTGTCGTTTCCTCTTGATGATATCAATGATAACATCATGAAACTCCCTCTTTGCTATTCCAAGTATCTCCCTCAAGGTAAACTCTACCTTGGCATTCAAAATCCTCTCCTCCAATTCTCCCTTCAAATCTGTTGCCGCCTCAATATCCGATTGTAGTTTGTAAGCTCGTACCTTCCCCTTGTCATTCTCACCCCCTTTGGTTCTTTCCTTAGACCTCGAAGGACCTGCTTCCTCCATAGTGTGATCAGGTGGGAGAGGTGTATCAGTTCTGATATGTTCTCTAGCCACCTTTTTCAATGAGAGTCCTTCGTCAGAACCCTCCTCTTCCCTTCGTATCTTCTCTTCCACCGATGCTTCATATTGAGTCTTAGCAATATAAGCATGAATCGACATGATTTCTACTGGATCTTCCCATCCAGTAGTATCACAAATTTCTGCCGTTATTCTTAGAAGAGTCTCTCTAGCTACCTTTCCTTTCTTCATCGTAGCGAGAGCACTTAACCATAGGCCATTAAGCGGTATCTGGCCTGTGACCTCCGGGCTGACTCTCACTCAGGTTTACCTCCGATGGCTTTTTGGAAGCTCATCATGAATCTAGAAGGACTTAGTCCCACCCTTTGCCCATGATCCTATTGCTCACTCTTACACAAACTCTCAAAGTCCAAGCTCTATTATGCACATTATCACCAAGAGTAAGATATCACTCAAAAGGAAAGGGATACTTTGGTAATCAAAGTCTTCATTGAATCAAGGTTCCACTCCGAACATGACATCTCCAAGAACCAAGCTCCCTAAAACTAAGATCACCACACTATCTCCTCCCAAAACTAACTTCCATTGAAAAACTACTTGAGAGGTGCTTCTCAACCTCTCTATTTATACTACTTAGAATCTTACCCTAGTAACTACAAGTAATCACCATGTAACTTCCTCTTACCAAGTTTAAACGAGGTAGAGATCACAAACCCCAATGAAAAGGGTACATGGCAACATGCAATTGGTCCACTTGGATCTTCTAGAAGCCCAACTACTCCTAATTGACTTCTAGTGTACCAAGTCAATCTAAGCCCCTAGATTTAAGGGTCTTCACCAAGTCCAACCAATGAAAACTAGTCCAAGTCAAGGAAGTCAAGATACCCATGTGATGGAATCTATTCCTTGACTCATACTAAAAACAACAAAATAGTAGTTCTCATCTACCACACCAAAAGTTACTCTATATTTTCCTCCAACTTAACCATAACTAGCTAAACATAGTCATGACTAAGATAAACTTAGGCACAATTTAGATATACTTTCATTTTATCCTATATGTACAACCACAGGTCTTACATTTTACCCCGGACCAAGATTTCCTCCGTCCTCGGAGTGAAAGAATCGATAAATCGATGAAACGGCTTCAACTTGTTGTCGTGATTCACCGGTCAAAATGTCGTCCTCCCAACTCCTTCAAATCGTAAGTAAAGTTTCCCCACACCTTGTGAACTATGAAAGGACCAAAGTACTTTGGAAGAAATTTCTTTCTTGCTCTCTTATATCTAATGGAATCGTAAAGCATTACCCAATCACCTTCTTTGAAAATCTTCATCTTCTTCGTCCCAAATCGATTATCATGATACTTCTTCTGCAATTGTTGAGCCCGCTCCACACGTACCATGGCCACGGCTTCGAGCCTCCTCCCGCTCCAACGGTTGTTGACATCTTGATTTGATAGCTTCTACTCCATTCTTCCTCTTTAACTTCCGTTGGATAGTTAAGAAGATTAAATCAAATCAAATTGAATTGGAAGCTTTGACTCGACACCATATACCATACGGAAAGGTGAGTACCTTGTTGATGTCTTCCAAGTCGTCCGATACTCCCACAAGATAGCATGCAGCCTTTTGTCCCAATTTTGCTTGCTCCGTCCATGTCTGCATCCTTGGCCAACATCATGCAAAGCGTATAGTTGGTTATTTCTGCCAACCCATTAGCATTTGGTTTTGTAGGAAGTAGTCACCCGTGCCTTGATGGAGAAATGACCTAGCATGGCTTGTATAATGCTTCCAACAAACTCACCACCTCTATCGGATACAATTTCTAGAGGGCATCGAATCTAGTTATTATCCTCTCATATAGAAATCTACCCACTTCTTCCTCACTAGTAGATTTTAGAGGTCTAGCTTCTACCCACTTGGTTAGATAATGCAGTAGCTACCACAATGAACTTGTTACCCCGGGAGTAAGATTCAAGGGTCCTACAAAATCTATTCCCCACTTTTCAAAAGGACCTAAAATAGGAACTGATGTCAAAGGAGGGGTTTTCATGGACTTTTAGCAAAGCTTGACACACATCACAACTCTTGCAAAATTCCACACAATCTTTGAAAATGCCCTTCCAATGATAGCACTTGCATCTAGGATCTTAAATGCGATTACCTTTCACTGCAAAGTGTCCTCCACATACCGAGCCTTCATGAAACTCCTTCATAAGTTGAATTGACTCCTCCTTTCCAACAACCCTTCTGAGTAGTCCATCGCTCCTTGATGAAACAACCGTCCTCTATGATGGTATAAGGTTCACATCGCTTCACCAATGCATTCCTCTCCCGTGAATGCATGCCTTGGGAAACTCTCCCTCCGAGATGAAATCCCATATCCCCTTGTATTCGGCCGGTACCTTTGTTATGGTGTCCATCATCGACAAATCCTCATTTGGAAATGTATCATCCACTGGTTGATCTCCTTCCTCATCGTATGCTCGAGACATCAAATCGGCATTGGCATGTTTCTTACCGGATTCGATCCTCAATGATGTAATCAAACTCCGCCAGTAACAACTTCCATCTGGCTATCCTACCCTCAGCATTAGGCTTGTTGAAAATGTACTTCAAAGCCTTGTGGTCGATAACGATAGTAAACTTCCCTCCCAATAGATAGTGTCGAAACTTCTTGAGTGAGAAGATCACGACTAAAACCTCCCTTTCAGTCTTGAATAATTTCTCTCGACTGCACCATACGTCTACTAGCATAAGCAATTGGATGATCATGGCTATCTTCATCTAAGCGGCTTAGAGTGCATCCTATAGCAATGTTTGATGCATCCGTGTAGAGAATGAAAGGTTTACCCCAATTTGGTTTGGCTAAAATAGGAGCCGTTACCAACGCCTTCTTAAGAAGTTCGAGCATGCAATTGCCTCTCCATCCTTGAGGATTAAATCGTAATCCGTCCCCTTCTTCATGTAAACCGTCAAGGCATAAGCTTTGTTGGAGAAGGAAAAAAGATGAACCGTCGATAGTATCCCACCATTCCAAGGAACTGCCTCAACTTGGTCAACGTCACGGAAAAGGTAAGTCGGGATGCGTTTCACCTTTTACGGATCCACCGCTATACCATCTTTGGAGATGATGTGCCCCTAACAACAAACCTTCCTCACATCCAAAAATGCATTTTTCTGGATTGAGCGAGGCCTTAACTTTCTCCAACCGTTGTAGAATTTTGATCAAATGATCAAAATGATCCTCCTTCCCGTATACACAAAAATCATCTATGAAATCTCGCACAAATTTCCCAATAAAAGGTTCAAACACCTTGTTCATGAACCTCTGAAAAGTTCTTTGGAGCATTACATAGACCAAAGGGCATTACCCTAAAGGCAAAAGTTCCCCATGGCGTGGTAAAAGTGGTTTTGAGCTGATCTTCAGGAGCAATTTGAATTTGGTTATAACCACTATAACCATCTCCAAAACTATACCACTCATGACCTGCCACCTCCTCTAGAATCTCATCTATGAAAGGTAAAGGATAGTAATCCTTCTTTGTGAGAGACATTCAACTTCTTGTAATCTCGCATACGTAGCTTACCATTCTTCTTCTTGACTATCACAATAGGAGAAACCCATTCAGAATTTTCTACCTCATAGATGAAACCCGCATCCTTTAGCTTGTCGATCTCCTCCTTGACCACCACAGCAGTTGGTGGATTTATCCGGCGTTGCTTGCGTCTTTGGGCGAGCCTTCTCCTCTAACTCAATGCGATGAGTTTCTAAGGTTACTTCCTTCAAATCCTTGTAGCTAAAGGCAAAGACATGGATATATTTTCGAAATATATCCAAGAACCTTGACTTCTCCTCCATAGTAACCTTGGGACCAAACTTGAGAGTGGAGAGCCGTCGAGGTTATCTCATCTTTACTCATCTTCATCTTGTCGGGATCTTTCACCACCCCGGCCTAGGAAATAAATCCATTGCAGCAAGAACTTGAACTTGAACATCATCGTCCGAGGTATCTTCAGATGATGTCTCCTCATCGATCGACATGTTGGTGTCAACCTCTGAAAAACTGCCACTTTCTTCACTCTCGGACTCACGGTAATCACTCGTAGGTCTATCCAGTGCGAGACCGCTCCTCCACCACTTGTGAGAGGGACCTTCACTCGATGGTTTTTCGGCCCTATCTCTGAAGGTAACCCTTATGCCACCCGATCAGTTGTCCTCCACGGCCCTCAACCAAGGTCTTCCTAACAACAAGTCGTAGCTAGCCTCCTCAAGCACTTGAAAGGACAACAAGGTTTGAACTCCCATCACACTTACCACCACCTTGTCCATCACTCAATGGGTCGCACCTTTTGCTTGTTGGCCATCCCAACAATGATGTTGGAAGGTCTTGAAAGCTTCATCCCCAACTTCTTCAACAAACGTTCGACATGGCATTCACCGCATTGAATCCACCATCCACTAGTACATCCGAAACATCACGTCCATTAATGCGTGCTTCAATCTTGAAGCTTTGAGTGCATACCTCCGAGGCAGCGGCATCCACCACTCCTACTCCAACATTAAGCCATGGAAGCTTTCCCCTTGGATCGTCGCTTCTTGGTCCTTTTGGAGCTTAGGCCTCCCCTCAACTCCTTTCTTATCGTAGGATTTAGAGCAATCAATTGGCCAACAGTTATATTGGCTTTTTTGATTCCCCACATCCTCCACCACGTCGTATTTGAAATTTGGGTAGATGAAATGGAGAAATCATCCATTCCCAACTTCTTTCTCGGTGCTCTCGGTTGACTCACACCCTTTGGATCGAGTGCTCCGGCTTGGTTGATCTTCCATTGAGATGGACTCCTCTGCAAATCTTGCTCTCTTCTTCTCGTGTGCAAGAATATCAACTCTGGAACTTATAGAGCTCTCTCCCTTCTCAAAGCGTGCAGCGATGAGGAAACACATCAATAGGCGCTACTCCCTTATCCTTCGATTGACTTGGAGCGGGGAGTAGAATTGTTGTGTCTAACTCCATCATGTTGTCGAGGATTAGGACAATTTCGTTGGAAATGAGGGCCTCCACAACTAAAGCATGAAAGCTGTGAAGTTCCCTTGTGGTGGATTTCCTTTTGGAGGATAATTCCCATACCCTCTAGATCCTCCCCCTACATTCTGATTCCTCCTCTCCCATAGTTGTACTACGTTAATCTTGAGATCAGCGAGTGTTTTACGTGATAGATTTCAACTCATGGTGCAAGTCTACCACTTGGAGAATTTACTCTTGGCGCGACAACAACAGTAGGAGTTGCCATTCTAACCACAACAGGTGGTGATGCTTCTCTAGCCACCAAGCTAGAATCATCGTCTTCTAGGCTCTCCTCCATTCGAATAGCAATGCGAATAGCCTCAACCTTAGAAGAGGGCTTTTCATATCTCACCTTGCTTGAATCTGAGGCTTCAAACCTCCAATGAAGTTCTTTGTCAACATCGCCACAATCCCCACCATGGTTGGCTCGACCTCGTCTCCACTCTTTCTCAACACCACACAGCGTGACTCCGGCTTCTCCGTTCTCTCTCTACGTATGATCTCACCTTCTCACTCTCTCCTTGCTTCAAAAAGGTGACTTCACACATCGGCTTCTCGTAACTTTCATCCGGAAGAAAGTTTTCAACAAGATTCTCCGTCAAACTCTCCCAAGTGTCTTCCTCCACATGCTCCTTCTTGTACTCATTGTACCACTTCAATCTGAGAATCCTCAAGAAGTCGGGCAAAAGGATAGCCCATTCGGGTTTCCTTCTCTCATTGTTTCCTATGCATGCCCTCTTGAAGTCTCTCACAAAAGATTCTACATCTTCTTTCTCTCTCCCATAGAACACGGAAGCTTCCCCATTTCCAACTCCTTTTGTCGTTGTTGTTGGAAATTTATACGGGACTCCCTAATACAACACAAACAAAACTAGCTCCATTCTAGAGTAATTCATCAATGGCAAAATGAACGGAATTGGTTGGTCCAAGATTGCCATGGCTCTCTCCTCTCTAAACACACTATGAGCCTTACCCTCATCGACATCTTCTCGATCATTCTGAAAATGATCTCCATCTTCAGTTAGAACTTGAGCCACATGGAGATTTCAACTTTTTCGGTATCTGCACTCAATTTATCTTCAAAGCCCTCCACTAGTGACTCCAACAGAGCTTTCACGCCACTACACTCGTGTCCTAAGGGAAGTCCGGTCACTCCACAATTTTCACAATAGTTTCCACTCTTGGATTCATGGGGAGATGATGGTCCCGGATGAAGGTTTAGCTCTCCCACGTTTCGTCTCTCTCTCAACCTCCGATCTTTGGTCCTCAAAGGACAACTCACAAGCTTATGTCCCTCCTCTCCACAATAGAAGCAACTCTCACGTTTAAAAGCTTGGGGAACTTTTTTTTAGTGTCCTCTCTTCAAACTCCACTCTGAACTCCCTCGTGTTCGAATCCGCTGAAACAATCACGTCCAGCCCTTGAGGTATCTTAGATAACGGATCTTCCAAAGAGGTTGATCTCCCATTTTCCAATGAGTGTCAAGTCATCCTCACTATGCAAAACACTCATGCACTCACTCTCTCGGAATGACCATAAACAAGGAAAAAGTAAATCTGAAAAGTAAAGCAGTTTTGCTCACTTTTATACCCCCTATACTTCAGGTATCATAACTTTCTCTATAAAAATGATCTCTCAACGAAATTTAAACCCACATGTAGCTTAGCTCTTGATATACAATCGTGCAAAGTTTCAAATCCTGATTCAATTCTTGCACGAATTGATAAACTCTGTACACTTTTTCCCGAGCTATCTTTCAAAACCCGTCAAGACCCTAGCAAATTCTAAACATCATAACTTTTGATCTAGACATGATATGACTGTTATTTCAAGTGCAAAACGTATCCCATCTACTAATCTAAAATCAATAAAATTATCGGAAAAACTTTGGAAAATAAAGTTTTTCCTCCCAAATACATACTATAGCACTCTCGCCTCATCCCAAACAACACTTAAGTAAACAAAATGTACAAAAATAACTTCCAGGCTATCATATAACACTACGGATACACAAATGGTACATTACTATGCATCATGATCTCGGTTAGCTCTTCCCCCCCACAGTCCTCTCCATATGAGTTCTCATCGTTTAAGCTCTCACGGGCAATAAACTGGATTGAACATCTCTTCTCCTTCTAGGCGAGGTCCCGGCAACGGAACCAAAAATGTGACCTCGGGGCTGACTCTCACTCAGGTTTTACCTCCGATGGCTTTTGGAAGCTCATCATGAATCTAGAAGGACTTAGTCCCACCCTTTGCCCATGATCCTATTGCTCACTCTTACACAAACTCTCAAAGTCCAAGCTCTATTATGCACATTATCACCAAGAGTAAGATATCACTCAAAAGGAAAGGGATACTTTGGTAATCAAAGTCTTCATTGAATCAAGGTTCCACTCCGAACATGACATCTCCAAGAACCAAGCTCCCTAAAACTAAGATCACCACACTATCTCCTCCCAAAACTAACTTCCATTGAAAAACTACTTGAGAGGTGCTTCTCAACCTCTCTATTTATACTACTTAGAATCTTACCCTAGTAACTACAAGTAATCACCATGTAACTTCCTCTTACCAAGTTTAAGCGAGGTAGAGATCACAAACCCCAATGAAAAGGGTACATGGCAACATGCAATTGGTCCACTTGGATCTTCTAGAAGCCCAACTACTCCTAATTGACTTCTAGTGTACCAAGTCAATCTAAGCCCCTAGATTTAAGGGTCTTCACCAAGTCCAACCAATGAAAACTAGTCCAAGTCAAGGGAAGTCAAGATACCCATGTGATGGAATCTATTCCTTGACTCATACTAAACAACAAAATAGTAGTTCTCATCTACCACACCAAAAGTTACTCTATATTTTCCTCCAACTTAACCATAACTAGCTAAACATAGTCATGACTAAGATAAACTTAGGCACAATTTAGATATACTTTCATTTTATCCTATATGTACAACCCTGGGTCTTACAGGCCTTCAAACTCCTCTACTGCTCCTCCTACCTTAGCACCATAGCTTAAAGCTTCAACTGATGCCACTGCATGTGCACTATGATAATCATACACCAATTTTCTCATCCCTCCTTTACCAAAATTGGTTTCAATGGTTACTGTAGTGTCCTTGAGGGCTACCTTCCCTTCTTTCCAGAAAGTGTCTCCACTCTGCAACATGCGTGCAAAATCTCCACAATCCTTTTGTGCATGATAAGTGCTGTCACATCATATGCACCGTTGCACATATGCTTGCTTGGTGGAAGTCTTCTTCTCCCTTCCTATGTCTTTCTTTTCGAACATCGCAAATTTGATCGCAAATTTGATCTTAAACTTCTTCATCCCTCACATGATCTCATCGATGTATGATTCTTCCTTTCTGTAATTCACAGTCGGAGCTTGAACGTTGGAGGTTGGAACCATTTGCCTAGTAACAGGTGCTTGAGCAATAGAAGCATCCGCCTGAAGGGGTCTTCTCATCACAATCTTCTCTCTCCTTCTTTCTCTCTTCGCCAAGAGTCCAAACGCCTCCTCAACATCCTTCCAACTACTTGTTAGCCCTTCTTCTTCATTTTTGTCTTCGAGAAGCAACTCTAGCTTCTCTTGCAACTCAACATCAACAGCTCGGAGAAACAACTCTATTTTATGTGACTCCAAGGTTATCTTCTCCAATCGAGACATTTGTGAGAATTGTCTCTCAAACTCCCTAAGAAGCTCACTTGCATGAGACTTCTTATTGGGCCTTTCGACCCACTCCATCAAGGACTTCTTAGTGACTCTATCAGAATCTTCTAAGAAGTACTCATCCCTCAAGGCACGAGAATATGTCTCCCAATCCTCACCAAATTGATCCTGTAAGGACCTCACATGGTCTCTAATCTCTGGCACTGCAGCAAGACGAAACATCTCAATCATCTCCTTCTCTGGAACATGGTTCACCTCCATTTCCTTGACGTAATATCTCAAGTATTTTGAGATATCCCTCCCATCAAACTGATCCATCTTCCCCACCACAGCTTGCAGCGCCTTTGTGGCTAAATCCTCCCTTCGATCCTGCAATCGTTGTTGTTGAAGGAAGAGTGTGAATGCTTGAAACATCTCTGATGTTGCCGGATCGAGCTGCACCTTAGGTACCTTGCTTGCTCTACTCGACCCCTCCGCACTCATTGTAACTGTCCTTGTGATCCCGAACATCCACTCAGCTCGTTGTCGATGAAAAGCTGCCTTGATCGCTAACCCCTCCAATCTCCCAAGTATCCTTCTGCGTCTATCTACTCTAATCTAAATCTAGATCCCCGTAGTCTGTGTCTAATGTATTGGGCAACCTAACCTGCCATCACCTCAAGCACTCTTGGGAGAGTTGGTCATCAATTCCAACTTCTCACAAGAGAAATACGCAGCATGCTCTAGAGTGATAACCGGTGATCAAGTCCGGAGCACTCCTATTGAATCAGGTGCCCACACAAAGCTAGCATGGCACACACACAAGAAACCACTATGGAGGGGATCCAAACACAAGAAGCAAACAGCGACCCTCCACACTCAAATTGTTTCAACCCACCCGCGACGGACTCTTGCCATCACCTGGCATTTGACATATCATAAAGCTCAACGTTATGCGTTAAGCTATCACTATAAAGTTCTTACAACTTGATTTCTGACCTATTTTATATCTCAAGTCCAAACAAAACTTGAACTTGCACCCTAGTATCTCAAGGCTAATCCACGTTCCGAGCTTGCAATCAACCCTTGCTCTTAACTTCAAACACTAAACTATAAACCGAAACCCATGAATCTGTAAACTCACAACAAGAGAACTCATGAAAGTTCCTCCACCTCAGAGGTTTCACGTCGAGTTCACCACCTTAATGTCGCAAAAGACAATTCTTTGCTCTGAGAACGCCCGAGTGCCTGGCTAAAGAAGAACCCTCTAAAACCTTGTGTGAGTTGACAATCTCTACTTCCCCTCCTCAACACTCCACATTTGAGTTCATTATAGCCGAAAAAACTTCAGCGGGAGAAAACTATGATATCCGATGATTGGATCAATAACTCTCGCTTAAACTTTACAGAAAATTACTCAAGGACCCTTTCAATCACTCAAAAACGTTTCAGATGTTTTGCTTCAACCTATCACTCTATACTCAACTCTTGTCTAATCGAGTCAAAACTTTGATCAAAACACAAGCCTAGGTAGTAAACTATATCTCAGTTGACTCAGATCTCCCAAAACCCTCGTCAAATTCTCACAAACACTCCAAATACACTCAAAGCTCTAAATTTCTCTCTCTAACTTTGAATCACCGTTCCAGAGTGACAAATCCTCAAATCCATCCATTCTTGAGCCCACGTTGTAGCTTGTCGCGTTAGCTTTCCAACGCTATTCTCAAATATTCGAATGTCCGCATGGAAGGTATCCAAAATCCCTAAAAACCTCGGAAAGTTACCCTAGTGTCCTCATTGGTCAAAACTCCTAGACCAATGGGAATGGAGAATGCTATTTTGACCACTAGTGTGGTCAAATTAGCTCCATTGAAACTTAGAGCTTTACAACTATCCTAAACACTCTGCTTAGACATCCTATACACAATATGAGTTATCACTAATAAGAGTTAAAATGACAACTTGAAACCAGCTAAGTATACCTAAAAGCGATCACGATGAAGACACCGGATGTTGATCACAAATGGACTCGACAATGGTACATCTTGAGGATCATGTTGTCCCCTATTCATGTCATAAGTCGACTCCACTTCAATCAGAAAAGCTCCTTAGTCAGCAAGGTGATGTGTCTAGATCTCCCTAGCTCTTTACAGCCTTACAATGCCATCTGTTACCCTAACCTAAAGTATCGCCGTCATGACAACAACTCTGAAAATGACACATGTGATCATCTTCTCATAGTAGCCGCATCACAACACAACAACGACTATTTATAATTAATGTTCTAACTGCTACTCCTAACTGCCTCTACCTCTACACATATCGCTCTCTCCTTAGTTTTCTATTGTGATCTAAGCCGCTCGATCGCACCTCCGCTACTTGCGCGAATGCGCCGATTCCTAACTGCATTTCCTTAACATCTGCCGTGATCTCTTATCGATGAAGAGCCATGGCTCCCCTGAAATCTCAACCCAATGCCTTGTACATCTTTTTTCTCTAATCCTTCGAGTCACCGGGATTCTCCATCGCTGTCACCAACTACTCTAACCGTTGCGTCTCAACACGATCACATCGTGTGAATAGATGCTATGCACATCTGTTAGCGAGGTTCTCTAACTTTGCAGGCGCCTCCACATCCACGTGAATCAATCTTCACTTTAGGTCTTGCACTGTCTCCCAAAGATGAGCATTCTCCTTCTCCACAAAATGGATCTCCGCTTTTGAATCTGACAGATCTGTGTAGGCCTTCTTCGCCTCTTGAACCTTCTTCTCCATCTCAGTCTTCTCCTTGGACAGCTTGTCCACATTCTCCGTCAGCTCTTTCACTATGATGGATTGATCTTCCTTCCCCAACGCGAGACGGTTCATCATCTGAATCAATTCCATATACCCATCTGCTTGAGGGTCCCACCCTAACATATACATCGGCCCCATCTTGTTCAACTCCAGCAATATTGGGACCACCACAGCTTCCAACTTCTGCGACAGCTATAGTACTAAGGCCATGGGTTCTACAATCTCCTTCAAGGCTTTCGGTCCTGGCTTCACCGCCATCATCTTCGGTCGAGAAGTCTTTGCCGGTCCTACTTCTTCTACCTTCTTCTTCCCCACATCTCTTCGAACTGCTAGAGTGGCTGGTGGACTGTCCTCTACTACTCTCTTTCTCTTCCTCGAAGTTCCGATTACTTCAAGGTCTGAGTCCGAATCAGGTTTATTTTGCATAGCCGGCCAGACTTCTCCCGTTCTCTTCGGCTCAGGAGGGGCACTCGTCCCTAGACTCCTCGTCGACCCACTACTAGCAGTGTCGAGGTTTGCATCCAAATCTGACAATCCACTCTCCAACCGATACAACTACCTCTCTAGGCGTCACCCACTCCAGCTTCGCGGACAAATGTACTAAGAAAGACGAGAGATAGACTACACTCTTATCATCTTCTCTTAGCTTCGTTGCCATTGCCTGTACATTCCTCGCAAAGATCTCTCCCTAGTTCATCCGGATAGTCCCTCCGATGAATCCTTCTACAATCCTCGCTTTGTGCATGCTTACATACGTTATTCAGTGTGGTGAGAAAATCTGATTCAAGACGAGAGCCACCTTTCTCCTAAAGACATCTTTGATCAAGTCGAGCTTGTAGCCATTCGTCCCCTTCCTCTCGCTAGGGTTGAACAACTTCCGTTCGTCGAAGGTAAATGTTGTGTGCATCGCTGACCCCTCCCAATCGACGCCACCTTTGTCCTCTTCGTGGTTCCGGCCCAAAGCCTTTGTCCATAACTTCACATCCCACTTCTCAGGCTGAGCTTTGCTTCCAATTGCCGTCAACATTTTTCCTCTCCGGACTTCATCGCATAGCTCCGGCCACATGTAGGAGCATAGTTCTTAGGATAAGTAGGATTCTTTTTTTTGGTTTTTGTGAATAAAGAGTTATATTCGGGTTCTCTTGAAAGTATTCGTCCGAATATATATTTGGTAGCTAGGAATACCATTGGGGAGTTCACACGAGTGAATTGCGAGGGAATTTAAGCGCGCGTTTGGGCGGCGGATTGAGGAATTGTTGAGAGAAAGTTGATGCCAAGAACTTGCCAAGCGGCCGGAGAGAAGGAAAGCTAGCTGCAATGTCGAGCGTCGAGCGAGGGGAGTTCCAACAGGAAGAAGTGCGGCGATGGGGAGAATTCGACCGCTCATTCGATGGCGGATTGGACTCAATGAGTTCTTTGAGGTTGAAGAACCTCGGTGGAGCATTTCTGTCATGGCGCTGGGACTATGTGTGCCCGGAGCTGTGCAATGAAGTCCGGAGAGGGAAGCCGGCGACAAAGAATTGGGCGAGCGCATCCAGCAGTGGGGATCTTGGTTATGGGCGAAAGCTTTGGGACGCAACCACGAAGAGGACAAAGGTGGAGTCGATTGGGAGGGATCGGCAGTGCATAGGCCGTTCACTTTTGACGAGTGGAAGTGGTTCAACCGTAGGGAGAGGAAAGGGATGAATGGCTACAAGCTCGACTTAATCAAAGACGTCTTCAGGAGAAAGGTGGCACTCACCTTGAATCGGCTTTTTCTCACCGAGAGAAACAACGCGTGTGAGTATGCATAAAGTGAGGATCGTGGAAGGGTTCATCGGAGGAACTATTCGGGTGAACTAGGGAGATCTTTCTTAGAAATGTGCAGGCCATGGCGACTAAGTTACGGGAAGACGATAAGAGTGTAGTCTATCTCGTCTTTCTTAGTACACCCGTATGCAAAGTTGGAGTGGTCAACACACGAGGAGAGAGGCAGCCGTCGGTTGGAGAGTGGGTTGTCGGACTTGGATGCGGACATCGACAAATGCTAGCGATGGGTCGACGAGGAGTCTAGGCACGAGTGCGCCTCCTGAGCCGAAGAGAATGGAGAAGTGAGACCGGCGGTGCAGAGCAAGCCTGATTCGGACTCGGACCTGGAGGTGATTGGGACATCGAGAAAGAGGAAGAGAGTAGTGGAAGACAATCCCCCTGCCACTCTAGCGGTACGAAAAGATGTAGGCAAGAAGAAGATGGAAGAAGTAGGACCGGCAAAGTCCTCTCGACCGAAGATGATGGCGGTGAAGCCGGGGCCGAAAGCCTCGAAGGAGATTGAAGAACCCATGGCATCGGTACTACAGTTGTCGCAGAAGTTGGAGGCTGTGGTGGTTCCAGTATTGCTGGAGTTGAACGAGATGGGACCTATGTATATGCCAGGGTGGGACACTCAAGCAGACGGGTATATGGAGTTGATTCAAATGATGAACCGTCTGGCGTTGGGGAAGGAAGATCAGTCCATCACAGTGAAGGAGTTGACAGAGAATATGGACAAGCTGTCCAGGGAGAAAGCTGAGATGGAGAAGCAAGTTGAAGAGGCGAAAAAGGCTAACGAAGAGATCTGTCGTATTCGGGGTGCGGAGATCCATTTTGTGGAGAAGAAGAATGCTCATCTTCGGGAGATAGTGCAAGACCTAAAACGAAGATTAATAAAGGTGGATGTGGAGGCACCTACAAAGCTGGAGAACCTCGCCAACAGATGTGCGCAACATCTGTTCACACGATGTGATCGTGTTGAGACGCAGCGGTGTCGTGTTGTGACACGGCTACTATGAGAAGATGATGACATGTGTCATCTTCAGATCTGTTGAGATGACGGCGATATTTTGGCTATATTTTAGGTCGGGATGGCCGGCGGCTCATTGTAAAGTCGTTAAGAGGCCACGGTTGGATTGTCATCCTAAGGCGGGGATGTAGATAAGGATCCAAGGGATATCATCTTGGACCTTATCGGATATAAAAACGTGGTTGGAGTCGAAAGGAAAGGGGAGGTCTAGAACGTCGCCGACTAAGGAGCTTATCCGATAGAAGTGGAGCCAACGTGGGACATGGATAGAGGCGGTATGATCCTCCAGATATACCGATGCCCAATCCGTTTGTGATAAGCATCCGGTGTCTACATCGTGATCACTTTAGGGCATGGTTAGTGTATCACTTTGGAGATAGCTTTATGGAAGTGGTGATAAACTCCCCAGATCCTTTCATTCTGCCAATTGTTTCCCTACTGCGCGACTTGGGACTTAACAGTCTATGTTTTGATTTGATATTAGCATTATGGACCTAAACTTGCCGATAGTGGCGCCTTTCAACACATGGGTCCCTGTCCATCACTACTGTCTACCAAAGGCAAGTCATAGGGAGTTGATTGTTAGGAATTTTGGCGAGGAGTATTATACTCAAGTTATAAACTCCCGGTCCCTTTTGTTGTTCGTTTATACTTAACCGGTTTCAAAGTGGTTATTTTGACTCTTTATTAGCAACAACTCGTATTATCTATATGATGGCTAAGTAGTGTTTTAGGCTAGTTGTTAAGCTCTAAGTTAGTTGTGGCTAATTTGGCCCACTAGAGGTCAAAAATGGAACTCTTCATTCTCATTGGTTGGAAAATTTAGACCAATGAGAGCACTTGGGCAAGTTCTTTGGGGTTTTGAGGAGTTTTGGGAGCCTTCGAAGGAGTTTTCAGGATTGAAGGATAGGGTTGGAGAGCTGACGAGGAGAGCTAGGATTTTAGCTCAAGAATGAAGGCGATTGAGCAAGTTGACACTCCGGTGTGGTGATTTGAAGTGGGAGAGTGAAATTTAGACCAATGGGAGAGTTTGAGTGAATTCTGAGCGTTCTATGAAGGCTTTGACAGATCGGATTTGATAGACACAGAGTTTACAACTCGAATTTGCGATTTGATCGAAATTTCAGCTCGATTGGTTGAGTTTTGAGTGCGAAGCGATAGTTTGAAATTTTATGTACACGATCTAAATTGCGAGGATTGCACAATGATCGTTCAGATTTAGTTCGATGATCATAACTCATGCTATCAATAAGATTGGTCAATAAACTTGACAAAGTTGAAGCTTGGATGATAAGTCGTTTTCTTGCGAAATTTGAGTGCAATTGGATCAAAGGATTGGAGTTTATAGTGGTTTTAGTGTGCAAGGGTCTGCATATCGCCTTGTGACACAGGGTATAGTTCGACATTTGTAACGAGAGATCTAGAATTGAAGAGCATGTGAAACTTTCCCGAGAGTTATGAATGGTTGCAAAGTACTTTTCTGCGAAGTTTGGCTAAGAGTTAACGGTTCAATCGTTGGTTACAATGATCGTCTTCCGCTGGAGTTTACCGGGTGCAACGAGTTGGGCATGGAGAGATGAGGAGATGAAAGAGAGGGTGATTGTCAGTTCACACGAGGACGAGGAGAGTTCTTCTACAGCCAGACGCTCAGGCGTTCTCAGAGTAAAGCTTTGTCCATGCGACAGCGGTTAGAGCAGTTGGTGGCAGCGATGGAAAATCCTGGAGACACGAAAGACCGGAGGAATGAGATGTACAAAGCATTGGGTCGGGATTTCCGGGAAGCCATGGCTCTTCATCGACAGGAGATTGCTGTAGATGTACGGGGAGATGCGATTAGGAATCGGCGCATTCACGCAAAAGCGACATAAGTGCGATCGAGCGGCTTAGATTAGAGTAGAAGACTTAGGAGAGAGCGATCCGTGTAGGAGACGGTTAGCTTGGCAGTTAGGAGAAGCATTTAGAACATTCATTATAAATAGTCATAGGAAATAAAGTGATGGATCTTTCATCCTTGCAAGTGTCCAAACTGTTGGATTGCAAATTGTAGTCAGGGTAGAACGAGCACTCGAGAAGTCGGTGTCCGCAGGCCGACATTGTGACAATCAAGCGTGTATCCGTGAAGTTACCCGGATATTTGTCCACGCCGAGCACATGCAGCAGCATCGGAAGTACTCTAGAAGGTGTTTTGCCGAGGCGCAAACTTGTAATGAGGCAGATCCCCATCCCGGTAAAACAAGTTCTTTGCCTTGTATTTCTTTGTGTCTGTGGAATTGGTGATGTGATGGGTTTGTGAAGGAATTGAGTTCGTACCGATTACCTTCTCTGTGAATGCTCTTCGGACTCTGCAGTCCTGTGACCTCCGGGCTGACTCTCACTCAGGTTTACCTCCGATGGCTTTTTGGAAGCTCATCATGAATCTAGAAGGACTTAGTCCCACCCTTTGCCCATGATCCTATTGCTCACTCTTACACAAACTCTCAAAGTCCAAGCTCTATTATGCACATTATCACCAAGAGTAAGATATCACTCAAAAGGAAAGGGATACTTTGGTAATCAAAGTCTTCATTGAATCAAGGTTCCACTCCGAACATGACATCTCCAAGAACCAAGCTCCCTAAAACTAAGATCACCACACTATCTCCTCCCAAAACTAACTTCCATTGAAAAACTACTTGAGAGGTGCTTCTCAACCTCTCTATTTATACTACTTAGAATCTTACCCTAGTAACTACAAGTAATCACCATGTAACTTCCTCTTACCAAGTTTAAACGAGGTAGAGATCACAAACCCCAATGAAAAGGGTACATGGCAACATGCAATTGGTCCACTTGGATCTTCTAGAAGCCCAACTACTCCCTAATTGACTTCTAGTGTACCAAGTCAATCTAAGCCCCTAGATTTAAGGGTCTTCACCAAGTCCAACCAATGAAAACTAGTCCAAGTCAAGGGAAGTCAAGATACCCATGTGATGGAATCTATTCCTTGACTCATACTAAACAACAAAATAGTAGTTCTCATCTACCACACCAAAAGTTACTCTATATTTTCCTCCAACTTAACCATAACTAGCTAAACATAGTCATGACTAAGATAAACTTAGGCACAATTTAGATATACTTTCATTTTATCCTATATGTACAACCACAGGTCTTACATTTACCCCTCGACCAAGATTTCACTCCGTCCTCGGAGTGAAAAGAATCTGATCGTCGATGAAACGGCTTCAACTTGTCGTGATTCACCCGGTCAAAATGTCGTCCTCCCAACTCCTTCAAATCGTAAGTAAAGTTTCCCCACACCTTGTGAACTATGAAAGGACCAAAGTACTTTGGAAGAAATTTCTTTCTTGCTCTCTTATATCTAATGGAATCGTAAAGCATTACCCAATCACCTTCTTTGAAAATCTTCATCTTCTTCGTCCCAAATCGATTATCATGATACTTCTTCTGCAATTGTTGAGCCCGCTCCACACGTACCATGGCCACAACCGAGCCTCCTCCAGCTCCAACAGTTGTTGACATCTTGATTTGATAGCTTCTACTCCATTCTTCCTCTTTAACTTCCGTTGGATAGTTAAGAAGGTCGTCAAATCAAATTGAATTGGAAGCTTTGACTCGACACCATATACCATACGGAAAAGGTGAGTACCTTGTTGATGTCTTCCAAGTCGTCCGATACTCCCACAAGATAGCATGCAGCCTTTTGTCCCAATTTTGCTTGCTCCCGTCCATGTTCGCATCCTTGGCCAACATCATGCAAAGCGTATAGTTGGTTCGCCTCGCCAACCCATTAGCATTTGGTTTGTAGGAAGTAGTCACCCGTGCCTTGATGGAGAAATGACCTAGCATGGCTTGTATAATGCTTCCAACAAACTCACCACCTCTATCGATACAATTTCTAGAGGGCATCCGAATCTAGTTATTATCCTCTCATATAGAAATCTACCCACTTCTTCCTCACTAGTAGATTTTAGAGGTCTAGCTTCTACCCACTTGGTTAGATAATCTGTAGCTACCACAATGAACTTGTTACCCCGAGGAGTAAGATTCAAGGGTCCTACAAAATCTATTCCCCACTTTTCAAAAGGACCTAAAATAGGAACTGATGTCAAAGGAGGGGTTTTCATGGACTTTTTAGCAAAAGCTTGACACACATCACAACTCTTGCAAAATTCCACACAATCTTTGAAAATGCCCTTCCAATGATAGCCAGATCTAGGATCTTAAATGCGTTACCTTTCCCCAAAGTGTCCTCCACATACCGAGCCTTCATGAAACTCCTTCATAAGTTGAATTGACTCCTCCCTTCCAACAACCCTTCCGAGTAGTCCATCTGCTCCTTGATGAAACAACACGCCCTCTATGATGGTATAAGGTTCACATCGCTTCACCAATGCATTCCTCTCCGTGAATGCATGCCTTGGGGAAACTCTCCCTCCGAGATGAAATCCCATATCCCCTTGTATTCAGCCGGTACCTTTGTTATGGTGTCCATCATCAGCAAATCCTCATCTGAAATGTATCATCCACCGGTTGATCTCCTTCCTCATCGTATGCTCGAGACATCAAATCAGCATTGGCATGTTTCTTCCGGTCGATCCTCAATGATGTAATCAAACTCCGCCCAGAACAACTTCCATCCGGCTATCCTACCCTCAAGCATTAGGCTTGTTGAAAATGTACTTTCAAAGCCTTGTGGTCGAGAACGATAGTAAACTTCCCTCCCAATAGATAGTGTCGAAACTTCTTGAGTGAGAAGATCACGACTAAAGCCTCCCTTTCAGTCCTTGAATAATTTCTCTCGGCCGCACCATCCGTCTACTAGCATAAGCAATTGGATGATCATGGCTATCTTCATCTAACCGGCTTAGAGTGCATCCTATAGCAATGTTTGATGCATCCGTGTAGAGAATGAATGAAAGTTTACCCCAATTTGGTTTGGCTAAAATAGGAGCCGTTACCAACGCCTTCTTAAGAAGTTCGAACGCCACAACGCCTCTCCATCCTTGAGGATTAAATCGTAATCCGTCCCCTTCTTCATGTAAACCGTCAAGGCATAAGCTTTGTTGGAGAAGGAAAAAGATGAACCGTCGATAGTATCCCACCATTCCAAGGAACGCCTCAACTTGGTCAACGTCACCGAAAAAGGTAAGTCGAGGATGCGTTTCACCTTTTCGGATCCACCGCTATACCATCTTTGGAGATGATGTGCCCCTAACAACAAACCTTCCTCACATCCAAAAATGCATTTTTCTGGATTGAGCGAGGCCTTGGCTTTCTCCAACCGTTGTAGAATTTTTGATCAAATGATCAAAATGATCCTCCTTCTTCCCCATACACAAAAATCATCTATGAAATCTCGCATTGTGGAATTTCCCAATAAAAGGTTCAAACACCTTGTTCATGAACCTCTGAAAAGTTGCTTGGAGCATTACATAGACCAAAGGGCATTACCCTAAAGGCAAAAGTTCCCCATGGCGTGGTAAAAGTGGTTTTGAGCTGATCTTCAGGAGCAATTTGAATTTGGTTATAACCACTATAACCATCTCCAAAACTATACCACTCATGACCTGCCACCTCCTCTAGAATCTCATCTATGAAAGGTAAAGGATAATAATCCTTCTTTGTGACAGCATTCAACTTCTTGTAATCTACGCATACACGTAGCTTACCATTCTTCTTCTTGACTATCACAATAGGAGAAACCCATTCAGAATTTTCTACCTCATAGATGAAACCCGCATCCTTTAGCTTGTCGATCTCCTCCTTGACCACCACAGCAGTTGGTGGATTTATCCGACGTTGCTTTACGTCTTGGGCGACGCCTTCTTCTCCTCTAACTCAATGCGATGAGTTTCTAAGGTTACTTCCTTCAAATCCTTGTAGCTAAAGGCAAAGACATGGATATATTTTCGAAATATATCCAAGAACCTTGACTTCTCCTCCATAGTAACCTTGGGACCAAACTTGAGAGTGGAGAGCCGTCGAGTTATCTCATCTTTACTCATCTTCATCTTGTCGGGATCTTTCACCACCCCTGGCCTAGGAAGTAAATCCATTGCAGCAAGAACTTGAACTTGAACATCATCGTCCGAGGTATCTTCAGATGATGTCTCCTCATCGGTCGACATGTTGGTGTCAACCTCTGAAAAACTGCCACTTTCTTCACTCTCAGACTCTGAGTAATCACTCGTAGGTCTATCCGAAGTCCGAGACCTGCCTCCTCCACCACTTGTGAGAGGGACCTTCACTCGATGGTTTTTCGGCCCTATACGAAGGTAACCCTTATGCCACCGATCAGTTGTCCTCCCACGACCCTCAACCAAGGTCTTCCTAACAACAAGTCGTAGCTAGCCTCCTCAAGCACTTGAAAGGACAACAAGGTTTGAACTCCCATCACACTTACCACCACCTTGTCCACCACTCCAATGGGTCGCACCTTTTGCTTGTTGGCCATCCCAACAATGATGTTGGAAGGTCTTGAAAGCTTCATCCCCAACTTCTTCAACAAACGTTATGACATGGCATTCACCGCAGATCCACCATCCACTAGTACATCCGAAACATCACGTCCATTAATGCGTACTTCAATCTTGAGCCTGAGTGCATACCTCCGAGGCAGCGGCATCCACCACTCCTACTCCAACATTCGCCATGGAAGCTTTCCCTTGGATCGTCGCTTCTTGGTCCTTTTGGAGCTTAGGCCTCCCCTCAACTCCTTTCTTATCGTAGGATTTAGAGCAATCAATTGGCCAACAGTTATATTGGCTTTTTGATTCCCCACATCCTCCACCACGTCGTATTTGAGTGGGTAGATGAAATGGAGAAATCATCCATTCCCAACTTCTTTCTCGGTGCTCTTGGTTAGCTCACACCATTGGATCCAGTGCTCCAGCTTGTTTGATCTTCCATTGAGATGGACTCCTCCGCAAATCTTGCTCTCTTCTTCTCGTGTGCAAGAATATCAACTATGGAACTTATAAAGCTCTCTCCTTTCTCTCAAACGTGCACTGATGAGGAAACACATCAATAGACGCTACTCCCTTATCCTTCGATTGACTTGGAGCAGGGTAGAATTGTTGTGTCTAACTCCATCATGTTGTCGAGGATTAGGACAATTTCGTTGGAAATGAGGGCCTCCACAACTAAAGCATGAAACTGTGAAGTTCCCTTGTGGTGGATTTCCTTTTGGAGGATAATTCCCATACCCTCTAGATCCTCCCCCTACATTCTGATTCCTCCTCTCCCATAGTTGTACTACGTTAATCTTGAGATCAGCGAGTGTTTTACGTGATAGATTTCAACTCATGGTGCAAGTCTACCCTTTGGAGAATTTACTCTTGGCGCGAACAACAACGAGTAGGAGTTGCCATTCTAACCACAACAGGTGGTGATGCTTCTCTAGCCACCAAGCTAGAATCATCGTCTTCTAGGCTCTCCTCCATTCGAATAGCAATGCGAATAGCCTCAACCTTAGAAGAGGGCTTTTCATATCTCACCTTGCTTGAATCTGAGGCTTCAAACCTCAATGAAGTTCTTTGTCAACATCGCCACAATCCCCACCATGGTTGGCTCGACCTCGTCTCCACTCTTTCTCAACACCACACGAAAGCGTGACTCCGGCTTCTCCGTTCTCTCTACGTATGATCTCACCTTCTCACTCTCTCCTTGCTTCAAAAAAGGTGACTTCACACATCAGCTTCTCGTAACTTTCATCCGGAAGAAAGTTTTCAACAAGATTCTCCGTCAAACTCTCCCAAGTGTCTTCCTCCACATGCTCCTTCTTGTACTCATTGTACCACTTCAATGCAGAATCCTCCAAGAAGTCGGGCAAAGGATAGCCCATTCGGGTTTCCTTCTCTCATTGTTTCTATGCATGCCCTCTTGAAGTCTCTCACAAAAGATTCTACATCTTCTTTCTCTCTCCCATAGAACACGGAAGCTTCCCCATTTCCAACTCCTTTTGTCGTTGTTGTTGGAAATTTATACGGAACTCCCTAATACAACACAAACAAAACTAGCTCCATTCTAGAGTAATTCATCAATGGCAAAATGAGCGGAATTGGTTGGTCCAAGATTGCCATGGCTCTCTCCTCTCCTAAACACACTATGAGCCTTACCCTCATCGACATCTTCTCGATCATTCTGAAAATGATCTCCATCTTCAGTTAGAACTTGAGCCACATGGAGATTTCAACTTTTTTCGGTATCTGCACTCAATTTATCTTCAAAGCCCTCCACTAGTGACTCCAACAGAGCTTTCACGCCACTACACTCGTGTCCTAAGGGAAGTCCGGTCCTCTCCACAATTTTCACAATAGTTTCCACTCTTGGATTCATGGGGAGATGATGGTCCCAGATGAAGGTTTAGCTCTCCCACGTTTTCGTCTCTCTCTCAACCTCCGATCTTTGGTCCTCAAAGGACAACTCACAAGCTTATGTCCCTCCTCTCCACAATAGAAGCAACTCTCACGTTTCGCTCTTGGGGAACTTTTTAGTGTCCTCTCTTCAAACTCCACTCTGAACTCCCTCGTGTTGAATCCGCTGAAACAATCACGTCCAGCCCTTGAGGTATCTTAGATAACCGGATCTTCCAAAGAGGTTGATCTCCCATTTTCCAATGAGTGTCAAGTCATCCTCACTATGCAAAACACTCATGCACTCACTCTCTCGGAATGACCATAAACAAGGAAAAAGTAAATCTGAAAAGTAAAGCAGTTTTGCTCACTTTTATACCCCCCCTATACTTCAGGTATCATAACTTTCTCTATAAAAATGATCTCTCAACGAAATTTAAACCCACATGTAGCTTAGCTCTTGATATACAACCGTGCAAAGTTTCAAATCCTGATTCAATTCTTGCACGAATTGATAAGCTCTGTACACTTTTTTCCCGAGAGCTATCTTTCAAAAAACCCGTCAAGACCCTAGCAAATTCTAAACATCATAACTTTTGATCTAGACATGATATGACTGTTATTTCAAGTGCAAAACGTATCCCATCTACTAATCTAAAATCAATAAAATTATCGGAAAAACTTTGGAAAATAAAGTTTTCCTCCCAAATACATACTATAGCACTCTCGCCTCATCCCAAACAACACTTAAGTAAACAAAATGTACAAAATAACTTCCAGGCTATCATATAACACTACCGGATACACAAATGGTACATTACTATGCATCATGATCTCGGTTAAGCTTTCCCCCACAGTCCTCTCCATATGAGTTCTCATCGTTGCGCTCTCACGGGCAATAAACTGGATTCGGAACATCTCTTCTCCTTCTAGACTGAGGTCCCGGCAACGGAACCAAAAAAATGTGACCTCCGGGCTGACTCTCACTCAGGTTTACCTCCGATGGCTTTTTGGAAGCTCATCATGAATCTAGAAGGACTTAGTCCCACCCTTTTGCCCATGATCCTATTGCTCACTCTTACACAAACTCTCAAAGTCCAAGCTCTATTATGCACATTATCACCAAGAGTAAGATATCACTCAAAAGGAAAGGGATACTTTGGTAATCAAAGTCTTCATTGAATCAAGGTTCCACTCCGAACATGACATCTCCAAGAACCAAGCTCCCTAAAACTAAGATCACCACACTATCTCCTCCCAAAACTAACTTCCATTGAAAAACTACTTGAGAGGTGCTTCTCAACCTCTCTATTTATACTACTTAGAATCTTACCCTAGTAACTACAAGTAATCACCATGTAACTTCCTCTTACCAAGTTTAAACGAGGTAGAGATCACAAACCCCAATGAAAAGGGTACATGGCAACATGCAATTGGTCCACTTGGATCTTCTAGAAGCCCAACTACTCCCCTAATTGACTTCTAGTGTACCAAGTCAATCTCGCCCCTAGATTTAAGGGTCTTCACCAAGTCCAACCAATGAAAACTAGTCCAAGTCAAGGGAAGTCAAGATACCCATGTGATGGAATCTATTCCTTGACTCATACTAAACAACAAAATAGTAGTTCTCATCTACCACACCAAAAGTTACTCTATATTTTCCTCCAACTTAACCATAACTAGCTAAACATAGTCATGACTAAGATAAACTTAGGCACAATTTAGATATACTTTCATTTTATCCTATATGTACAACCCTGGGTCTTACAGTCCAGAGTCAGAAAGAAGTATAAACGCTTATTTCCCTTCTTCGCTAGTGTGGTTTGATCCATCATTCCCTTGGGACCGAATCAATCTATAAGAATTCGGACTGAATAGTGCTTACCGTGCTATTACAACACACGTAGTCCCATCGCCATGAAAGCAACGCTCCTCTGAGATTCTTCAACCTCAGCAACTCCGCTGGAGTCGAATCCGCCATCAGAATAAGCGGTCGAATTCTCCCCATCGTTGCACTTCTTCCTGTTTGAACTCCTCCGATTCAACACTTTGACATTGCAGCTAGCTTCTCCTGCTCCGGCCGCTCGGCAAGTTCTTGGCATCAACTTTATCTCGACAATTCTTAATCCGCCGTCCAAACATGCACTTAAATTCCCTCGCAATTCACTCGTGTGAACTCCCTAATGGTATTTCTGTCTAACAAACATATATTCGGACGAATACCTTCATGATAACCCGAATATAACTCTTTATTCACAAAAACCAAAAAAAAATCATACCTATCCTAAGAACTACGCTCCTACAATCAGTGTTGTCATACCATATGCATTGTTGTACATACACTTGCTTGGTGGAAGTCTTCTTCTCCCCTCCCATGTCTTTCTCTTCCAACATCACAAATTTGATCTTAAGCTCCTTCATCCCTCGCATAATCTCATCGATGGATGATTCTTCCTTTCTATAATTCACAGCCAGAGCTTGAACGTTGGAGGTTGGAACCACTTGCCAAGTTAGAGGTGCTGGAGCAATAGAAGCAGCTCTCTGAAGGGGTCTTCTCATCACAATCTTCTTTCTCCTTATTTCTCTCATTGCCAAGAGTCCAACTGCCTCCTCAACACCCTTCCAACTATGTGTTAGCCCATCTTACTCATTTGTGTCTTCGAGAATCAACTCTAGCTTCTCTTGCAACTCAACATCAGCAGCTCGGAGAAACAACTCTATTTTATGTGACTACAAGGTGATTCTACAATCGAGACAATGAGAATTATCTCTCAAACTCCCTAAGAAGCTCAGTTGCATGAGACTTCTTATTGGGCCTTTCGATCCACTCCATGAAGGACTTCTTAGTGACTCTATCATAATCTTCTAAGAAGTACTCATCCCTCAAGGCACGAGAATATGTCTCCCAATCCTCACCAAATTGCTCATGTAGGGATCTCACATGGTCTCTAATCTCCGGCACCGCAGCAAGACGGAACATCTCAATCATCTCCCTCTTTGGAACACAGTTCAATCTTAGCATCCACGGCTAACATATCTGCTCTCTGACCCAAGAGAGATATCACATAGCTCTCTAGCGCCAACATACTTAAAAAGGCAGATGCATGCCAACCTGTCACTGTGACCTCCAGGCTGACTCTCACTAAGGTTTACCTCCGATGGCTTTTTAGAAGCTCATCATGAATCTAGGAGGACTTAATCTAACCCTATGACCATAACCCTATTGCTCACTCTTACACAAACTCTCAAAGTCCAAGCTCCATTATGCACATTCTTACCAAGAGTAAGATATCACTCAAAAGGAAGGGATACTTTGGTAATCAAAGTCTTCATTGAATCAAGTCTCCACTCCTACATGACTTCTCCAAGAACCAAGCTCCACAAAACTAAGATCACCACACTATTTTCTCCCAAAACTAACTTTCATTGAAAACTACTTGAGAGGTGCTTTTCAACCTCTCTATTTATACTACTTAGAATCTTACCCTAGTAACTACAAGTAATCATCATGTAACTTCCTCTTACCAAGTTTAAACGAGGTAGAGATCACAAACCCCAAGGAAAAGGGTACATGGCAACATGCAATTGGTGCACTTGGATCTTCTAGAAGCCCAACTACTCACTAATTGACTTCTAGTGTACCAAGTCAATCTCACCCCTAGATTTAAGGGTCTTCACCAAGTCCAACCAATGAAAACTAGTCCAAGTCAAGAAAAGTCAAGATACCCATATGATGTAATCTATTCCTTGATTCCTACTAAACAACAAAATAGTAGTTTTCATCTACCACACCAAAAGTTACTCTATATTTTTCTCCAATTTAACCATAACTAGTTAAACATAGTCATGACTAAGATAAACTTAGGCACAATTTAGATATACTTACATTTTATCCTATATGTACAACCTTGGGTCTTACATTTACCCCCAGACCAAGATTTCACTCCGTCCTCGGAGTGAAAGAATCAGATCATCGATGAAATGGCTTCAACTTGTCGTGATTCACCCGATCAAAATGTCGTCCTCCCAACTCCTTCAAATCATAAGTAAAGTTCCCCACACCTTGTGAACTATGAAAGGACCAAAGTACTTTGGAAGAAATTTCTTTCTTGCTCTCTTATATCTAATGGAGTCGTAAAGTATTACCCAATCATCTTCTTTGAAAGTCTTCATCTTCTTCGTCCCAAGTCGATTATCATGATACTTCTTCTGCAATTGTTGAGCCCGCTCCACATGTATCATGGCCACAGCTCGACACTCCTCCAACTCCAACAGTTGTTGACGTCTTGATTTGTGTACGGGCATGTTTAGAGGTTTCAGACTGTTTTTTTTTATTTTTGGAATATAAATAAACGATATTCGGAGGAAGTAGGTATCGCCGAATACGAATAGGAGAAATAAGCGCGAAGATGGCCAAGACGAATAAGTTGTTAAGGAGGTCTGAAGCGTCAAATTGATTAGGGCAGTTAGTAACAACATCGACGAGCGTAACGAGCCGCGGAGGAGCAAGAACGAGCGTCGAGTTAAGTATACGAAATGAAGAGGAAATCGGTCACTTGATCGGGAGCTCGTGAGGCGATTCAATTGCCTGTGAAGAAGATGCCGACGGGAGTATATCGACCCTCGGTGCCGAAGTCAAAATGGTCGACCGAAGAATTAGCACGATTGAAGACCTTGGGAGGAGAATTCTTGGCCTGACACTGGAATTACGTGTGCCCTGAGTTGTGTGAAGAAGTTCGAGCCAAGAAGACACCAAACTTGGGGATAGGCTGGAGAGGACATCCAGACTCGTGGGATGCGTTGCTTTGGGCAGAAGCCCTGGGAAGAGATTACTCGAAGGAGAAGGATGGAGTTGACTAGGAAGGTTCGGCAATGCACACTGCATTCACCTTTGACGAGAGAAAATGGTTTGATCCTAGAGAGAGGAAGGGTACAAACGACTTCAAGATTGATTTTATTCGGGACGACTTCCGAAGGAAGATAATGTATACGTTGAATCAACTCTTCTCACCACAACGAATTACTTACGTAAGTATGCATAAAGTGAGAAAAGTGGAGGGATTCGTCGGAGGGGCAATCAAGGCCAATTGGGGAGAAATCTTCGCTCGAAATATGCAAGCGATGGGGCAGAGGCTGCGAGCGGGAGAGAAGGGAGTAATCTATATCTCTTCGTTTCTGGTACACATGTAATCGCGTATGTTGTCATACAGACAGGAGAAGCTTACGAGCTATCTAACATCCATCGGAGTCGCCTAAAGGAGAATCGGTCATCGCATAAGGGACGACGGGCTAAACATCTGAAGATCCGAAGACGCAAAAGTCCCTCTAGTAGTGAAGCGTCCACTTCATCCGACGAAGACGAATCCAGCTTCTCGACGAGGACTAGAAACACCCCCCAAAGAGGAAAGAGGGGCGCCGGATGAAGCAAGTGGAAACTGACCGGAAAGGCATCGAAACTAAAGTAGAGGAGCTCACTAAGAGTTTGGAGGAGCTCAAGGTACATCTGGTAAATAACAAAGATAGGAGGAAATCTCCCATGCAAGGGAGAGCTAATGTATGGTGTACCATCTGCAGGAAGCCGGGCCACTCTAACTCTGAGCATCAACCCAGAGAAGGGTATTCGGCCCAGCAGGTGGAATGGGTACCAGTATGGGACAACGGCCCATACGAAGGTCTCCCGGATGACCAAGTTTATGGCATCTAGGAGGGGGGAACTTCATCTACTATACCTCCGGTGCATATCCCTCGCTACGCTCTGGTGGAAATGGTGACCACAACACCACAAAGGAAAATGGGAGGGTTGGCTCCAATCCCTCCTCCTGCTAGACCGAATGCATGTTACAATTGCGGAGCAATGGGCCACTAGTCACCTCAATGCCCTTTGCCTCGGCAAAGAATGACATACCAGCCGATGTGTAGCAACTGCAGACGGCCAGGACACACGAATATAGAGTGTGAACAGCCACCCCAACCACGAGGGGAGAGCGAATGTTATCCAGCACAAGGGGTGCGGTTTGTCACCCCACCAAAACGGGATGTTGGGGTACATCAAATCAGTGTTGAAGAACAGGAGCCGATAAGACTTCCGGAGGAGTCAAATTGGTCCGAAGAAGCCCTGGACGTGCTATGGGTCTCGACCCGAAGTACGAAGACCACGAAGATAGCGCCGGTAAACATCTAGGAGAAGGCCAAGCCGCGAGAGAAGAAGAAAGAAGACGTTCCCGCGCCTAAGGAGTCCTCACCCAAAGAGACCAAGGAGCCAGAAGGATCGGCATTCCCTGCTGATATTCGGGAGGAGGTGCATGGATACCTCAAGGAGTTAACTCACACACCTACGAAGGTTTTGCTTCGGGCCAACACATAGAAATCAGATCCTGAGGTATTGACGGCTGCGCCATCCACTTACTATGATCCCGTGGCAGACCTTGCCAAAGTCAAGGCGAATATTTCGATGAAGCAGTTGTTGGATGATAACAAGGTGTACAAAAAGATTCTCATCCAAGCACTGAAGTCCAGCAAGCCAGGAGTCCAAAGAAGAAACAAGTTGCCTATAGTGTATTCTGTGGAGCAGGAAGACTTAGGCGCCCCGGAAATAGAAATCGAAATCGCGGGCTGTATGTTGAAATCCGTACCCATCGACTCAGGATCAGGAGTGAACATCATGACAGAGGACACTGCGGTAGCCTTGGGGTACAAACAGTATGAAGATACCCCCCAATACTACGATTGGCAGACCAATCCCGAAACAAACCGGTAGGGCTACTTCGTGGGGTTCATACCCGAATAGGGGGCGTACCTTTCTCGCTCACCTACATAATCCTCAAACCCCATGAGGACAGTGGGTACAAAGTGTTAATCGGGAGGCCTTGGCTGTACTGCGCCAAGGTGCTGACAAATTGGCAACGGAAGACACTGTCCTTCTTTGATCCAGAAGCTACTGTAGCACGGCGAGTGACAATTATCTGGAAACACTCCAAGTACCAGGGGGAGACCTCATCGGACTCAGGCGTGACTGACCCTAGCGACGAGGAGACCGAGTCCGGATATTCGTCCAAAGACAGAGTTAATTACCTGGAATGTTATGAGATCGAGGAAGAACTTCTCACAGACGACGAATAGCAATTACAGATCAGTGTGGGGAGGAGTGAAGCCAACCACACTGACGGCGTAGTTGGAGCGGATGCTTGGGAAGAGGTAACGGTAACACCTGGCCACCAGCTCAAAGTTAAACGAGGCTTGCCGGCCAGAGATCTGCACCACCTGTTGAGTCTCCTTAGTAGGTATGAAGATGTCTTTTCCTGGAAGATAGAAGATATGAAGGGCATACCCCAGAAGTGGGGAGAACATCGGATAGACCTCATAGAAGGGGCAACCCCTGCACGACAGAGGCAGTACTGTTTAAATCCCAAATACTCTTTGTTGGTTAAAGATGAAATTGATAAGTACCGCAAGGTGCATTATTTACCCCGTGTTGAGTAGTGAATGGGTTGCACCAATTGTGATTGTTCCCAAGAAAAACACAGGCAAGATTAGAGTCTGTCAAGACTTTAGGAAGCTCAATGCAGCCACTAAGAAAGACCATCACCCCTTTCCTTTCGCGGATGCAATATTGGATCATGTTGCGGGGCACAAATGTTATAGCTTCTTGGATGGATTTTCTGGGTACAATCAGGTGTCCATTCGAGAGGAAGATAAGGACAAGACTACCTTTACCACTGATTGGGGGACATATGCTTACCATAAGATGCCGTTCGGATTGTGTAATGCCCCGGCCACATTTCAACGAATGATGATCCACATTTTCCAAGACTACTTAAGGAAGTTTTTGAAAATTTTCATAGATGATTTCTGTGTATTCGGGTTGAAGGCTGACCATCTGAATCATCTCCAGCAGGCGTTCTAGAAGTGTCGAAGTAGTCAACTAGCGTTACATCCGGAGAAATGTTACTTCATGATGACAGAAGGAATTCTATTGGGACATCGGGTGTCAGCTCGAGGATTAGAAGTAGATGTAGATAAGGTTAAAGTCATTAACTTGTTGGAACCCCCTAGGAACATCCGGGAACTCATAGCCTTCCTAGGACACACCGGTTATTACCGAAGGTATGTGAAAGCGTATGCCGCCATCGCAACACCCTTAACCGGCTTACTCAAGAAGGAGGTAGACTTCGTATGGACAGTAGAACACAAGGCTACATTCCAACAGATGAAACAGGAGTTAGTCAGGGCACCAACTCTGGTTCCACCTAATTGGAACAAGCCATTCCATGTGGACGTAGATACTTCCTCCATAGCTATGGGTGTGGTGTTAGGACAGAAAGATGAGAAGAGAAAGGATCACCCAATTTATTTTGCCAGCCGAATGCTGAAAGCAGCGGAGCGGAATTACTCGACTACAAAACGAGAAGCTCTGGGAATGGTCTATGTAGTAAGGAAGTTCCGACATTCACTCTTAGGCTACGAATTCGTGTTTCACGTGGACCATTTTCCTCTGAAGTACCTGGTGCAGAAGGCCAATCTTTCGGGACGGTTGGCTCGTTGGATGTTATTACTGCAGGAGTTCTCTTTTACGGTACAGACCAAGAAAGGGGTGCAGCATACGAATGCCGACTTCCTGTCACGACTAGAAACGAAGATATCAGCCGTAGCGGTGGACGATGAATTTCCAGACGAGCAGTTGTTCCAGCTTACGGAGTACAAGGATACGCAGTACTCTGATTTGTACCGTTACCTGCGAACACTGAAATTGCCCAAAGGATTGTTGATTGAGCAACGCAAGGTGTTTGTACACAAAGCTGCGCCGTATCAACTGGAAAGAGGGATACTGTTCAAGCTAGGGGCGGACCACATCCTACGAAGATGTCTGGAACGGCATGAAGTCACCAGAATGATCAGAGCGATACACGAAGAAGCTGCGGGTGGACATTATGCCCTGCAAAATACGGTCAAGAAGATTTTGGCGGCCAATTACTGGTGGCCAACCATGTTTAAAGACGTGCATAAATTCATTCAGTGATTTGATGCCTGTCAGCGAATTGGGAAACCTATGCAGACAACGCGGTGGCCGTTGAAGCCCATTTTGCCTTTGGCACCTTTTGAGAAATGGGGCATTGACTTTGTAGGGCCCATTTCACCAGCCAGCAGAGGAACGAGGAAAAGATATATCCTAGAGGCTACTGATTACGTGACTAAAATGGTTGAGGCGGTGGCCACACGACGCGACGATGCTAAGACGGTAGCTGAATTTTTCTTTAATCAAGTTATTTGTCACTACGGGTGCCCAATGGAGTTGGTTAGTGACAGGGGTACCCATTTCCTGAATCATCTGATTGAAGAACTCACGACCTACTTCCAGATTAAGCATCGGAAGACGACCCCGTATAATCCCAAAGCTAACAGGTTGATAGAGAAATCTAATGGATTACTATGCCAAATTCTTACCAAAGTCACGGTGAACCATATTTACGATTGGGATGTGAAAATGCCCGCCGCACTCTGGGCCTTCCGAACAGCGGAGAAAGTAACGACTAAGTAGACTCCGTTTTATGTTACCTACGGGATGCACCCGATTATGCCAGTAGAACTGGAAATCCCGACGTATCGGATTTTGATGGAGGAACGCTTATCGGTCGAGGATAGCCAACTTCATCGGTTGTTGGAATTGTCTAGATTGGAGGAATCTCTGGATGAATCAAAAGAACTGACTAAGCTAATACAGCTTCGCCGGAAGGAGAAGTATGATAGTCGGTTGCGACCTCACAAGGTGGTGGCAGGAGCCAAAGTGCTACTATATGACAGCCGCTATATGAAATTTCCAGGGAAGCTCCATCTTCGTTGGATGGGACCTTACGAAGTCAAGGAAGTCTTTGATAATGGGTCAAGATGACTTTTGGATTTGGACGGTCTTATTTGTTTGCCACACGTGTGAATGGGTGGCGAATCAAGAAGTACTACGAATAGTGGTGTTCGCGGGGGCACTCACAACTAGGGACGAACGTATGTAGGTGCATGTTTAGAGGTTTCAAACTGTTTTTTTTGTTTTTGGAATATAAATAAACGATATTCGGAGGAAGAAGGTATCGCCGAATACGAATAGGAGAAATAAGCGCGAAGATGGTCAAGACGAATAAGTTGTTAAGGAGGTCCGAAGCGTCGAACTGATTAGGGCAGTTAGTAACAACATCGATGAGCGTAACGAGCCGCGGAGGAGCAAGAATGAGCGTCAAATTAAGTAGACGAAATGAAGAGGAAATCGGTCACTCAATCGGGAGCTTGTGAGATGATTCAATTGCCTGTGAAGAAGATGCCGACGGGAGTATATCGACCCTTGGTGCCGAAGCCAGAATGGTCGACCAAAGAATTAGCACGATTGAAGACCTTGAGAGGAGAATTCTTGGCCTAGCGCTGGGATTACGTGTGCCTTGAGTTGTGTGAAGAAGTTTGAGCCAAGAAGACACCAAACCCGATAGGCTGGAGAGGACATCCAGACTCGTGGGATGCGTTGCTTTGGGCAGAAGCCCTGGGAAGAGATTACTCGAAGGAGAAGGATGGAGTTGACTAGGAAGGTTCGGCAATGCACACTGCATTCACCTTTGACGAGAGAAAATGGTTTGATCCTAGAGAGAGGAAGGGTACAAATAGCTTCAAGATTGATCTTATTCGGGACGACTTCTGAAGGAAGATAATGTATACGTTGAATCAACTCTTCTCACCACAACGAACTACTTACGTAAGTATGCATAAAGTGAGAATAGTGGAGGAATTCGTCGGAGGGGCAATCAAGGTCAATTGGGCAGAAATCTTCGCTTGAAATGTGCAAGCGATGGGGCAGAGGCTGCGAGCGGGAGAGAAGGGAGTAATCTATATCTCTTCGTTTCTGGTACACATGTATTCGCGTATGGGGTAGTTGACGCCACAGGAAAGAAGAAGATATCAAGTGAGCGTGGTCAGCACTTTGGGTGGGCCAGCAGCGAGCAATGGCAGCAGTGGGTCGAGACCAAGAAGTGTGGCATCCCACCAAGACGACGGTGTGCAGTCGCCGATGAGACCGAATTAACAGGAGATGACTTCGGAGGCTAGATCGAAGGCAGTGAGAGATGAGGAAGAAGCAATATTCGGGAAGGAATACTTTGTGGGGACCACAGAGAAGAGAAGTCCAAGTGTGGAGATAATTGCGGAGCCCAGCAGTAAGAAGAGGAAGCTGAAGGAGGTTTCGCAATCAGGAAGTCCTGTACCGAAGGCATCGCGGCCTAAGGTAAAAGCAACAAAGGTAGCAGTAGAAGAACCACTTTCTTCGGTGCTACAGTTGGCGCAAAAGCTGAAAAATGTGGTGATGCCAGTTCTAATGGAGCTGAAAGAGATGGGAGGCAGTTATATCCAAGGGTGGAATCCGCAGGAAGACGGTTACATGGAGCTGATTCAGTTGCTGAACCGGACTGCTCGTGGGAAGAAGGATCAGGCAGATACTATAAAGCAGTTGACAGAGTCTGTGGAGCGTCTGGAGAAGCAGAAAGCGGAGGTGACAAAGGAAGCAGCCGCAACAAAGCAAGCCTACGGAGAAATCTGTAGAATTCGAAGCGCGGAAGTGAAATTTGTCGAGAGGGAGAATGAGAAGCTTCACCAGCAATTGAAGAGGGCGAAGCAGCAGTTACATGAAGTCGATGTTGAGCGACCAGCTAGACTAGAAGATTTGGCGAGTAGGTGCTCGCAATACCTTTTTGCTCGGTGTGACGATGTGGAGGCTGAAAGGTTGGAACGTTTGACGGTGGCGATGAATACCCCTTGCGATTCCAAAGATCGTAGGAAGGAGATGTACAAAGCCATGGAACGCAAATGCCAGAAAGCGATGCGAGTCCATCGAAAGGAGATCACAGAGGACATCAGAGAATTGCAGATGAGCGTCGATGTCTTTGCATTGAGACGTCATCAAAGGAACCTGAGGTGCCCCGTAATTGTAGTCGGGTGCGATCCGTGTAGACGATGATTAGGAATAGGTGCGAGTAGATTGTATAAATAGGAGTAGTGTTAGAGTAGGATTATCACTTTCTTTACAAGTGTTCATTCAGAACTGTGATTGTAGTCAGGGTAGAAGGAAGTGCTCGAGAAGCTGTTGAATGTTGCGTTCGATTGGCCTTGACTGGTGCCTAATACCTGTGAAGATACCCGGGTATTCGTCCATGAGCCATAGTCGGTTTCACTTTGCAATAGAACTTCATCGGGGACATTGCCTCGTCGACAGCTTGTAAAGGAGTGATCTGTAAGACCCAGGGTTGTACATATAGGATAAAATGAAAGTATATCTAAATTGTGCCTAAGTTTATCTTAGTCATGACTATGTTTAGCTAGTTATGGTTAAGTTGGAGGAAAATATAGAGTAACTTTTGGTGTGGTAGATGAGAACTACTATTTTGTTGTTTAGTATGAGTCAAGGAATAGATTCCATCACATGGGTATCTTGACTTCCCTTGACTTGGACTAGTTTTCATTGGTTGGACTTGGTGAAGACCCTTAAATCTAGGGGCGAGATTGACTTGGTACACTAGAAGTCAATTAGGGAGTAGTTGGGCTTCTAGAAGATCCAAGTGGACCAATTGCATGTTGCCATGTACCCTTTTCATTGGGGTTTGTGATCTCTACCTCGTTTAAACTTGGTAAGAGGAAGTTACATGGTGATTACTTGTAGTTACTAGGGTAAGATTCTAAGTAGTATAAATAGAGAGGTTGAGAAGCACCTCTCAAGTAGTTTTTCAATGGAAGTTAGTTTTGGGAGGAGATAGTGTGGTGATCTTAGTTTTAGGGAGCTTGGTTCTTGGAGATGTCATGTTCGGAGAGGAACCTTGATTCAATGAAGACTTTGATTACCAAAGTATCCCTTTCCTTTTGAGTGATATCTTACTCTTGGTGATAATGTGCATAATAGAGCTTGGACTTTGAGAGTTTGTGTAAGAGTGAGCAATAGGATCATGGGCAAAGGGTGGGACTAAGTCCTTCTAGATTCATGATGAGCTTCCAAAAAGCCATCGGAGGTAAACCTGAGTGAGAGTCAGCCCGGAGGTCACATTTTTGGTTCCGTTGCCGGGACCTCAGTCTAGAAGGAGAAGAGATCCAGTTTATTGCCCGTGAGAGCGCAACGATGAGAACTCATATGGAGAGGACTGTGGGGGAAGAGCGAACCGAGATCATGATGCATAGTAATGTACCATTTGTGTATCCGGTAGTGTTATATGATAGCCTGGAAGTTATTTTGTACATTTTGTTTACTTAAGTGTTGTTTGGGATGAGGCGAGAGTGCTATAGTATGTATTTGGGAGGAAAACTTTATTTTCCAAAGTTTTTCCGATAATTTTATTGATTTTAGATTAGTAGATGGGATACGTTTTGCACTTGAAATAACAGTCATATCATGTCTAGATCAAAAGTTATGATGTTTAGAATTTGCTAGGGTCTTGACGGGTTTTGAAAGATAGCTCTCGGGAAAAAGAGTACAGAGCTTATCAATTCGTGCAAGAATTGAATCAGGATTTGAAACTTTGCACGATTGTATATCAGGAGCTAAGCTACATGTGGGTTTAAATTTCGTTGAGAGGTCATTTTTATAGAGAAAGTTATGATACCTGAAGTATAGGGGGGTATAAAAGTGAGCAAAACTGCTTTACTTTTCAGATTTACTTTTTCCTTGTTTATGGTCATTCCGAGAGAGTGAGTGCATGAGTGTTTTGCATAGTGAGGATGACTTGACACTCATTGGAAAATGGGAGATCAACCTCTTTGGAAGATCCGGTTATCTAAGATACCTCAAGGGCTGGGCGTGATTGTTTCAGCGGATTCGAACACGAGGGAGTTCAGAGTGGAGTTTGAAGAGAGGACACTAAAAAGTTCCCCCGAGAGCGAAACGTGAGAGTTGCTTCTATTGTGGAGAGGAGGGACATAAGCTTGTGAGTTGTCCTTTGAGGACCAAAGATCGGAGGTTGAGAGAGAGACGAAACGTGGGAGAGCTAAACCTTCATCTGGGAACATCATCTCCCCATGAATCCAAGAGTGGAAACTATTGTGAAAATTGTGGAGTGACCGGACTTCCCTTAGGACACGAGTGTAGTGGCGTGAAAGCTCTGTTGGAGTCACTAGTGGAGGGCTTTGAAGATAAATTGAGTGCAGATACCGAAAAGTTGAAATCTCCATGTGGCTCAAGTTCTAACTGAAGATGGAGATCATTTTCAGAATGATCGAGAAGATGTCGATGAGGGTAAGGCTCATAGTGTGTTTAGGAGAGGAGAGAGCCATGGCAATCTTGGACCAACCAATTCCGTTCATTTTGCCATTGATGAATTACTCTAGAATGGAGCTAGTTTTGTTTGTGTTGTATTAGGGAGTCCCGTATAAATTTCCAACAACAACGACAAAAGGAGTTGGAAATGGGAAGCTTCCGTGTTCTATGGGAGAGAGAAAGAAGATGTAGAATCTTTTGTGAGAGACTTCAAGAGGGCATGCATAGGAAACAATGAGAGAAGGAAACCGAATGGGCTATCCTTTTGCCCGACTTCTTGGAGGATTCTGCATTGAAGTGGTACAATGGGTACAAGAAGGAGCATGTGGAGGAAGACACTTGGGAGAGTTTGACGGAGAATCTTGTTGAAAACTTTCTTCCGGATGAAAGTTACGAGAAGCGATGTGTGAAGTCACCTTTTTGAAGCAAGGAGAGAGTGAGAAGGTGAGATCATACGTAGAGAGAACGGAGAAGCCGGAGTCACGCTTTTGTGTGGTGTTGAGAAAGAGTGGAGACGAGGTCGAGCCAACCATGGTGGGGATTGTGGCGATGTTGACAAAGAACTTCATTGGAGGTTTGAAGCCTCAGATTCAAGCAAGGTGAGATATGAAAAGCCCTCTTCTAAGGTTGAGGCTATTCGCATTGCTATTCGAATGGAGGAGAGCCTAGAAGACGATGATTCTAGCTTGGTGGCTAGAGAAGCATCACCACCCCGTTGTGGTTAGAATGGCAACTCCTACCTTGTTGTTCTTTGCGCCAAGAGTAAATTCTCCAAAGGTAGACTTGCACCATGAGTTGAAATCTATCACGTAAAACACTCGCTGATCTCAAGATTAACGTAGTACAACTATGGGAGAGGAGGAATCAGAATGTAGGGGAGGATCTAGAGGGTATGGGAATTATCCTCCAAAAGGAAATCCACCACAAGGGAACTTCACGCTTTCATGCTTTAGTTGTGGAGGCCCTCATTTCCAACGAAATTGTCCTAATCCTCGACAACATGATGGAGTTAGACACAACAATTCTACTCCTGCTCCAAGTCAATCGAAGGATAAAGGAGTAGCGTCTATTGATGTGTTTCCTCATCAGTGCACGTTTGAGAAGGGAGAGAGCTCTATAAGTTCCGAGTTGATATTCTTGCACACGAGAAGAAGAGAGCAAGATTTGCGCAGAGGAGTCCATCTCAATGGAAGATCAACCAAGCCGGAGCACTCGATCCAAAGGTGTGAGTCAACCGAGAGCACCGAGAAAGAAGTTGGGAATGGATGATTTCTCCATTTCATCTACCCAGCTCAAATACGACGTGGTGGAGGATGTGGGGAATCAAAAAGCCAATATAACTGTTGGCCAATTGATTGCTCTAAATCCTACGATAAGAAAGGAGTTGGGGGGAGGCCTAAGTCTCCAAAAGGACCAAGAAGCGATCCAAGGGGAAAGCTTCCATGGCGAATGTTGGAGTAGGAGTGGTGGATGCCGCTGCCTCGGAGGTATGCACTCAGGCCAAGATTGAAGTACGCATTAATGGACGTGATGTTTCGGATGTACTAGTGGATGGTGGATCTGCGGTGAATGCCATGTCAGAACGTTTGTTGAAGAAGTTGGGGATGAAGGTTTCAAGACCTTCCAACATCATTGTTGGGATGGCCAACAAGCAAAAGGTGCGACCCATTGGAGTGGTGGACAAGGTGGTGGTAAGTGTGATGGGAGTTCAAACCTTGTTGTCCTTTCAAGTGCTTGAGGAGGCTAGCTACGACTTGTTGTTAGGAAGACCTTGGTTGAGGGCTGTGAGGACAACTGATCGGTGGCATAAGGGTTACCTTCGTATAGGGCCGAAAAACCATCGAGTGAAGGTCCCTCTCACAAGTGGCGGAGGAGAGTCGGTCTCGACTCGGATAGACCTACGAGTGATTACTCAGAGTCTGAGAGTGAAGAAAGTGGTAGTTTTTCAGAGGTTGACACCAACATGTCGACCGATGAGGAGACATCATCTGAAGATACCTCGGACGATGATGTTCAAGTTCAAGTTCTTGCTGCAATGGATTTACTTCCTAGGCCGGGGTGGTGAAAGATCCCGACAAGATGAAGATGAGTAAAGATGAGATAACTCGACGGCTCTCCACTCTCAAGTTTGGTCCCAAGGTTACTATGGAGGAGAAGTCAAGGTTCTTGGATATATTTCGAAAATATATCCATGTCTTTGCCTTTTAGCTACAAGGATTTGAAGGAAGTAACCTTAGAAACTCATCGCATTGAGTTAGAGGAGAAGGCTCGTCCAAGACGTCGGAAACACGTCGGATAAATCCACCAACACCGTGGTGGTCAAGGAGGAGATCGACAAGCTAAAGGATGCGGGTTTCATCTATGAGGTAGAGAATTCTGAATGGGTTTCTCCTATTGTGATAGTCAAGAAGAAGAATGGTAAGCTACGTGTATGCGTAGATTACAAGAAGTTGAATGTTTGTCACAAAGAAGGATTACTATCCTTTACCTTTCATAGATGAGATTCTAGGAGGAGGCAGGTCATGAGTGGTATAGTTTTGGAGATGGTTATAGTGGTTATAACCAAATTCAAATTGCTCCTGAAAGATCAGCTCAAAACCACTTTTACCACGCCATGGGGAACTTTTTTGCCTTTAGGGTAATGCCCTTTGGTCTATGTAATGCTCCAAAGAACTTTTCAGAGGTTCATGAACAAGGTGTTTGAACCTTTTATTGGGAAATTTGTGCGAGATTTCATAGATGATTTTTGTGTTTACGGGAAGAAGGAGGATCATTTTGATCATTTGATCAAAATTCTACAACGGTTGGAGAAAGCCAAGGCCTCGCTCAATCCAGAAAAAATGCATTTTTGGATGTGAGGAAGGTTTGTTGTTAGGGCACATCATCTCCAAAGATGGTATAGCGGTGGATCCAGAAAAGGTGAAACGCATCCTCGACTTACCTTTTTCGGTGACGTTGACCAAGTTGAGGCGGTTCCTTGGAATGGTGGGATACTATCGACTTCATCTTTTCCTTCTCCAACAAAGCTTATGCCTTGACGGTTTACATGAAGAAGGGGACGGATTACGATTTAATCCTCAAGGATGGAGAGGCAGCTATGGCGTTCGAACTTCTTAAGAAGGCGTTGGTAACGGCTCCTATTTTAGCCAAACCAAATTGGGGTAAACCTTTCATTCTCTACACGGATGCATCAAACATTGCTATAGGATGCACTCTAAGCCGCTTAGATGAAGATAGCCATGATCATCCAATTGCTTATGCTAGTAGACAGATGGTGCGGTGAGAAAATTATTCAAAGGACTGAAAGGGGAGGCTTTAGTTGTGATCTTCTCACTCAAGAAGTTTCGACACTATCTATTGGGAGGAAGTTTACTATCGTTCTTGACCACAAGGCTTTGAAGTACATTTTCAATAAGCCTAATCTTTGAGGGTAGGATAGTCGGATGGAAGTTGTTCTTGGCGGAGTTTGATTACATCATTGAGGATCGACCCGGTAAGAAACATGCCAATGCTGATTTGATGTCTCGAGCATACGATGAGGAAGGAGATCAACCAAATGGATGATACATTTCCGATGAGGATTTGCTAATGATGGACACCATAACAAAGGTACCGGCTGAATACAAGGGGATATGGGATTTCATCTCGGAGGGAGAGTTTCCCCAGGCATGCATTCACGGGAGAGGAATGCATTGGTGAAGCGATGTGAACCTTATACCATCATAGAGGGCGTGTTGTTTCATCAAGGAGCGAGATGGACTACTCGGAAAGGGTTGTTGGAAGGGAGGAGTCAATTCAACTTATGAAGGAGTTTCATGAAGGCTCGGTATGTGGAGGACACTTTGCAGGAAAGGTAACTGCATTTAAGATCCTAGATGCATGCTATCATTGGAAGGGCATTTTCAAAGATTGTGTGGAATTTTGCAAGAGTTGTGATGTGTGTCAAGCTTTTGCTAAAAAGTCCATGAAAACCCCTCCTTTGACATCAGTTCCTATTTTAGGTCCTTTTGAAAAGTGGGGAATAGATTTTGTAGGACCCTTGAATCTTACTCCTCGGGGTAACAAGTTCATTGTGGTAGCTACAGATTATCTAACCAAGTGGGTAGAAGCTAGACCTCTAAAATCTACTAGTGAGGAAGAAGTGGGTAGATTTCTATATGAGAGGATAATAACTAGATTCAGATGCCCTCTAGAAATTGTATCTGATAGAGGTGGTGAGTTTGTTGGAAGCATTATACAAGCCATGCTAGGTCATTTCTCCATCAAGGCACGGGTGACTACTTCCTACAAACCAAATGCTAATGGGTTGGCGAAGCGAACCAACTATACGCTTTGCATGATGTTGGCCAAGGATGCGACATGGGCGGGAGCAAGCAAAATTGGGACAAAAGGCTGCATGCTATCTTGTGGGAGTATCGGACGACTTGGAAGACATCAACAGGTACTCACCTTTCCGTATGGTATATGGTGTCGAGTCAAAGCTTCCAATTCAATTTGATTTGACGACCTTCTTAACTATCCAACGGAAGTTAAAGAGGAAGAATGGAGTAGAAGCTATCAAATCAAGATGTCAACAACTGTTGGAGCTGGAGGAGGCTCGAAGCTGTGGCTATGGTACGTGTGGAGCGGGCTCAACAATTGCAGAAGAAGTATCATGATAATCGATTTGGGACGAAGAAGATGAAGATTTTCAAAGAAGGTGATTGGGTAATGCTTTACGATTCCATTAGATATAAGAGAGCAAGAAAGAAATTTCTTCCAAAGTACTTTGGTCCTTTCATAGTTCACAAGGTGTGGGAAACTTTACTTACGATTTGAAGGAGTTGGGAGGACGACATTTTGACCGGGTGAATCACGACAAGTTGAAGCCGTTTCATCGACGATCAGATTCTTTCACTCCGAGGACGGAGTGAAATCTTGGTCCGGGGGTAAATGTAAGACCTAGGGTTGTACATATAGGATAAAATGAAAGTATATCTAAATTGTGCCTAAGTTTATCTTAGTCATGACTATGTTTAGCTAGTTATGGTTAAGTTGGAGGAAAATATAGAGTAACTTTTGGTGTGGTAGATGAGAACTACTATTTTGTTGTTTAGTATGAGTCAAGGAATAGATTCCATCACATGGGTATCTTGACTTCCCTTGACTTGGACTAGTTTTCATTGGTTGGACTTGGTGAAGACCCTTAAATCTAGGGGCGAGATTGACTTGGTACACTAGAAGTCAATTAGGGAGTAGTTGGGCTTCTAGAAGATCCAAGTGGACCAATTGCATGTTGCCATGTACCCTTTTCATTGGGGTTTGTGATCTCTACCTCGTTTAAACTTGGTAAGAGGAAGTTACATGGTGATTACTTGTAGTTACTTGGGTAAGATTCTAAGTAGTATAAATAGAGAGGTTGAGAAGCACCTCTCAAGTAGTTTTTCAATGGAAGTTAGTTTTGGGAGGAGATAGTGTGGTGATCTTAGTTTTAGGGAGCTTGGTTCTTGGAGATGTCATGTTCGGAGAGGAACCTTGATTCAATGAAGACTTTGATTACCAAAGTATCCCTTTCCTTTTGAGTGATATCTTACTCTTGGTGATAATGTGCATAATAGAGCTTGGACTTTGAGAGTTTGTGTAAGAGTGAGCAATAGGATCATGGGCAAAGGGTGGGACTAAGTCCTTCTAGATTCATGATGAGCTTCCAAAAAGCCATCGGAGGTAAACCTGAGTGAGAGTCAGCCCGGAGGTCACAGATCAACTCCCGTCAGTAAATCTGGAGTGTAATTTCAATTGCATGTGTAATTCTATGCAATGTAATGGATGGGTAGTGGTTTATTAATTTGATTTAGTGGTCTTGGACTACTCTGTCACAGCACTCTTTGGACTACGCATGTCTAGAGTCTTCAAAAGAAGCATAAACAGCCATATTCGTCGCTGACAGAAAGATAACACCTCATTCTCTTGGGAACGAACTATAATTCTATGCAAATGGCAAAACCTTTGTGTAACCTGTCTGTTACAATTTGATAGCTTCTACTCCATTCGTCCTCTTTAACTTCCGTTGGATAGTTAAGAAGGTCATCAAATCAAATTGAATTGGAAGCTTTGACTTGACATCATATACCATACGGAAAGGTGAGTACCCTGTTGATGTCTTCCAAGTCGTCCGATACTCCCACAAGATAGCATGCAGCCTCTTGTCCCAATTTTGCTTGCTCATGTCCATGTCTGCATCCTTGGCCAACATCATGCAAAGCGTATAGTTGGTTTGCTATGCCAACTCATTAGCATTTGGTTTGTAGGAAGTAGTCACACGTGCCTTAATGGAGAAATGACCTAGCATGGCTTGTATAATGCTTCCAACAAACTCACCACCTCTATTAGATACAATTTCTTGAGGGCATCCGAATCTAGTTATTATTCTCTCGTACAAAAATCTACCCACTTCTTCCTCACTTGTAGATTTTTAGAGGTCTAACTTCTACCCACTTGGTTAGATAATCTATAGCTACCACAATGAACTTGTTACCCCAAGGAGTAAGATTCAAGGGTCCTAAAAAATCTATTTCCCATTTCTCAAAAGGACCTAAAATAGGAACTGATGTCAAAGGAGTGGTTTTTATGGACTTTTTAGCAAAAGCTTGACACACATCACAACTCTTGCAAAATTCCACACAATCTTTAAAAATGCCCTTCCAATGATAGCCTGCATCTAGGATCTTAAATACAGTTACCTTTCTTGCAAAGTGTCCTACACATACGGAGCCTTAATGAAACTCCTTCATAAGTTGAATTGACTCCTCCCTTCCAACAGCCCTTTTGAGTAGTCCATCTGCTCCTTGATGAAACAACAAGTTCTCTATGATGATATAAGGTTCACATCGCTTCACCAATGCATTCCTCTCCCGTGAATGCATGCCTTGGGGAAACTATCCCTCCGAGATGAAATCCCATATCCCCTTGTATTCAGCCGGTACCTTTGTTATGTTCAGCAAATCCTCATCTGGAAATGTATCATCCACTGTTTGATCTCCTTCCTCATCGTATGCTCGAGACATCAAATCAGCATTGGCATGCTTACCAGGTCGATCCTCAATGATACAATCAAACTCCGCCATTAGGCTTTCAACAAGCATTAGGCTTGTTGAAAATGTACTTCAAAACCTTGTGGTCAGTAACGATAGTAAATTTCCCTCCCAACAGATAGTGTCGAAACTTCTTGAGTGAGAAGATCACAGCTAAAGCCTCCATTTCTGTCACTGAATAGTTTCTCTCAGCCTGCACCATCTGTCTACTAGCATAAGCAATTGGATGATCATGGTTATCTTCATCTAACTGGCTTAGAGTGCATCCTATAGCAATGTTTGATGCATCCTTGTAGAGAATGAAAGGTTTATCCCAATTTGATTTGGCTAAAATAGGAGCCGTTACCAACGCCTTCTTAAGAAGTTCGAATGCCACAGTTGCCTCTCCATCCTTGAGGCTTAAATCGTAATCCGTCCCCTTCTTCATGTAAACCGTCAAGGCATAAGCTTTGTTGAAGAAGGAAAGATGAACCATCAATAGTATCCCACCATTCCAAAGAACTACCTCAACTTGGTCAACGTCACCGGAAAAGGTAAGTCGAGGATGCGTTTCACCTTTTCTGGATCCACCGCTATACCATCCTTGGAGATGATGTGCCCTAACAACAAACCTTCCTCACATCCAAAAATGCATTTTTCTGGATTGAGCGAGGCCTTGGCTTTCTCCAACCGTTGTAGAATTTTGATCAAATGATCAAAATGATCCTCCTTCTTCCCGTATACACAAAAATCATCTTTGAAATCTCGTGCAAATTTCCCAATAAAAGGTTCAAACACCTTGTTCATGAACCTCTGAAAAGTTGCTGGAGCATTACATGGACCAAAGGGCATTACCCTAAAGGCAAAAGTTCCCCATGACGTGGTAAAAGTAGTTTTGAGCTGATCTTTAGGAGCAATTTGAATTTGGTTATAACCACTATAACCATCTCCAAAACTATACCACTCATGACCTGCCAGCTCCTCTAGAATCTCATCTATGAAAGGTAAAGGATAGTAATCCTTCTTTGTGACAATATTCAACTTCTTGTAATCTACGCATACACGTAGCTTACTATTCTTCTTCTTGACTATTACAATAGGAGAAACCCATTCAGAATTCTCTAGCTCATAGATGAAATCTGCATCCTTTAGCTTGTCGATCTTCTCCTTGACCACCACAGCCGTTGGTAGATCTATCCGACGTTGCTTCTGACGTACAGGATGAGCCTTCTCCTCTAACTCAATGCGATGAGTTTCTAATGTTACTTCCTTCAAATCCTTGTAGCTAAAGGCAAAGACATGGATATATTTTCGAAATATATCCAAGAACCTTGACTTCTCCTCCATAGTAACCTTGGGACCAAACTTGAGAGTGGATAGCCGTCGAATTATCTCATCTTCACTCATCTTCATCTTGTCGGGATCTTTCACCACCCCTGACCTAGGAAGTAAATCCATTGTAGCAAGAACTTGAACTTGAACATCATCGTCTGAGGTATCTTCAGATGATGTTTCCTCATCGGTCGACATGTTGGTGTCAACCTCTGAAAAACTGACACTTTCTTCACTTTCGCACTTAAAGTAATCACTGTGAGGGTCTATCCAAGTCTGAGACTGCTCCTCCATCACTTGTGAGAGGGACCTTCACTCGATGGTTTTTCGGCCCTTTGTGAAGGTAACCCTTATGCCACCGATCAGTTGTCTTCACAACTCTCAACCAAGGTCTTCCTAACAACAAGTCGTATCTAGCCTCCTCAAGCACTTGAAAGGACAACAAGGTTTGAACTCCCATCACACTTATGACCACCTTGTCCACCACTCCAATGGGTCGCACCTTTTGCTTGTTGGCCATCCCAACAATGATGTTGGAAGGTCTTGAAAGCTTCATCCCCAACTTCTTCAATAAACGTCCCGACATGGCATTCACCACAGATCCACCATCCACTAGTACATCCGAAACATCACGTCCATTAATACGTACTTCAATCTTCGAAGCCTGAGTGCATACCTCTGAGGCAGCGGCATCCACCACTCCTACTCCAACATTTGCCATGGAAGCTTTCCCCTTGGATTGTCGCTTCTTGGTGCTTTTGGAGATTAGGCCTCCCCTCAACTCCTTTCTTATCGTAGGATTTAGAGCAATCAATTGGCCAACAGTTATATTGGCTTTTTGATTCCCCACATCCTCCACCATGTCGTATTTGAGTTGGGTAGATGAAATGGAGAAATCATCCATTCCCAACTTCTTCCTCGGTGCTCTCGGTTGACTCACACCACTGGATCGAGTACTCCGACTTGGTTGATCTTCCATTGAGATGGACTCCTTCGCAAATCTTGCTCTCTTCTTCTCATGTGCAAGAATATCTACTCTCAAACTTATAAAGCTCTCTCCCTCTCAAACGTGCACTGATGAGGAAACATATCAATAGACGCTACTCCCTTATCCTTCGATTGACTTGGAGCAAGAGTAGGATTGTTGTGTCTAACTCCAGCATGCTGTCAAGGATTAGGACAATTCTGTTGGAAATGAGGGCCTCCACAACTAAAGCATTAAACTGTGAAGTTCCCTTGCGATGGATTTCCTTTTGGAGGATAATTTCCATACCCTCTAGATCCTCCCCCTACATTCTGATTCCTACTCTCCCATAGTTGTACTACGTTAATCTTGACATCAGCGAGTGTTTCTGTGATAGATTTCAACTCATGGTATAAGTCTACCACTGGAGAATTTACTACTGGCGCATCAACAACAGTAGGAGTTGCCATTCTAACCACAAATTGGTTGGTGATGCTTCTCCAGCCACCAAGCTTGAATCATCGTCTTCTAGGCTCTCCTCCATTCGAATAGCAATGCGAATAGCCTCAACCTTAGAAGAGGGCTTTTCATATCTCACCTTGCTTCGAATTTGAGGCTTCAAACCTCCAATGAAGTTCTTTGTCAATATCGCCACAATCCCCACCATGGTTGGCTCGACCTCGTCTCCACTCTTTCTCAACACCACACGAAAACGTGACTGTAGCTTCTCCATTCTCTCCACGTATGATCTCACCTTCTCACTCTCTCCTTGCTTCAAAAAGGTGACTTCACACATCAGCTTCTCGTAACTTTCATCCGGAAGAAAGTTTTCAACAAGATTATCCGTCAAACTCTTCCAAGTATCTTTCTCCACATGTTCCTTCTTGTACTCATTGTACCACTTCAATGCAGAATCCTCCAAGAAGTCGGGCAAAAGGATAGCCCATTCGGGTTTCCTTCTCTCATTGTTTCCTATACATGCCCTCTTGAAGTCTCTCACAAAAGATTCTACATCTTCTTTCTCTCTCCCATAGAACACTGGAAGCTTCCCCATTTCCAACTCCTTTGTCGTTATTGTTGGAAATTTATACCGGACTCCCTAATACAACACAAACAAAACTAGCTCCATTCTAGATTAATTCATCAATGGCAAAATGAACGGAATTGGTTGGTCCAAGATTGCCATGGCTCTCTCTTCTCCTAAATACACTATGAGCCTTACCCTCATCGACATCTTCTCGATCATTCTGAAAATGATCTCCATCTTCAGTTGGAACTTGAGCCACCTGGAGATTTCAACTTTTCGATATCTGCACTCAATTTATCTTCAAATCCCTCCACTAGTGACTCCAACAGAGCTTTCACGCCATTACACTCGTGTCCTAAGGGAAGTCCGGTCACTCTACAATTTTCACAATAGGTTCCACTCTTGGATTCATGGGGAGATGATGAAGGTTTAGCTCTCCCAGGTTTCGTCTCTCTTCCAACCTCGGATCTTTGGTCCTCAAAGAAAAACTCACAAGCTTATGTCCCTCCTCTCCACAATAGAAGCAACTCTCATGTTTCGCTCTCGGGGAACTTTTTAGTGTACTCTCTTCAAACTCCACTCAGAACTCCCTCGTGTTCGAATCTGCTGAAACAATCACGTCCAGCCCTTGAGGTATCTTAGACAACCGGATGTTCCAAAGAGGTTGATCTCCCATTTTCCGATGAGTGTCAAGTCATCCTCACTATGCAAAACACTCATGCACTTACTCTCTCGGAATGACCATAAACAAGGAAAAAACAAATCTGAAAAGTAAAGTAGTTTCGCTCACTTTTATACTCCCCTATACTTCAGGTATCATAACTTTCTCTATAAAAATGATCTCTCAACGAAATTTCAACCTACATGTAGCTTAGCTCCTGATAAACAATCTGGCAAAGTTTCAAATCCTGATTTAATTCTTACACGAATTTATGAGCTCTGTACACTTTTTCCCAAGAGCTATCTTTCAATACCCGTCAAGACCCTAGCAATTTCTAAACATCATAACTTTTGATCTAAAAATGATATGACTGTTATTTTAATTGCAAAACATATCTTCTCTACTAATTTAAAATCAATAAAATTCTCGAGAGAAGCGTACATTTCCAGATGCTATCCAGCTGAGGTTGGGCATCAGGCGACGCACTCATGCCTTCCCATTACATCAGATTCTGGCCCAAGAAGATACCAGGATTTCAAGGCTGACTACGCCCAAATTCGCTTAAAAAAGAGGAAAGAAGTGGAGGCTCCGTCATGGGGAAAAACTTTGGAAAATAAAGTTTTCCTCCCAAATATGCACTATAGCACTCTCGCCTCATCCCAAACAACACTTAAGTAAACAAAATGTACAAAATAACTCCTAGGCTATCATTTAGCACTACCGGATACACAAATGATATATTACTATGCATCATGATCTCGGTTGGCTCTTCCCCCACAGTCCTCTCCATATGAGTTCTCATCGTTGCGCTCTCACGGGCAAGAAACTGGATTCGAAACATCTTTGCTCCTCCTAGATTGAGGTCCCGACAACGGAACCAAAAATGTGACCTATGGGCTGACTCTCACTAAGATTTACCTCCGATGGATTTTTAGAAACTCATCATGAATCTAGGAGGACTTAATCTCACCCTATGACCATGACCCTAATGCACACTCTTACACAAACTCTCAAAGTCCAAGCTCCATTATGCACATTCTTACCAAGAGTAAGATATCACTCAAAAGGAAGGGATACTTTGGTAATCAAAGTCTTCATTGAATCAAATCTCCACTCCGACATGACTTCTCAAAGAACCAAGCTCCCCAAAACTAAGATCACCACACTATCTTCTCCCAAAACTAACTTCCATTGAAAACTACTTGAGAGGTGCTTCTCAACCTCTCTATTTATACTATTTAGAATCTTACCCTAGTAACTACAAGTAATCATCATGTAACTTACTTTTACCAAGTTTAAACCAGGTAGAGATCACAAACCCCAAGGAAAAGGGTACATGGCAACATGCAATTGGTCCACTTGGATCTTCTAGAAGTCCAACTACTACCTAATTGACTTCTAGTGTACCAAGTCAATCTCGCCCCTAGATTTAAAGGTCTTCACCAACCAATGAAAACTAGTCCAAGTCAATGAAAGTCAAGATACCCATGTGATGGAATCTATTCCTTGATTCCTACTAAACAACAAAATAATAATTCTCATCTACCACACCAAAAGTTACTCTATATTTTCCTCTAACTTAACCATCACTAGTTTAACATAGTCATGACTAAGATAAACTTAGGCACAATTTAGATATACTTATATTTTATCCTATATGTACAACTCTGCGTCTTACAGCACCATCTCCTCACCAGTATCACCATGCCATCGAGCCCCGGTTTCGTCAACTTGACTTGTACATGGGCTTTGATTTAACCCATCTGCATCACGGTTCACCACCCTAAGTCTATGAACAACCGTGAAATCATACTCATGTAGGATAAGAGCCCATTGTGCAAGCTTTCTTGTAAGCTTGTCTGATTCCATCAACCATTTCAATGGTTGATGATAAGTGATGAGAGTGAAGGAGGTTCCAAACAAATAACATCTGAAATATGCCACCGCCCAAATAGTTGCCAAACATTCTCCTTCATAAGAATTATACTTAGACTCCGCTCCATTATTGAAACGACTTGCATAAGCCACTACAAACTCCTTCCCCTCATCATCATGTTGGGTAAGCACTACTGCCAAACCCAACATACTCCAATCAGTATGTACTTGAAACGGATGACCTCTCACAAGTCTCCTCAAAATAGAGGCAGATGTCAACCTTCCCTTGAGCTCAACAAAAGCTCTCTCGTGTTCATCTCCCCAACTCCACTCTTGATCTAGCTTTGTCAGCTTTGTCAAGGCTTTGGCAATAGTGCTAAATCCTTGCACATATCGACAATAGAAGTTTGCAAGTCCAAGGAAGACTCGCACCCAACTCACATCTGAGGGTTGTGGAATACGCAAGATTGTCTCCACCTTGGTTTGTTGAACTCCCAATCTTTGTAGGTATATGGTATGACCCAAGTTCTCTACCTTCTCCTAAAAGAACTTGCACTTTCCACAATGCAACTTGAGGCCATGAGCAATCGATCGCTCAAATAGCTCATGCAAATGTATCTCATGCTCTCTCATTGTAGCACTATACACTAGAATATCATCGATGTAGGCTCAGGCACAATCAAGTCCGGCTATGTAATGGCATGGGGAAACATTACTAAAGTAAATTGCAGTGTAAAGTTCGTTCCCAAGGGAATGAGGTACTCAATTTACTAATCAGAAAGAGGGATTACGCATTTAGTCTTCTTTAAGTACTCTGGACTGCAGAGTCCGAAGAGTGTAAGGAATAGACTCTCCTAAAATCTAATCCAAGTGCCACAATCCCATCGATTCACAAGACACAAGTATGCATTGGCAAATTTGTTTACTAATAGATGGGAATCTTCTCTATTACAAGCCTCTGACGAGGCGAAACACTTGTTGAAGTTCTCCTCATCACGCTACGCAGACACAGCTCATGGCCGAATACTAGGGTAACTTCACAGGTATTCGGACCAATCTATGCTGATTCTTCGTTGCACTCAACAGCTCCACAAGCGTTTGTTCTATTTTGTCTACAGTTTGCAGTTTAATCAAATTGAACACTTGCAAAATAAAAGAGATCCGAGACTAGTCTACCTACTCCTATTTATACATGAATTCCTAATTGCTAATCTACTCTGTCCTTCTTCTAAGCCGGCGATAAGTACGATCGCCGTGAAAAGTGATGTTATGGTTCAGATTGTTGTGATCTGTCTTGCAGCGTCATAAGTCTAGCCCAGGGCCAAACTACAGTAGACCAGTACGTTAATCCGCACAATGATGCCAGAGCTGAGCTGAATCAAGGCATACCGAGCTTGACCTGGAATACCACGCTGGAATCCTATGCGACTGTCTGGGCCTAGAGCATCTGCTGGTGACAACTGCGATCTTATACACTCTGGAGGACCTTACGGGGAAAACATCTTCTGGTCTAGTGGACCGAGCACCCAGCAGATGTAGTGCAGTGCTGGGTCAGCGAGAAGGCATTTTACGATTACACAACAAATTCTTATTCAGCTCCAGCGGACGAGTCATGCGGTCATTATACGCAGGTCCTATGCAATTTCTTCTCGTGCTTTTCACGCCTCGTCGAATGTAGTACGCGAAATTATATTTCCATGGTTTTCCACCGTATTTTGATTTTCAGAGTATTCTAGATCACCTGAACTAACCGCGAGGCCCGGTCCAAATGCGAATGGCAGAAACTGTATCAGGATAAAGTTGTACACACAGATATAAAAGATAAGGGGCTTCATGCATACACTGGGATTTTCTCAATGGGACTAGAAACTGGAACTCAATTCTTCTCTCATTATTTTTCCCACGGCCAGGCATGCATTCGATCTGATGAACCTTGGAACTTTTGACATGGGTCGGACGATTTGCAACAGGTCGTGTGGAGGAACACAGCGAGGCTGGGTTGCGGGTCGGCAACTTGTCCCACTGGTGCCTTGTTCGTTGTTTGCAGCTACGATCCCCCGGGAAACTTTGCCGGGCAGCTACCTTACTAGACTTACTCTACACATAGCTGTGACAGTTGAGCTACTCCAAATTTCATCTTTGACGAGCCGGTGGAGATAGAATCAATCTAACTATAATATCCGCTTTTTGTTATCTGGGAGGATTACAAAAAGCGCAGTTGGAATCGTGTGTTTAAAGACGGAGGTTTCTGAAAAAATCACATCGTGTACGCTTTTCCACTGGCACACTACTGACTGAAGTGGAAGTACAAATTTATGGATAGATAAATTTGTACTTCCACTTTCAAACTGAACTCGAATCCTTAAAGGACTGTTGTGGTTGTGTTTAGTTAGCAATGGTTGTGAGTAGCTTGAAGCTGGGAAAGAGCAAAAGTAGGCTCTATTGCTAGCTAACTGGATTTGAGAATGTTCCAATTTAATACAGAAATTGGAGAAAGAGTTGCGATTGATGTGAATCTTTTGTTCGGAAATCTGTATTATTCTTAATTATATAAGCACTGCTTGGCAACCTTAAAATACCTGGCAGGAAAATCAGTTTCCAACTCAAATATAGACTTGCAGGGGAAAACGGATTAAGAAAGGAAACTTAATCATCCCACAAACACAACGATGATGCTCTCAGACTTCAGTATTTTGTAGGCGTCATCAATGTCTACATGCACACGCTAGACAGTTTTAGCCTCAATACACAATCAACTTTCACGTTTCCTGCTCTACTGTGTCTATAGTGATATATTCCGACCAATCCTCACTCTCCCAAACAATAGTTGCTTCCCTTTTAAGGCTATCACGATTGTGGCGTCCTAGACCAATTTATTGAAGACCGTTGATTGGCAAGTATGAATCCAAAGTCCAAGTGAAGCCCAATAAAGCATTTGCACTGGTATCTGAGAGCAACGTAATCCGAGAAAGCTGCTGGTTAATTCTTAGTGATACTTCTAAGTTGCTCGAGCATCTCAAATAGACAGCATGCTGGAGGCGGAGCAAATTTCTACATTTGGGCAAAAGGGCCTACGAACAAATCACAAGAAAATCTTCTGCTAGCATGTCACTGGTGGCCGAACGCAAAGCCCATTGTCCTAAATATTCACTAACCATATTACTTTATCTTGAAAACAATCCATCTGTAGATTTATTTTTCAGATGAATGGTGGAGTTTTAACCATATCAGCGATGAAACGCGATATTGATTCATTTAGTGGTTTTGATTTGGTAGGGAAAAAGTCAATCGTTTTTTCCCACATTCGGAAATAGGCTAATTTTGAAACCTTATCTGTGGGAGGATTCTTTGAATTCAAGGCTACCACTCCGATAATGTTGTGTTTCCTAGAACCTTAACCCCGTTGCAATTTTTTACCATATGCAGTCGTAAACCCTGAGCCCCGTAGTGACACCGCTAGAAACCGTATTGAATTTTCTGAAGCGAAATGCTCGCTACTTTAGGTGAAGTTTGCCTACCTACTGTAGATAATGATATTCCTGATGACACCGTTGTGCCATTAGAGTCTACAGCAAACGTCCATATAGTCAACAAACGAGAACCTCCTAGACTTTAGTCCACGTATGACAAGCACGAGACATTTGGCCTCCAATCAGAAGAAAATATGTTCTCACATCCAGGAAATTTTTCAATGTTCAGATAGTTTTGCAGATGACAGCACTTCCCCGGAATTCTTTGGTTACCAGAGAAAATAAGTAGGAATTCCAACTTATAATCAGTTAGGACAGTTATTCACTTAAAAAAATCTCTCATGTTGTCGGTAAACGATTGATGTTGCTTTCTTCAAGCCAAGATGGTCTGTACACCTAAAATTCTCCAAAAGTGTATTCCCCTCCATTATCTTATCCCAGAAATCTCAATCTCTTACCAGTCGTGCCCATGTCTTGTGTCCGAGCCAATGAGTGGCTGGGGATGGGTGCTCTTTGATATGCAAATTTATTCAGACACTATCTCTTGTTGTTGTGAATACTGAATTGTGACCAGTTGTCTCCCACACAGAATCGAGTCAGATTTCATTTGTCTTCTTATTCATTATCCTTCATGTGACAGTGTAAACTAATCATATAGTGTTCCTTTGATCTGAAATCAATCTGTTTGCGAAAACTCTATTAGGATTTCCAGTTTAAAACAGAAAATACATAAATTCACTACTATTTTTTACCCGAAAATTTGGAAACACCAAATCTTGGACTTCGAGCACTTTTGTCCAAAATATTTTTCAGCCTATCTTGTTGTATAGCCCCAAAATAACTATGAGCCGCCGCCCATTTTGTCAATTTTCTGCACCGCTTCCGCTGCAGAAAATACAGAAATTCAAAATTGATCACAGCAAACTTGGAATCAACTCTACTTCTAGGTCAACACCACAAGCTTCACTCCATCAACGCCTTGCACACTCAATTACCAACAGATCAAAACTTCTGAAGAAAGATGCATTAGTTGTTCGGATGATCATATAGTGTGTGTTTGATCTGAAATTTAGTGGGGTGATAGAAGATGTGAAGTTTTTCCATGAAGGTAGAGATGTCAAGGTTTACATTGTCAGAATTACGAAATTTTGATGTTTAGTGGTTAAAAATTGAAGTTGAAGATTTTCAGAATCTCTCAGAAGTTTCAAACAATATTCGTTTGTGAAAAAAAAAATTGCATCAAGTAGCAAATTGAAAAAAACTAGTTTAAGCCAATGCCTTAAACAGCCATATTACTAGTGTCAAATTATTGATCTAGAGCCTGATTAGTAAACAATAGACTGCCTACCATTCTGTAATGCTTTTACACCGGACTATATCACAGCAGTTACTGCTGAAAACAGATAAGTAGCTACATCTGCATCCAAAATTCAATTTTTGTATTTTTATGTGCGCTTCTAAGGCTATGTCAATCGGGGTTGGGTTGATTTTACTTCTTTGATGGATGTTTTTGAGATGGAGTATTGTTATTTATATTTCTTGTGATTAATTTACCTTTCTTGTGATTAATTTACCTCCATATGTGCTTCTTATTTGTGCACCATGTTTGTTTGTATCGCTGCCTAGTTATTTCGAGTGGTAGTTCTGTACTCTCTCACTATGTAGAAACATGGGTAGTGTGACTGGTCCTCAAATCCAGCCTCATTATAGAAAGCACACAAGAGCACTAACACTCCAAACAACAAAGCACCAACGCAAAAAAATATGGTGCACAAACACGAAGTAGAGATGGAGGATTATAGACTGGGTGAGTGCTTGTGATGATGGCAGGTTTTCAGGTTGCCCTTGTGCTCCCTCAAGTACTTTCTGTTGCGATTTCTAGTTTCAGTTGGGGATCTATTTTTGTATGGTTTTGGAGGTAGAGACACCTCGGGTTAGCATTGGATGCACCTGTAGCCTAATGCGGTAAGAACCTTGGTTTTTGAGGTTCATAAAAGATTATGATTTGGTTTCGGAGAATGACGGTGATATCTTGGAATGTGTATCCACATCGTTGTCATGGGACATGGACGAAGTCTATGGGATCACCAAAGGTCCCATAAGATATTTAGGTACAATTGGCACTATTGAGTTGGATGACTTCATATAGGACTTTGACTCAAAGTGTGATTTACAACAGATACGCAACTCTTCATTGTTTAGTTTGTTTATGGCTTGGAACGGATTATTTCAGTATTTGGAAGGTCCGTCAATGGATGATTATCCTGAGTTCCGACATGAACACCTTGAGGAGATTGAGTTCTTGAGACAATACTGGTCTCCAAACTACATCTTTATTACTTCTGGTATAGTGCTTAGTGGTGCAAGTTCAACCTCTATTCTAATAATTTAGTAAGAACTAAACGAGTTGGGAAGAGTTTAGAGGTCCCAACCTTTACCCTATTTTGAAGATCTTTGCACGGTTGAGAAGAGAGTACCAAGGGATGAGAATTGACAAACTACGAGGCTTGCAAGAGTTTCAATGGAAGACTAGGGAGAGTATTCGGGAGACGTATACTCGAATGTGTTGGTTCATAAGTATTATCCCTGGGGTGACAAACGCACTAGCTATCCAATATTGGAATGGGATATTGGACATGGAGTTGAGACGTAGAGTGAGAGATGCTACTTTAGTAAATGAGATATCAGCTACATTGGTCATTGTCTTGCTGAGTGTATAGAGCTCAACATGCAAGAAGAGAGGATGGTGACTCTTGGATTCAGCAAGGATTCACCAACCTCATCAACTTCTTCATGATATCAGTCTACAGCTTAAGCCCGAAATGGTTATGGTAGATATGTGGGGCAGTTTCGACCATCCGGACAAAGTGCTTCATCGATACAATTGCCATACTTTTCAGATCAACAATCAGTTGTTTGGATGGTATGTTGAACATGTGATGGATCTCATCACAATAAGTGTTGCCTTCAAGATAGAAGGATGGATCTTGTCAGAATCATGTGAGCATTGTCACAGACATGGTCATATGATGGATTGGTGTTTTGATCTACATCTAGAATTATGATCAATGAAAGTTGCCATGGCAGTCCCTGGAAGAGTATTTGGAGCTCAAGATGACAAGATGGTGGTAGAGGACCAACCCCTAGTCAAGTGTTAGCCCATGAGACTAGTCATGACATCTCGACTAGAGTTATTGGAGCAAAAGATAACGAGTGTGGCTATAGCCCAACAAAGATAAGAATCTAGAGTTGCTGCCTCTATATCATATGATGGAGCTGTTGTAGATTACATGTGTGCAGTGGCAAAACCATGTGCAATTGCTGTGATTCGTAGTGCACACATGAGTCCAGAGGAGCGTCCGTGGAGTTGGATCCACAAAAAGGGGAGGCTAGCCAACAAGTTAGACTTCCTTAGTCATTCATATTGTCTAAGTCATTGAATACCTCCTCCATGACTCCTAGACAACCTATTGGAGAGATGAGGATGCAAGCCAATATGGATGTACTTGAAGATGGAGCAAGTAGGGACCAACCAGCAACATTGTTTGAGATAGCGGCAAGTGCAATGTTGGGGGCGGCAAAGACTCTTGTTCATTCTCCTATTTTCTCATCCAAGGATTTAGTGGCACTGGAGTGGTCATCATCTTATGTACTACAATTGGCAGCCACAATTTGTGAAAGCAAAAAGGATATGATGGTTGCTTCTAGAAGTGATAACACTAGTAGTGTTAATCTTGGGTTCATGATAGCTATTAGAGGAACTTGGCAAGCTGCTACAGCTGGAATGATGGAGTTACCAGCGAGGCCATCACACGAGCATACTAGAATATTACAAAGTGCAGTGATGTTGGATAACATGAGTGATGTGTTATGTTTGGTCGGACCTTTAGAAAAGGTTTATGGAACTCAAAGAGGGTTGTTGGATTCTGGTGCTTAACCCTCATGTTGAGTAAGGGTGACCTGTCTAGTCTTGCTTTGAGAATGACCGATATGGAGAGATGTCCAATGATATGGAGAGAGATATGATCAAGAGTAGGTGTCAAGACCTTCTTGAGGTTGGATTAGTGGAGATATCATATGGAGAGTATGACTCTGCTATGGTGATGCAAGTCAAGAATGATATACATGGAAATTATATAGATAGACACATGTGTGATGACTACCAATCTATCAATCGACATACAAAATCTGATCGATATGTTATGTCTATATTTGAGGAGATCTTTGATATGGTTGGGCATGCAAAGGTTTTCAGTATATTGGATTTACGAGAAGGATATCATCAATTGCGGATTCAAGATGAGGATAAGGGCAAAACAGCCTTTTGGGCAATTGATTTGTATGGCAAAGATGTGTTGTATTAGTGCAAGTTCTTACCATTTGGGTTGAACAATACACCTGATGAGTTCCAAAGAGTGATGGATAGGATCCTAGCCGGACTTGGTTGTGCCCAAGCCTACATCGATGATATTCTAGTATATAATGCTAGAATGATGAAGCATGAGAAACATTTGCATGAGCTATTTCAGCAATTGATTGCTCATGGCCTCAAGTTGCATGCTAGAAAGTGTAAGTTCTTTTAGGAACAAGTAGAGTACTTGGATTATACTATATACTCAAGAGGATTGGGAAGCAATCTTGCGTATTCCACAATCCTCAAATATGAGTAGGGTTCGAGCCTTCCTTGGATTTGCAAACTTCTGTCGACAATATGTGCAAGGATTTAGCACGATTTCCAAAGCCTTGACAAAGCTGACAAAGCTAGATGAAGAGTGGCTTTGAGCAGATGATCAGTAGAGAGCTTTTGTTGAGCTCAAGAGAAGGTTGACATCTATCCCTATTTTGAATAGACTTGTGCAAGAGCATCCATTTCAAGTACATACTGATTGGAGTATGTTGGGTTTGGAAGCATTGCATATCCAACATGATAATGAGGGAAAGAAGTTTGTAGAGGCTAATGCAAGTCGCTCCAATAATGGAGCGGACTCAAAGTATACTTCTTATGAAGGAGAATGTTTGACAGCTATTTGGACGGTGGCACATTCTAGATGTAATTTGTTTGAAAACTCCTTCATTCTCATCACTGATTATCAAGCATGGAAAAGGTTGATGGAACCAGACAAGCTTACAGAAAAGCTTGCACGATGGGCTCTTATGATTTTATGGTTGTTCACAGACCAAGAGTGGTGAATCTTGATGCGGATGAGTTAGGGCAAAACCCATGTACAAGTCAAGTTGACGAAACCGGGGCTCCATGGCATGGTGATACTTAAGAGAAGATGGTGTCGGGTTGACATGCATCTACCTTTTTGAGTATATTGACGCTTGAGAGCTATGTGATCTCTCTCTTGGATTAGGGAGTGGATGTGTTATACTTGGATGATGAGATTGAGGACTGTTTGATGGTAAATCAAGACATCCATGATGATGGTGGAGTATCTTTGTACAGGTGTTTTGCTGGGCTCTTTGAGTGCAAAGGAATGGGATTGAGTTTTACAAAGAGCTCAATGGTTTAGATGGGAAGGTAGACACCTTCTTCGAGTATGGGGAGATGGCAGTATTTGTATTGTGCTACTTCTATCTCATAGAGCATACTTGGTCAAACATGCTCATAAGGAGTTAGGTTATTTTGGAGTCAAGTGGTAATATAGCTTACTTCAAAGTCAATATTGATGGAGAGGTATGCAAGCTGAGGTAAAATAGTTTGTGACTAGATGTATGGTATGGGATCGTGTTCAAGCATCATTCAATGCATCTACACCACAGTTATATCCTCTACCAATTATGGAACTTGGATTTTATAACACCTTTGCCATTGACTATACAATATCATCGATATGTGTTGGTCATGGTGAAGTATTTCTCCAAGTGGATTGACTTGGTGGCCTTGCATGACAAATCAAGTGAGAGAACAGCTGATGCATTCTTACCTGCGGTGTTTAGCCAATTTAGTGCACCAGCAGAGGTGTTGACTGATTAGGGTACTGAGTTTTTGGATCAGTTTCAAGCTTTGTATTATCGAGTGTTGATCGGTCATTGTACCACCTCAAGAGATAATCTAGCATAGAGAGTTGTTTAGATGGTGAAGAGAGGACTATGAAAGTTTGGCTTCGAGAAAGGTCATCTTGGAGACTGGGACATCTAGCTATCATGGTTGGCCATGGGTTATCGACTTAGCTAGCAAGCATCTCTAGCATCATTCTCACCATACTTTTTATTATATGGTAGAGATCCATACTTACATGCAGCTATTCGTTGAGAGTCAACTAAAGTTTTGAACTTGAATAACTTTGATGTTTGGCTTAGAGTGTGTTCTCAAAAGGTAAAACTCTTCCGTAGGATAATATCCATGGCATTTGAGAACCTGGCTATTGCTCACCATAGAGATACATAATGCTACCATCCAAGGAGGTGGATATCGACCTTCAATTTGCAGCTTTCATGTTGGTGATTACGTTTATTTGCAGTAGATTACACCAATCTCTTTGGATGTTATGGTTGGTTGAACGATTCTACGAGTACGTGAGGTTTAACCTTCTGGAGTTTTGGTATTAGAAGGTTGTGATGGTGTGATTTGGAAGGATCATGTGCGTAATTCTGCACCATGTCATCTTCCAAGCATTGATGAAAATATGGGTCCAAGCATGGCAGTTGTGCGTGTAGGCTTGAGATGTATGTTATGTGGATTAGCTAGTGGAGTAGCCAGTATATTGATTTGCAATTTTTATTCAAGAGGATAGCATTTGTCATATTTGACACCTCTTGTCAATGCGGTGTCTAGTGGATGGTAGAGATGTCCTCGATGCGATTAGCATGCAAGCAAGTTTGACCGTGACATAGTATGGATTGCATATATACGACTAACGATGGGGCATTGTAGCACCTAGCCTCTTGATCTTAGTCCCATGAAGGGCATATCATATTATCGACTAGATGGCTACTTGGTGTTAGAGGGACCTAACTGTTAGTTAGAGGGACATTTGTGATACATTTGTGTTGGTATATGACGGTCTATGTATTATGATATTTGATGTGACAGAGATGTATATTGTGATGCTATATGCACGATAGGGTCAACCAGAAGTTGTTTTATGACTATGCTACAAATTTTTGCTCAACTCCACACGGAGATTTATGTGGTCCTTATATTCAAGTCCTCTTCAATTCCTCAACATGCTTCTTGCACTTTTTATGAATTTGCTTCTCAAAATTCTATACGATGCAACATTTACTTCCTCTGTTTTATTTATTTTTTCTTCCAGAATATCATAAGGGCCTCGATTTATCAGGACCAATGCCAAGGCCCGAGCAAAAACCTAATAAGAATGTTAGGCATATACTTATTGGTGAGGATTAGAAAGAGATAATAAAAACTCACATGAGGTTCAGAAAATCTCTTATATAGCCATGCGGTCATGCATTCACAAAACAAAGCAATATCCATGCGACATAAATGGTGAACTCCACTTGAATTCTTAGAGATGTAGTAACTTTCATGAGTTCTTATGTTTTGACTTTATAGTATCATAAGTTTTGGTTTATAGTTAAGTGTTCTAGTTAACATTAAAGTTTAGATTGCAAGCTGAAGTTGTGAATTCAAGTTGAGATATAAGGTTGCAAGTTCATTTTTTATTAAAAATTAAAATTTTGAATTAATTATAAATCAAATTTATAAAGACTCCATAGTGATAGTTTCGCACATTTGATAATATTTTCATCTACCATATCCATCATTCAATCCTCAGAGTCAAATTGGCATTTAATGGGACAAATATATTCAGATAATATTTTTTAAAATAATTTTTTAGCAAACATTTTTAAAAAAAATTTATTGAATATAAATGCAGAATTAATTTTTAACAATGTAAACCCTAAGATTTATTTATTTATTTCAGAATAAAAGATTAAATTATTTTTAAATAGATTTTATACAATTAATTATTTTTTAATTAATTGTACTTGTATATATTTTTTTATTAACAAATGATATATGATGAAATTTTTATATTTTTTAATATTTTTTTTGGTGAACATAAATCTATTTCTGCAGATTTAATGCTGGGTACAGTAGTCTACTAATGATTTCTTTTTTATCACATGCAATCAAATTTAAAATGAAATTTATATAGAGTTCATAACATAAAGTAAATAAATTTATAGATTAAATGAAATGTATAAAGTGGTTTGATCTTATGTGAGTGTCACTTAGAACAATAAATGGTTATCTAGAGTAATTTTGTGCTTGTAACATTCATTTAGCCTTGTCAATGAGTTTTTAATATGGGAGTTTTAAAAATTAATAGAAGATACAAAATATTAATGAAATGTAAGGGAAATTATCAACAATCATTTAAGTTCAATCCAAAATAAGCTACAATATTTAAAAAATTTGTATAAAATCTAATACAACTGCATTATGTTAATACCATCTCATTCTCCAAACCTACCATCATAATAGAAAAAATAAAGGATGCTAATTTTCTAACTATACATTGTAATTATCATTGATTAAGCACCACAAAAGTTACACATTGCTTACCACCATAAAAAATAGAGTAGATATCTCCATCATATATTTGATATACCAAATAGATTGAAATCATTCAAAAAAATAATCACATGATTAATTAAGTATTATAATAATAACTAATATGAAATCTTAAATGATTTAATAATTAATAAAATATAAATTTTTTGAGATGTTTAACACTTACTCCCAATGAGATAACCAGTGGATGGTAGAGATGTCCTTAATGTGGTTACCATACATACAAGCTGATTTGTCTTTTACATTATATAAATTGGAGACAATGGACTAACTATGCGGTATTACCCGGCCTCCATGTATTAGTCCCAAAAATATCATGTTAATACACTACTTGACTACTTGGTGTTAGAGGTATCTAATTTCTAGTCAGGGGATCAATTTTAATAAAATTATATCGGTGTATGAAAATCCATATATAATGATCTTTGATGTAACAATAATGTTTGTTTGTGATGCATTATGTTTTTCCAAATAAATTTTTTCCATACATTATTGTTAAGGATTTATGATAGAAAGATTAAATAATTAATAACCTAAATTTGAAAATCTTGATATTTTTTCTCCTTGCCAAACAACCTTTCATTTGAAGTTATATTTATGTAATTTGGTCATGTGTTATGATTTATATTGTTTAATAATTACATGAAATTTTACCAAATTTAAACGGGATCAACTCCAAAATATACATGAACTTCTTAAATAAATTTTTGTTTTATACATTGATTTAAATTTTTTATTATCATCAGTATAAGATTATTTTTAATAAATATATTGTAATTAAATTTTAATCATAATACTACAGAAAAATATCAATTTTTAAATTTTTTTAATTGTGATTATTATTATTATTAGTTTGATATTTATTAAATTTATGTTATAATAAAAATTATAATAATTTAAATGAAATATTCCATCAAAATAAACTTAAAGTAATAAAAATAATTAAAAATAATGAAGCTTTAATTGAAAATATTCAAGGGTTGATATCAAAGTTTTAAAATACAGAATATAAATATTTGTGCAAAATTTAGATTAATAAGAATGAAAGAAATATATATTTTGTATGTAAAGACTAGATAATTAGAGTCAAACAATCGCCATATTGGATTATTGTTGTTGTATATTTTTTGTTTCACCTTAAAAATGCATTAAGGACTAGTTATAAATAAATAATTCAGAGTCCCATATCAATTGCATATATGGCTCTCCAGTTCATCAATTTATACGTAATTTGATTACAACTAGTTAAAAACAATTAGCTTTTATATCACTTGGCAATATGTAGGCTGTCATGTACAAAAATTATCTAAAATTTCATCCATCTTTTTTTAATGTCTTTGAATTTCACAAAAAAATTAAAAAATTAAAGATACAACTCTGAAAATTTTTCCATCAAAACATTCATAAGCAAAATTCAAATCATGTTGACTCTTAGTATAATCATGCAATTCTTATTGTGCACACAAACTTGAAGCTATCATACAATATTTTAATTTCTTTAAATGCAATTGAAAATAAGTTCTATACACAATTCTTTGTAATATACCATATGTTTAATTTCATCATTCAAAGAACTCATAGAGTAGTAGTATTTCTCTCAAGTACACTCTATGATCTAAATTTTGTAATTTCAATATCAAATTATCATAATATATAATTTATTCAATCGATATTTTCATCTCATAGTTTCATCGTTAGGTTTTTAATCCCATCAATCTGCAAAGTAATGATCAAAAAAACATTTAAATTTTTTAAAAATCATCCAATAAATTGTCCAAACTACTCTCAATGTTTGCCAAATGAGGCTTTATTAGTATGGAGAGTGATTTTTATACTCCAAAAGTAGCTCCATTCCAACTAAGAAATTTGATTCAATTTATTTTCTAAAACATACCTAAAACATCAAGTTAATATGATCATAGAGTGAAAATGAAAATTCAATATATGGATTAAACTTTGACAACCTTGACTTGTCACCACAACACACATGCTTGTGTTATTAATCATCACTTTCAATTTCATCACATAAAAACTTGCATCATTTTTTATAAAGAATAACCTAATTTCAACATCCACCTATCATCACTTAATATTAAATTAAGATTCAAATAAGTATGAAGCACAAAATCATATGAACAAAAATTTACAAAAACAGATCTTTTTGTTCATATCTATCATATGAACAAAAACTCTTTGACTTTTCAAAATTATCAAAATTTTATCGCAAAGTATGTACAATCTAAAAATTTTAACAAAATTATTTAGTTTATAATCAAATATAATAAGATTATAAACACTTCTCTGATAGATTGATATATGTAATTTAGAATCAAGGTTCCACAGACAATGAGAAATAAAACTCACAAATTATAAATGAACATCCAAAGATCATAATTTTCAATATGAATATCATTCTTTAAGTCCATAATTTTTTTTATATTCAGGTATTTGAATTAAAATTAAAAACTTTATTAAAACTTAATTCGTGATTATATATTTTATTTTATGTAAATATTATGGAAATTATTTTTTATTATTTTAAAATCTCATCATTTTCAGCACAAGGTTTTTTGCCCACCTTGTGTTTAATTGAAATCTAAACTTCAATCTACAAGCTCAATTACCTTGAAATTTCATAAAATATAATATTATAGTATTTTTATTCAAATTGAAAAAAATAAACAACATATTATTTATAAAATAGTGACGTTGGTCATATTTATATATAACCAAGAATATTTCATGAGAATATGAGAATATTTCAAATAAATTATACATTTTTTTTCCACAATCAATCAGAATGAATCAAAATATTTAAAAAATCAACAATAAGCATGCCAATGACTTCTTATTTTGATTGATTATAATATTAAATTTTGTCATAAAATTAATTAATTAATTTTTCAAATTATAAAATATCTTATTTGAAATATTACAGTTATAGTTAGTATAAAAATAATGCATTGAACTATCATATAACTTTATTTTATCAAATTAAATCAATGTAAAAATTACAAATTTCAATAAGAGTGTGTACATGATAATATATTCTTGATGCAGTTATATATTCTAAAAGTCAACTATATTTAAATTAACTTTGATTATTATATCAATTTTGATACTAAATGTAAAGATTATTTCATAATGAAACCAATTTAAAATCAATCGAATAAAAAAACTGTTAAGATAATCATACCATTAAATATGACTCTTCATTCATATAAAATAATAAAATATTTTATTTTAATCTTCTCTTTATTTTATCAAGAATTGCACTATATATTTTTTCAACTTAATCATATATAACTAAACATAGTAAAATTCCAACTAAACTATATCATAAATTAATACCACACTTTATGTTTAATCATAATAAATGAATATAGCTAAAAACCTAGATGTTTCTTTATTGCATTTGAGACTAACTTTCTGAGATATTTTTAAAAAATAAAATCAATAGATTTCATTAGAAAGAGCTTAATGTATTTTAAAATCTTGAGGTTATTATCTCTAACTTTAGATTTTTTTGACATTATGTGTTGATGACATTGATTATTATTATATTTTTATTTATGAATCCTTTTATATCTTTTTTTGAAAATAAACAAAAAATTACACATTTGAATATCAATTAACATAACAATTTTTTTAATTTTGACTTTTTATATATTGACTTGGAAAAAAATTAATTATATTCAATTAAAAATTATATATTGATGACTAATGTAAACTTGAAACTAACTTTTGATGATGCGTTACCCGATGATCCAAGAAAAAACTTTATATTCCAGCGGAGGAAGCACATGAGTTGTGCATGGCATGATAAGACTTGCTACGAGCCTTCAAGTCGGGAGTCAATTTCCAGCCTAGGAGATTTGAATCGGATTTGAAGATCTTCAACGTACGATCACAACAAGCCATCTGAACTAAGGCGAGTCTAGGTTAAAGCTGAAGAGAAATTGAAGCTCACATTCCTAAGACACTTGTTTGTACTCGGGCCTTGAACACATTTTCTCCGTCCGCCTCACTTTCTAATTTCTAAATTGGAATTTAAAAGTTATCCATATCAAGCTCCTCTGACACGGGAAAGATACTGAGTCATTTCTCGAACGTTGCTCTGGACTAGCTAGTCTTGGTGTATGTACTCAAATATAGTATATCCTAGTTTCAAATTTGACAGCTAAGATTCTTCCATGGACCTGTGTCAGATGTGTTCAGCTTACTAGGAGTACCAGAACAAAGTGCCTGGATCGGAACATTCTATTCAACGAGCATTGCTATTTTGTAAGTGAATTGAACAATTTATTGAGAATAGAAATCATGAAAAAATATTTTGATGTGGAAAGTTTCGGACACAATCTGTGTACATCTTCTTTCCGAAAAAATCTCGTGAAACTCAAGTTAACTTCGGATTCTCATTGGGCTTGGTGACAGGGGAGATACATACTCGTGAACTATATTATCAAAGTAGCGGGAGAGCCTTTCTAACCTAGGTGGAATAACTGGAGCATATTGACAAAAAGCTATGGTGGCAGACATATCGACAAAAAGCTTAACACGGCTTCGGATAACAGTGTTATTGCCTGACATGGGCATATATTCATCTGGTTAAGTAGACAGCCAGTTGATTGGGAGTCTAGGAGGCAGTTTGAACACCTAGCTACCTACTGAACCTGCCTTATGGGCAGTTGGTGGTCATACCTACCTAGAGAACCCCCTAGGACACAGTCCTCATACATAATTTCCTATCTATCAATATACGCCGTTTCAAATCTTCCTCACTCAGAATTGTGTCTGCACATTCAAGTGCAATAGCTTCCGTACATCACAGCCTGAACTTCAAATGTATAAGTATATGCCTAACATCCTGATTAGGTTCTGCCCCGGCCTTGGCATTCCTTCTGATAATTCGAGGCCCTTCTGATATTCTGGAAGTAAAAATAAACAAGAGATAGGAAGTAAATGTTGCATTGTATAGAATTTCGAGAAGCAAATTCAAAGAAAGCGCAAGAAGCATGTTTAGCAACTGGAGAGGACCTGAGTATAATGACATCCGCCTCCAGCATGCTGTCTATTTGAGATGCTCGAGCAGCTTAGAAGTATCACTGAGAATTAATCAAATATCAGCGTACATTATGAGTCATGATTATCATTCACAGAGTATCAGATTATTTCTTCATCCAGGAGCTTTCTCGGATTATGTTCCTCTCAGATAACAGTGCAAATGCTTTATTGGGCTTCATTTGGACTTTGGATTCATACTTGCGAATCAACGGTCTTCAATAAATTGGTCTAGGACGCCACAATCGTGATAGCTTTAGAGGGGAAGCAACTATTGTTTGGGAGAGTGTGGATTGGTCGGAATATATCACTATAGACACAGTGCAGCAGGAAACGTGAAAGTTGATTGTGTATTGGGGCACAAGCTGTATCGCGCGTGCATGTAGACATTGATGACGCCTACAAAATACTTAAGTCTGAAAGCATCAACGTTGTGTTTGTGGGATGACTAAGTTTCCTTTCTTAATCCGTTTTCCCCTGCAAGTCTATATTTGAATTGGAAACTGATTTTCCTGCCAGAGATTTTAAGGTTGCCAAGCAGTCCTTATATAAGAAAAGATTCGCATGAATCGCAACTCTTTCTCCAATTTCTGTATTAAAATGGAACATTCTCAAATCCAGTTAGCTAGCAGTAGAGCCGACTTTTGCTCTTTCCCAGCCTCAAGCTACTCGCAACAATTGCCAACTAAACACAACCACAACAGTCCTTTCAGGATTCGAGTTCTGTTTGAAAGTGGAAGTAGTAATTGATCCATCCTTAAATTCTCATCTGTAATGAATCAATTCAGTCAGTAGTGCATGTGGAAAAGCATCCACAATGTGGAAACCTCTTTAAACACACGATTCCCACAGCGCTGTGTGTTCATACTCTTTGATGCAATCTTGTGATGAGGTCCATCATATGTCCAACACACCATCTCACAACTAATTGTTGACTTGAAAAGTTTGGCAATGGTCTAGATGCGCCACCTTCACCACTTTGTCCGGATTGTCGAGACTGCCCCACATGTCTACCATAACCACTTTGGGTTTTTGTTGTAGACTAGTTATGTGAAGAAGTTGATTAGGTTGGTGAATCCTTGTTGAACCTAGGAGTCACCATCCTCTCTTCTTGCATGTTGAGCTCTATACACTCAGGAATACAAAACACAATGGCCAATGTAGGTGATGAGGTTCCGTTTTGGCGTAGTCCATCCATCTATATCTTCATTACTCACATGTCAATGTGCCATCATTTTATATACAACACGTGTTCACACTGAAAAATATATTGTATCTGAACTATCTAGATCACACGGTCTACAAAGAACAGGAGCATCCGAAGAAGCATCATGTAACGTGATTGTTCTCCCATGGCTCGCACCAGCTACTTTCTCTATAGGGATGAGGTTTCATCTTGGCTTGATCTATCCATCTACATCTTCATTACTCACATGTGAGTGTGATATCACTTTAGATGCAGCAAGTGTTCATATGATTCGTTGCACTTTTGGAGGGCAGAGGATAGCTATCCATGATTCCATTAGAGATGTGATGTTTGCTATGGCGCGTGACGGTGGATACTTCACATGGAGAGAGCGTTGGTATGCCTTGCAGCCAACTAGGGTTAGGGCAGACCTGTTCTTGGCAAATGTGGTGGTTACCGATCCTATAAGAGACATAGTTATAGAGAGGGTGATCACTCATCCTCCAGGATGGGCAGCGAATGGAGCGGCAACATCCAAGATCTCTAAGTATAGGGGTATGCATAGAGGTCATATTTTTGTTCCTTTAGCTTTTGAGTTATATGGAGCTATTGACACCAACTTTCACATATTCGTGAGGGAGTATACGAGAGCCTTCTATACTAGGCGGCATGGGGTATCACTTTCTTTAGCTTACTTTATAGCCTATTTTAGGCAACGTATTTTCATTGCTCTACTGAGAGTACTAGCTGGTGCAATCCATATGAGAACAATCATGTTAGATGATGCTTCTTTGGATGCTCTTGTTGTTTGTTAACCGTTTGATCTCGATAGGTCCAATATCTTAGGTGTTGTAAGACATATTTCCCAATTTGATGCTATTGGAACCTAGCCCCTTGTTACTATTTTGGTTCCATCCTTGTAAGATTTGATGGGGTCTTCCCATCCCTTTTGTTATTTAACTGTGTCTCTCTCTTTTGGGTCAAATGTAGGTGATGTCTCATGTATTAAGGTAGCACTTCTCACACTACGTCTCAACTCAATATCCAATATCCAATTTCAATATTGGATAGCTTGTGACTTTGTCACCCAATGGCTAACACTAATGAACCAACCCATTTGAGTGTACGCCTCCCCAAGACTCTCCCCAGTCTTCCGTTGAAACTCCTGCAAGTCTCCTAGCTTGTCAATTCTCACCCCTTGGTAGTATGTCCTCAACCGTGCAAAGAACTTCAAAATAGATTAAAGGTTGGGACCTCTAAACTCTTACCAACTCCACTAGCTCTAACTATATTATCGGTGCGAAGTATAGAGGATGAACTTGTACCACCAAACACTAAACTGGAAGTAATATATATGTAGTTTGGAGACCAGTATTGTCTCAAGAACTCAATCTCCTCAAGGTGTTCACGTTGCAATTCAGGATTATCATCCATTGACGGATCTTTCAAATGTTGGAATCGTCCCTTTCCGAGTCATAAACGGACTAAATAATGTAGAGTTGCGTATCCGTTGTAAATCATACCATGAGTCAAACTCCTATATGAAGTCATCCAATTCAATAGTGCCAATTGTATGGGACCGTTGGTGATCCCATAGACTTCGTCCATGTCCTATAACAACGTTATGGGTACACACTCCAAGATATCACCAAGCTCAGCTCCGTCATTCTCTAACATCAAGTCAGAGTCTTTTGTGAACCTCAAAGATCAAGTTTGGTACCGAACTTTGCTACGGATGCACCCAATGCTAATCCAAGGTATCTCTACTCCTGAACCTCTAGAGAACTTCATTGTGACCAAATCCAAAACCATTATCACCTCTATCACGTCCAAAACCATTCAAAAAATGGGCGCGAACTGGAACTAGAAATCGCAATAGAAAGTACTTGAGGGAGCACAAGGTGCTAACACAAGGGCAACCTGACACCTAACATATTCTGAAGCACTCATCTACTCTACAATCCTCCATCTCTACAATCTATTTGTGCAATTTCCTTTTTTGTGTTGGTACTTTATTGTTTGGAATGTTAGTGCTCTTGTGTGCTTTTGATAGTAAGGCTGGATTTGAGGATCATTTACACTAGCCATGTTTCTCCCTAGTAAGACATGACATAACTAACACTGCAAATAACAAAGCAGAGACACAAACAAATGTGATATAAAAATAGTAAGTAAAGATGGAGGTAAATAAATCATAAGAAAGGTAAATTAATTTGAAGGAACATAAATAATAATACCCTATCTCAAAATAATCCATTAAAGGGGTCAAATCAACCCAATTCTGATTGACATAGCCTAAGAAGCACATTTAAAAATACAAAAGTTAATTTTTGGAGGTCGTATGCTCTCCAGATCGATAATCTGACACTAGTTATCTGGTTTTTTAAGGCATGGACTTGAACTAATTTTTTTCAATTTGCTACCTAATGCATTTTTTTTTCTATAAACAGACATTATTTGAAACTTATGTGAGATTTTGAAAATCTTTAACTTCAATTTTAGATCACTAAACTTCAAAATTTTGCAATTTGGTCATTGTCAACCTTGACATCTCCACTTTTATTGAAAAACTTCACATATTCTATCACCCCATCAAATTTCAGATCAAATGAACACTATATGATGATTGGATAGTCTGCCACTCCTGACCTGAAAGTTTAGAAACACCAAATCTTGGCCTTTGAACACTTTGGTCTAAAATATTTTTCCAGCCAATCTTGATTTATAGGCTAAAGATAACTAAAAGCTTCAACCCACTTTGTCAATTTTCAGGAGTGCTACCCTAGAAAAATATTTTTCAACCAATCTTGATTTATAGCCCAAGATGACTAAAAGCCTCAACCCACTTTGTCAATTTTCAGCAGTGCTTCCCTCGAAAACTCTAGATTCGGATTTACATTCTACTGCACCTGCAAACCTATCTAACTAGAGATGTCTCTATATAAGTCGTTACAACCCAAAGCTGCAGGGAGTATGATGCGGTGCTATTGCTCGGTGTACCTGACTTGTAAATATTCCCCCCTATGGTCCTGGTCCTCCAGAGTGGATAAGAGCGCAACCTTAATCTGCGGATGCTCTAGTATTGGCCCAGCCAGTTGCAAAGGACTCCAGCGTGGCACTCCAGGTTCAGCTCAGCTCTTGCATCATTGTGGGCACTCAGGTACTGGTCTGCTATAGTCTGGCCATGGGTAGGCTGATGACGCTACACACTGTAAGACAGAATACAGCAATCTTCAAACCATGTGCCTTTATCTCGAAAGCGCAAGCCATTGTAAGGTGAAGATGAGAATCTCTTCAGGCAGGGCTCGATCTCACGGAGAGCATTGCGGAACAAAATCCACTCAGTCCGAGGTATGCAGCTTTCTTTATATTTCAAAGCCCTGACGGTATAGGCTGGCGCTTAGCTAAAGACTTGATTAAACTTACATCTCATACCAATCGAGCTCTGCTGGAGCTGAAATGGCTTTGCTTTGAATGGACGATCAGCTGCCTTTTATACCGCCCACATCTGGAAAACTGTACAATGTATGTGCATTGCTTAAATATCGAAATATAAATTTAGCCGGCCATGATGTCAGATCTACTTGAACGAAGTAGATGCATTTCTCTTACTGTACAACTTCAGCCCGATGACTCTTGTTGTGGACCGAAAAGCTTATGAGGAGAGAAATGCAATGCTTGATTGCGTCTCATGCCCATCACATGCTTTAGCCATGTTCAGATGTAAAGAGCAATGCCATGTAGGATTAGCACATGCTGGGACCCGGATTGATGTTTTGGCAATGTATCTTTCTTCAGAAGTTCCGATTAGTACACACTGTCACATGACGGATGATGAATAAGAAGACTGAAATGAAATCTGACTCGATTCGGTGTGGGAGACAACTGGTCACTATTCAGTACTCACAACAACAAGAGATAGTGTCTGAGCAAATATGCATATCAAAGAGCACCCATCCCCAGCCACTCATTGGGACACAAGACATGGGCACGACTGGTAAGAGATTGAGATTTCTGGGAGCAGATAATGGAGGGGAATACACTTTTGGAGAATTTGAGGTGTACAGACCATCTTGGCTTGAAGAAAGCAACATCAAGCGTTTACCGACAACATGAGATATATTATTGAAGTGAATAACTGTCCTAACTGATTATAATTTGGAATTTCTACTAATTTTCTGGTAACCAAAGAATTCCGGGGAGGTGCTGTCATCTGCAAAACTATCTGAACATAGAAAAATTTCCTGGATGTGAAAGATAGTTTCTTCTGATTGGAGGCGCAAATGTCTCCAAAATAAGTAACACATAATTCAAAGGCGCGAGCTTGGAATGAGGCTTCAAGTATTTGTTGCTGGAGACAGATATACGTTACGTCACTGCTTTGTGATGTAACACTTTGACTCATCGATAAAAGATATGGTGGCGTTGAAGATTGTCAGCAGTAAATGAAGATTCTCTAAGATATGATTCCAAATGTGCAGTGGAATGTGTCATGTAAAGGTGTTTGACCTAAGGACGTGTGAGAGAGGCATCATCTAATGTCCACGTTAAAAGACCCTCAACACTTCTTAAGGAGACCATTCACTTCTTGGGGACCAATTGTAATGATTTGAAGAAGAGCGTTTCATCGCTTAGCGATGTCTGTCAGTCCCAAGCTGAGTAAAACTTGAAGCAGAAGTACGTGCTTGTCATACGTGGACTAAAGTCTAGGAGATTCTCGTTTGTTGACTATATGGACGTTTGCTAGACTCTACACTAGGTAGGCAAACTACACCTAAAATAGCGAGCATTTCACTTCAGAAAATTCCATTCGGTTTCTAGCGGTGTCACTACGGGGCTCAGGGTTTACGACTGCATATGGTAAAAAATTGGAATGGGGTTAAGGTTCTAGGAAACACAACATTATCGGAGTGGTAGCCTTGAATTCAAAGAATCCTCTCACTGATAAGGTTTCAAAATTAGACTATTTCCGAATGTGGGAAAAAACGATTGACTTTTTCCCTACCATATCAAAACCACTAAATGAATCAACATCGCGTTTCATCGCTGATATGGTTAAAACTCCACCATTCATCTGAAAAATAAATATACAGATGGATTGTTTTCAAGATAAAGTAATATGGTTATTGAATATTTAGGACAATGGGCTTTGCGTTTGGGCACTAGTGACATGCTAGCAGAAGATTTTCTTGTGATTTGTTTGTAGGCCCTTTTGCCCAAATGTAGAAATTCGCTCCGCCACCAGCATGCTCTCTATTTGAGATGCTCGAGCAACTTAGAAGTAACACTAAGAATTAATCAAATATCAGCGTACATTATGAGTCATGATTATCATTCTCAGAGTATCAGATTATTTCTTCATCCAGCAGCTTTCTCGGATTACGTTGCTCTCAGATATCAGTGCAAATGCTTTATTGGGCTTCACTTGGACTTTGGATTCATACTTGCCAATCAACGCTCTTCAATAAATTCGTCTAGGACGCCACAATCGTGAGAGCCTTAAAAGGGAAGCAACTATTGTTTGGGAGCGTGAGGATTGGTCGGAATATATCACTACAGACACAGTAGAGCAGGAAACGTGAAAGTTGATTGTGTAATGGGGCACAGACTCTCTCGCGCGTGCATGTAGACATTGATGACGCCTACAAAATACTAAAGTCTGAGAGCATCAACTTTGTGTTTGTGGGATGAATAAGTTTCCTTTGTTAATCGGTTTTCCCCTGCAAGACTATATTTGAGTTGGAAACTGATTTTCCTACCAGAGATTTGAAGGTTGCCAAGCAGTGCTTAAATAATTAAGAATAATGCAGATTTCCGAACAAAAGATTCACATCAATCGTAACTCTTTCTCCAATTTCAGTATCAAAATGGAACATTCTCAAATCCAGTTGGCTAGCAATAGAGCCTACTTTTGCTCTTTCCCAGTTTCAAGCTACTCACAACGATTGCTACCAACAACAGTCCTTTCAGGATTCGAGTTCTGTTTGAAAGTGGAAGTACAAATTTATCCATCCATAAATTCTCCTTTATAATAAATAAATTCAGTCAGAAGTGTGCCAGTGGAAAAGCATCCACGATGTGCTTTATTCAGGAACCTCCGTCTTCAAACACACGATTCCCACTGCGCTGTTTGTAATCCTCCCGGCAGGAAGCACTACACTGCCCTCCTGGTAATTCTCATCCCTGCGCCCTTGCTATTTGAGACTGCACGCACCATCAGGCTTATTTTCCTTCAATCTTTGTCCACTCATGTACATGTGCAGGGCTGAATATAGTTAGATTGATTCTATCTCCACCGGCTCGTCAAAGATGAAATTTGGAGTAGCTCAACTGTCACAGTGTAGAGTAAGTCTAGTAAGGTAGCTGCCCGGCAAAGTTTCCCGGGGGATCGTAGCTGCAAACAACGAACAAGGCACCAGTGGGACAAGTTGCCGACCGGCAACCCAGCCTCGTTGTGTTCCTCCACACGACCTGTTGCAAACGGTCCGACCCATGTCAAAAGTTCCAAGGTTCATCAGATCGAATGCATGCCTGGCCGTGGGAAAAATAATGAGAGGAGAATTGAGTTCCAGTTTCTAGTCCCATTGAGAAAATCCCAGTGTATGCATGAAGCCCCTTATCTTTTACATCTGTGGGTACAACTTTATCCTGATACAGTTTCTGCCATTGGCATTTGGACCAGGCCTCGCGGTTAGTTCACGTGATGTAGAATACTCTGAAAATCAAAATACGGTTGAAAACCATGGAAATACAACTTCGCGTATTACACTCGACGAGGCGTGAAAAGCACGAGAAGAAATTGCATAGGACCTGCGTATAATGACCGCATGACTCGTCCGCTGGGGCTGAACAAGAATTTGTTGTGTAATCGTAAAATGCCTTCTCGCTGACCCAGGACAGCACTGCATCTGCTGGGGTGCTCGGTCCACTAGACCAGAAGATGTTCTCCCCGTAAGGTCCTCCAGAGTGTATAAGATCGCAGTTGTCACCAGCAGATGCTCTAGTATTGGCCCAGTCACTCGCATAGGATTCCAGCGTGGTATTCCAGGTCAGGCTCGGTATGCCTTGATTCAGCTCAGCTCTGGCATCATTGTGTGGATTAACGTACTCGTCTAGTGTAGGTTGGCCCTGGGCGAGACTGATGACGCTAGACGCTGCAAGACAGATCACAGCAATCTGAACCATAACATCACTTTTCACACATTGTGTCTTCATGTCGAAACCCATTGTAACCCGAAGATCCAGAAACCTTGAGGGAGATTTTTTTATATAGGAGAAATTGAGTGCAGAATCCACTCGGCCGGAAGTCGAAAGCGTTCTTTACCTTTCAAGATCGTCCTGCTATAGGTTGGCGATTAGAGGTAGGAAGTAAACTTCATCCTCAATCCGAGTGATATCTCCTCCACAGGAGATGGCAGATATGCTTTGAACGATCACTCCTGATCCTTTTATACCACCGCAACTTCTCAACTTGCATAAGATATGAGCTTAAACTATTGGAATTTGTATATGAAAAATGCTGGAGGATCGGGGCCCGCATGAGCATACTCGAAGCCTTTCTTAATTCATTCCAGAATGACGGAGTCGAAGCCTTTCTATAACTGTAACGTGACATGTCATATGGTTTCTAATATACATCTCACTCACTGACAGATGCTGTCTGGACGGTTCTTATCGGACGACCTTTGAGGAATTTAATACTCTGTGATCTGGAAGGCCGTAGGAAGAACCTTGTCAAAGGTCAAGTATCCAGCACATATAACATCAACATTTATGATTAAACAACATCAAGATATGGGTGGTCTGATGTTAAGATGTTTGTGGGTTAGAATGGGTCTACTTTTCCGGAGACAAGCCTGGATCACTCCTTGGTCCATTCGCTATCTGTTGGTCAAACCAGAGCATCTTATCACTTGAACATTTATTATAAAAAAATCAATTCATAATGCGTTGTATTAAGTGAATGTCATATAGTCATTTTTATGAATATTTTTTCATTCATTTTAGGTCTTAGTCCATAGTTATGCAATAAGGTTTTCAAACTTGGTTTTGAGCTAAGACCCCATTGCTTAGAGTTATGCATATAATTCAGTTTAAATGCTTGAATATTTTGGAGCATACAATGGAGTCTAACTTATCTAATTGGACCATACTCATGTCAATGAGTGTCAATTGCTTAAGATCATTATTATATATATAAAAAATCTCATAAGGTATCAAATACAACGTTTCTCATTTAATCAATTTCATGTTTTTTAAGTTGCCCCATTGAGTATCACTAGATTTTTTCAAGTATTATGAAATCACGATTTTGTGCATTGTGTAAATTTTAATAATTCAAATTTTTTTATCTCTTCATATTTGAAAATCATTGCTTGTATAATTGTTATGAGATGTTAATCTCAAATACTCTAAATTGATTAGCCATCTTGCCTCAAAACATGTAAAATGATAATTATGATTTCACTATGAATACTTTATCATACTTCATTTGTATTTAAAATTTATTTCACATAAAATAATTTTTTAAATGATTGATACCTCGTTAATATGAACTTTTAATTAAAACATCCTTCATCCAATTATTTTTCATAAATTATATTTTTTTTTGATAGCTTGAGAAACTTCTAGTTTGATTCTCAATCAAGTTTACTTACTATGGTTATTTCTTTGATGGCTTTTAAGAAGATCATTGTAAATCAAAACAGGTTTAGAAATTCAAATTACCATAAATTTATCTATAATTTTTACAGAAACTCTGATATTATAATTTTTTAAATTTTTAAATTTTTTCCAATTTATTGATATTTCACAGTCAACTTTTTGGAATCTTCCAATCTAAGAAAATTATAAAGCAACAAAAATAACACTAAAAACTAAAAAAAATTAACCGACGTTCAACAATTTAAAAAAATATTCCTTGAAAGCTATTTTTAATCTTTCTATTTATTGATATTATTTGAAATATTACAGTTACAGTAAGGAGAATAACAATTTAATTAACTATCATATAACTTTTGATTATCAAGTTAAATCAATGAAAATGCTACAACTTTCAATAAAAGTATATACATGATAATTTATTCTTGATGCACTAGCAATAGAATGGATTTTGTATACAAAATAAATTTGATATACAAAATCTATTATATTTCTAAATTATAAATATAAAAACTCATTTAAAAAATCAAAATATTTAAAATATATAATTTTTTTTTATTATCATTAGAAAATATAAAAATTATTAAATTTCATTCGACTAAATTAAATATTATATTTATATAATTAAATAAAATTATTAAAAATAAATTAGATATAAAATTATATTATAAATTTTTTTTTATAAAATCTAACTATGATTAGTAGAGATTCATTATAGAATAAAATATATTCTCAAGATACTCAATTTTATAGCTTCTATAAACATCATAAATTTAGATTCCATGCTATGAAATTTACGCTAGATTCAGGTTGTAGAGCATGGAATATGTATCCTCCGTAAACTTGTATATATTCAAACTCATCCATATCTATGGTAGTAGATTGTGAGTGCAAGAATATTTGGTCCCAATTCCATATCCCTCATTGTCAGTCCATTCAAAGATTGAATGTCTTGAATGGATCATAGTGATCCATTCTTTTTTGGCACTTTACACCACCAATTTGAATATGGTGCAAACAACGGCTCCAAAGTTGTCATTTTCATTTTCTTCTTCAACAACTCAATAAATTTTGGAGAGATGGACCTTAGTTACTTCGATCGGTTTCAAGTTCCAAGGTGCATGAGACACAATAAAAATGATCACAGGAACTAACACATTATGATCCACACACTCTATCTCCTTTGGTTCAAAAGAGAATGCTTTTCCATGTCTAGCAATCATCTTTTTGAAACACCTATCCTTGTTTGCAAGAAGGAAACTACCTGATCCAACCTTCAACTCCTTCATAGTGGTTTCAATAAACTAATGTCTCATTTAACTATGATCCCTCAAGTTACTTTCTCTACTCGTTTTTTGCATTTGTTCTTCCGAGTCATTGAGTAAAGGAGTAGCTATCGGCTTTGCCTTCTTATATTTGATCTCCACTCAAATCTAAGATGCTTGGAACATCTCAATAGTGGAGTAAATCTCTCTAAAGTGAACCTCCACCATCCTATTTTCATCGTCAAATCCAATGTTAATGATCCCCTTCAATGGATCTCCCAAGCCAAACTCCTCATAATCTCATGATATATACTCATCTTCCTCAAGAAGCTTCAAATCTATGAGTTTTGCTTCATATATGAGTTTATTTTTTTTCTCCCATCTTTTCAAATGAACAAACTTCTTGTATGTAGCATATCCATCATGAGAAAACTCCACCAACCCTATACAAATGGTATTTTTTTCTTATATGAGTGAGAGTACCTTCTTCACCGTACCACTATATCTTTTGTCTATAGTGGTACCTCTACAAAATCTTCAGATATTGAAAAAGCTCACTCTCTCAACTGTGCTTTGTTTTGAAACCATTAAAAACTAAACTAATGCTTCACATTTTGGCTGCAAATTCATGTGTAGTACCCTAGTTAGGAATTTTAAGCTTATTTTTTTGTTTTTCATAATAAAAAGCATGATATTCGGTGGAACTGAATACTGACGAATACAAATATGACTTTTAAGGCGAATATGCATGTTGAGTGAGAATGCGAGTAGATTAAATCAGGCGAGAGAAATTCCGTTCCGATAAGGGTAGTGTTGTAACCATATCGACAAGCAACAATGGGCGCAGAATTATCAAAGAAACACGAAGAAGAAGTGAGTGGCACTTCGATCCGGAGCAGGGAAGCTATTAGATTACCTCCTCAGCAGAAGATGGCAAGCGTGATTTGACCTACGGTGTCAAAGTCGGACTAGAGGGTGGAAGAATTGAAACGATTGAAGCACTTGGGTGGAGCATTCTTAGCATGGCGATGGGACTATGTGGTTCAAAGCTGTGTGATGAAGTGAAGGCCAAGAAAGTTGTCAATCCAATCGGGTGGAGAGGTTACCCAGATTCGTGGGATACGATTCTGTTGGTGGAAGCCTTGGGGCGAGATTACGTGATAGATAAAGATGGCATTGACTTGGAGAAATTGGCATTACATATGGGATTCAATTTCGACGAGTTCAAGTGGTTTGATCCTCAAGGAAGGAAGGGAACCAATGATTTTAAGATTGATTTGATTAAGGATGATTTCCGACGAAAGATCATGTATACGTTGAATCAGCTGTTTTCACCGCAGAGGACTACTTATGCTAGTATGCATAAGGTGAGGATAGTGGAAGGATTCGTCGGAGGGAAGATCAAAGTCAATTGGGGAGAAATATTCACTCGTAATGTGCAGGCTATGGAGCAGAAGTTGAAAACAGGAGAGAAGGGAGTAGTGTACATTTCCTCTTTTCTGGTACACATGTACTCAAGGATGGGGTGGTTAACTCCAAGGGAAAGAGTGAAGTATCAGTTGGATGCAGAGGATGTTTTGCGAGAGGCGAATTTGAGTGAAGCCAATAGTGGATCAACCAGGAGCGTAGGGCCATGTGAAGGAAGTAGTTTGCAGTCACCAGTTGCATGAGAAAGAGACAAGATGCCTTCGGAAGATTTGGACAAAGTGATGCGGGGTCTCGAGGAAGTTGTATTCGGACGGGAGGATTCTGCAGGAACTTCGGGGAAGTGATTACGAAGTCCGAGTGTAGAGGAAGCTCAAATACCGGTGAATAAGAAGTGGAAGTTAAAGGAGGTTGTTAAGCCGAGGAGCCTAGTACTGTAAGACCCAGGGTTGTACATATAGGATAAAATGAAAGTATATCTAAATTGTGCCTAAGTTTATCTTAGTCATGACTATGTTTAGCTAGTTATGGTTAAGTTGGAGGAAAATATAGAGTAACTTTTGGTGTGGTAGATGAGAACTACTATTTTGTTGTTTAGTATGAGTCAAGGAATAGATTCCATCACATGGGTATCTTGACTTCCCTTGACTTGGACTAGTTTTCATTGGTTGGACTTGGTGAAGACCCTTAAATCTAGGGGCGAGATTGACTTGGTACACTAGAAGTCAATTAGGGAGTAGTTGGGCTTCTAGAAGATCCAAGTGGACCAATTGCATGTTGCCATGTACCCTTTTCATTGGGGTTTGTGATCTCTACCTCGTTTAAACTTGGTAAGAGGAAGTTACATGGTGATTACTTGTAGTTACTAGGGTAAGATTCTAAGTAGTATAAATAGAGAGGTTGAGAAGCACCTCTCAAGTAGTTTTTCAATGGAAGTTAGTTTTGGGAGGAGATAGTGTGGTGATCTTAGTTTTAGGGAGCTTGGTTCTTGGAGATGTCATGTTCGGAGTGGAACCTTGATTCAATGAAGACTTTGATTACCAAAGTATCCCTTTCCTTTTGAGTGATATCTTACTCTTGGTGATAATGTGCATAATAGAGCTTGGACTTTGAGAGTTTGTGTAAGAGTGAGCAATAGGATCATGGGCAAAGGGTGGGACTAAGTCCTTCTAGATTCATGATGAGCTTCCAAAAAGCCATCGGAGGTAAACCTGAGTGAGAGTCAGCCCGGAGGTCACAGTACCGAAAGTGTCGAGGCCTAAGGTGAAGGTATCCAAGGAGAACCGCTCTCTTCGGTGTTACAGTTAGCCCATAAACTAGAGAATGTAGTTATTCATATTCTCATGGAGTTGAACGAGATGGGAACAGATTATATTCAAGGGTTGGATCCTCAGGAGTACAATTATATGGAACAGACTTAGGTAATGAACCGCACCGCCACAGGGAAGAAGGACTAGACACAGACCATTAAGCAATTGACAGAGTCGGTGGAATGTCTGAAGAAGGAGAAGGCAAAAGCACAACGGGAGGTGGCAGCAGCAAAGAAGGCATGTGGGGAGATATGCAAGATCCGGAGAACAAAATTGAAATTCGTGGAAGTCGAGAATGAGCGGCTTCGGAATCAATTGAAAGAGGTGAAGCGCCAATTTCATGAGGTTGATGTGGAAAGACCAGCTAGATTAGAAGTTTTGGCTAGTAAGTGTGCAAAGTATCTTTTTGCCTAGTGTGACGACGTAGAAGCTGATCGATTGGAGAGATTGACGATGGCAATGAACACTCCTGGCGATTCGAAGGAGAAGCGAAAAGAGATGTACAAAGCCATGGGTTGTGACTGTCACGAAGCGATGCGAATTCATCGGAGAGAGATCGCAGAGGACATCATAAAGTTGCAATTCAGCGTTGATGTTTTCGACTGGCGTGAAGAGACATCATCGAAGGGTGCATCAGATCTCTGAAGTTGTAGTCAGACGCGATCTGTGTAGGTAGCCATTCAGATAGGACGTTGAGATTGTGTATGAATAGGACTAGAGTAGTAAGTGGAGACATCTTCAATTTGCAAGAGAAAGGCAGGAACTGTTCCTGTGTAGCCAGGGTAGAACGGAACCTCTCGAAGCCGAGCAGAGATCGTGGTGGCCTACCTGACAGGAGATTGGATTCTTGTGAAGATACCTAGGAATTCGTCCCATGAATTTGGCTATTGAGGATTTCGCCGGAAGAACTTCTGCGAGCTTACGCCTAGTGAATGTTGACTCTTGTAATTGGGATCATCCAATTTCAGTAAAAGAATTTCCTCTGGAATTTCTGAGCATTTTATTTTCTGATGGGTTTTAAGTTATGATTTGATGACACTCTTCAGACAGTGATCGTCCACAGTTGATTAAAGAAGTCTAAACGCACATATTTCCCGCCTGACATTTGTTTAACACCCTATTCCCTTGGGAACGAATCAATAAACACTACAATTGCCCAATTCTAATGTAATTTGTATGTTACATCGTGCATATGTTGAGCCATCATCAAACACTCTTATCCCCATTATGAGTGTTATAATGTTACGTTGCCCAAAAATCAATGGATACAAAGTAGAGTATTGCACGAAGAAGTTTTGTTTAGCTACTACATTACCAATCTTCACTAAAACATGAGGTCACACTCTTATTGTGAACACTCTTGTGTATTACAAACAAATCATGCTTTGAATAGCTATTCATCAGAAATTGATAAGAGATGATTTGAAAGAATAAGAAGAAATGATTAAAAGCTTAAAGTATTGTAATGTCTGATATGACCGTGTGTTACCATGCAATATCTAGAATATCATTGTATTAATTTTTATGTATGTTTGTGAAAGGGAAAAGAAAACAATTATAATATTAGTATTAGAAAAGGAGCGACAACATATTGGATCAATAATTCAAGATTGCTTTCATTATATTTTGAACGTATAGGTTATGATCTTTGATCTTGTGATGATAATTAATATGAAGTGAATAGGGTTGGATTTTTTTAATACTTTAATACAATGGTTCCACAATATTATGTACAAGAATTGATTTCCTTGTTTAAGACCATTCATTGTAAGCAGGTAGGATGTTGTGTTGTGGTTTGAAGATATATACTATAAATACTTTGTTTTAGTCTAAATGGCTATATGTAAGTCTCATGTAGACCAGATATGTGACTTCAAGATGGATATGAACTTCCCACATAGAAATCTGTTTAAGTACAAGATTCACATTTTCTATTACAATAAATCGAAAACTTACTATCATGAGTTTTTTGTGAGTAAATATTAAAAGCAATGTCAAGAATTATGTAGCGGCATCTCTAGTTCTGTAGGTGCATGTATGTAGTAGCAGATACAACAGTTAGAGCCGGTTGTGCAGTTAGCATCGTTCGAACTAGAACTGCCATTAGGACCGACAATGTTGTTAAGGGTCCTAGGGCTCAAGGGGTAGAGTTGGAATTAGGGCTCCTTAGAGCGAAGTTTTCGAAGTTAAGCCTTTAAGAGTGTGGCTATGGTGAATAGTAGCTAGTACGAGAATTTGGAGTTTTTGAAGCACAAAGTGGGTTTGGCTTGACTGCAATCTCTCTTTTATGCTATGGTTATGAGCCGAGTGTCCTTGTGGACGTTTTGAGAGTAGAAAAGATTACTTCGAAAACCCAAATTGGATTTTGTGGTGAGAATAGTGAGTTTTTTGGAGTGTAAAATAATTTTGATGAGTTTTGATCAATGATAGCTTCGATCTATAAGCTGTTGAGTGTGCATGGCATTGATGGAGTGCAGCCCGTGGTGGTGATCTAGAAGTAGAGTTGATTTGAGGTAGATGTAATTGATTTTGAATTTCTGTATTTTCGGTTTTAGTCTAAATCCAATTCTTGGCCATAGGTTATTGATTTAGCTTGCAAGCATCTCTAGCGTCATTCTCACCTAACTTTTTATTATATGGTAGAGATTTTGACTTAGCTAGCTATTGCTTAGCATAGAGAAACTTTGAGTTATGCTTTCATCTGAAGAGGTAGATATCAACCTTCAATTGACATATTTCATGTTGGTGATTACGTTTACTTGCAACAGAGTGCACTGACAACATTGGATGTTATGGCTAGTCGGACGATTCTATGAGTACGTGAGGTTTTATCTTCTAGAGTTTTGGTATTGGAGGGTCGTGATGGTATGATTTGGAAGGATCATGTTCGTAATTATGCGCCATGTCACCTTCCAAACATTGATGGTACTATGGATCCAAACATGGTAGTTGTACGTGCAGGCTTGAGATCTATGTTATGTGGATCAGCTGATGGAGTAGCCAGTATGTTGATTTGTGATTCTTGTTCGAGAGGATGCCATATGTCATGTTTGACACCTCCTCTCAATGCGGTGCTAGAGATGTACTCAATACGTTTAGCAGGCAAGCAGGTATGACCGTTACATGATTGCAGATAGGTGACTAACGATACGGCATTATAGCACCCGGCCTCTTGATCTAAGCCCCACAAAGGGCATATCATGTTATGGACTAGATGGCTACCTGGTGTTAGAGGGACCTAACCGTCAATTAGGGGGGTGATTGAGGTACACTTGTGTTGTTGTATGACGATCTATGTATTATGATGTTTGATGTGACAGCGATGTATGTTGTGATGCGATATGTATGTGCATGACAGCTGTCATGACTTATGTAGCGGTATCTCTAGGTAGATAGATGCGCGTATGTAGGTGCAGATACAACAATTAGAGCCGATTGCGCAGTAAGCGTCGTTCGCATTAGAACTGCCATTTGGGCCGATAGTGCCATTAGGGTTCCTTGGACTTAAGAGGTAGAGTTCGAATTAGGACTCCTTGAAGGCAGTTTTTGATATTAGCCTTTGAGAGTGTGGCTATGATGGATAGTAACTAGTGCGGAACCTGGTGTGTATTCTTATAAATATGAGCAATTAGGAAATGTATGCATAATGTAGGCATATGATAATTTTCATATTATTTTTTCATGATAATAAAAATTTATAAATCATTATTTTGGAATTTTTTTTATTCAATAAATTTATTGAATTTTATAAATAGTTGAAAATTAAAATTTACTTTGTATATCAAATTAAATTTATCATTAAATTTTCAAAAATTATAAATAAAGGAATGATATAATTTTTATATTTTATTACAAAATCATAATTTATATTTGAAAAAAATTATCTTTAATTTATTATAACTATAAAATTTAATATATAATTAAAAATAAATTTTTAATAGAAAAAAATTATGATTTTCATATATATTCTTCATTATTTGATATTTAATTACATTGGATTTAGGAAGAGGTTTTTAATATAAAGCAATGATTGATATGATGAGTTGAAAATTTATATGAAATGAAAAGTTTAAGAATATTTTTGATAGTTTTGAAATGAGTTTTTTTTGTATCTAAATATTTTCTAAATTTGTGATGTTTTAAAAAAAATACTGTTAATTGTGAATAAATATTAGTTTCAAGCTTATATTAATCATCAAGATATATTTTTTAATTTGATAAAATTTATTATTATTTTCCATTTTATAAAAAAATTAAAAAACAAAAAATTTGCTATGTTAATTGATATTCAAATGTGTAATTTTTGTGAATCTTAAATACTTTATAAATAACATGTGGATGCACAAGGTTTCATAAGTAAAAATGTAATAATAATCAATGTCATCAACATATAAGGTTAAAAAAAATTAAAGTTAAAGCTAATACCCTCATAAAAGCATGATTTCAATGTATTTTCTGCTTGTTTGGAATTAAATGTATTGAGTTTTTTTTTAAAAAGTATCTTAGAAATTTAGTTGGAGATCAATACTTTATCGAAAATTGTCAGTTAGCAAGTTGTTGGTTGCTCTTAATCACATCATATAAATATATTCAAATTTACTTAAAAGTCCATACCAAATTAGAAATTATCAATTAGCAAGTTTGTGGTTACTCTAAATCACCCCAAACAACAGCATGTAAGATAGTTCTATGTAAATAATGTGTCTTTAAAATCCAATTAAATGAATGATTCTTAGTCCAACTCCACTTTGGTATGGAGTGGAAGTCAAAACTGTCACTTTATATCAATCTCTCTTGTAGGTCAACTCAAATACAATAAAGAAACATCTAGGTTTCTTGTTATATTTGTTTATTGTGATTAAACATAAAGTGTGGTATTAAGTTATGATTCAGTTTAGTTGGAATATGACAATGTCTAGTTATTTATGATCAAATTGAAAAAATATAAAGTGTAATTCTTGATAAAACAAAGAGAAGATTAAAATAAACTATTCTGTTATTTTATGGGAATCAAGAGTCATATTTAATGATATGATTATCTCAAAAAATTTTGATTTGATTGGTTTAAAATTGGTTTCATTATGAAATAATCTTTACATTTAGTATTAAAATTGATATAAGAATCAAAGTTAATTAAAATATAATTGACTTTTAGAATATCTAAGTGCATCAAGAAAATGATATCATATATGTATATGATAATATATTTAATATATAAAAATTCTATTTGAAATTTGAAATTTTTATATTGATTTAATTGCATTATTATTACTACACTTACTGCGATGTAATATTTCAAGCAAGATATTTTATAATTGGAAAAAAACTTTAAACTTTTATGACAAAAATTGAACATTATAATCAATCAAAACAAAAAGCCATTCACATACTTATTGTTGATTTCTTATATTTTGATTCATTTTGATTGATTGTGGAAAAAAAGGTATAATTTAGTTGAAAGATTCTCTTTGAAAATATGATATATATATATATAAACAACCATTGCAACTATTTTATAAATCATATATTACTGATTTTTTAAATTTAAATAAAAACATCATGATTTTATATTTTATGAAATTTTAAGGTAATTGAGCTTGTAGATTGAAGTTTATATTTCAATTGTACACAAGGTATGCAAAATATCTTTTGCTAAAAATGATGAGATTTGAAAATAACAAAAATAGTTAATATAATATGTATATAATATATAATATGTAATCATAAACTCATATTTAAAAAATTATTTTTAATTTAAATATCCAATTATAATAAAAATTATGGGCTTAAAGTGTGATATTCAGATTAAAAATAATAATTTTTGGATTGTTATTTATAACTTGTGAGTTTTATTTCTCATTTTCAATGGAACTTTAATTCAGAATTACATATATCAATCTATCAAAGAAGTTTTAAGAATCTTATTATATTTTATTGCAAATTAAATAACTTGGTTAAAATTTTTAAATTCTATATACTTTGTGATAAAACTTTGACACTTTTGAAAAGTCAAAGAGTTCTTGTTCATATGACTATAATGGATCTATTTTCTGCTTCATACTTGTTTGTATGTAGATTTAATATTAAGTGATGGTAGGTGGACATTGAAATTAGATTATTCTTTAGAAAAAATGATGCAAATTTTTATGTGATGAAATTAAAAGTGATGATTAATAAACACAATCATATATGTTGTGATGACAAGTCTAGGTTGTCAAAGTTTAAGCCATATTTTGGATTGTCATTTTGATTCTATATTGATATTAACTTGATTTTTTAACTATGGTTTAAAATCAAGAATCTCAATATTTATTTTTTCAACTTAATTAGAAATTACTAAATATATTCATATTGAAGCTAAACTTAATCATAAATTAACAGCACAGTTTATGTTAAATCGTAATAAACAGCTATAGCTAGATACCTAGATGTTTTTTTATGGCATTTGAGTTGAACTACAAGATATACTTATGTTCAATGACAATTTGGATTTCCACTCCATACCAAATTGGAGCTGGACTAAAACTCATCCATATAATTGGATTTTAGAGACACTCCAAACTTTAGTCATATGGGGTTGATTTAGAGTAACCTCAAACTTGCTAATTGATAATTTCAAAAGTAAATCTCAACATATCTATATGATGTATTTTAGAGCAATCACAAACTTGCTAATTGACAATTTTCGATATAGTATTGATAGTAGATTTCACTCCAAACAATCTTTATGTACTTCAAAATCATCCCTTTGTGAGGAAATTAGCTCAAATTTTAGATTTCTTTTTACCTTATATGTTGATGATATTTATTATAATTAAATTTTTCTTTATGAACCCTTGTGGATCCACATGTCATTTGTAAATTATTTCAGATGAAAAAATTACACATTTGAATATCAATTACCGTAGTGAGTTCTTTTATTTTAAAATTTCTTATAAAATGGAAAAATATACTATTAAAAAATATTAAAACTTTACTAAATTATAACATATATATTGATGGTTTATGTTATCTGGAAGATAACATCTATTCAAAATTAACTCTCTGAGTTTTTTAAAAAAACATCATAAATTTAGAAAATATTTAGATTAAAAAAATTTCATTGAAACAATATAACAAATATTCTTTAAATCTTCACTCTATATTAATTTTCAACTCATCATATCAATCATAGTTTTAGATCAAACAGTCTTGCTAAGTCCAATGTAATAACATCTCAAATAACCAAGAATATATATAAAAAATTTTGACTCTTACATTGAAATTCAAAATCATTTCAAAAATCATTTTTTAATATTGAAATTCTCCTTTTCAGTTATTTAGTTATATATATTTTTATTCTTTTAATTTTATGATTGTAATAATTATATTATAATTTTTAAAAAGTATATATTATCAGTTTTAATTCGAATGTAAAAATTTTATTATTATTATAATTAAAATTTCAAAAATTAAATCACAAAATGAATTGAATTTGATATACAAAGTACATTTTACTCTAAATTTCAAATGTTTACAAAATTAAAAAATCCAAAAACTCATTAAAAAAAAGTCGAAATATCTAAAATGTACAAATTCTTATTATCATGAAACAAAAATATAAAAATTATTAAAGTTCATTTGAATAAATCAAAAATTATATTTTAATTTTTTTTCTAAGTTAAACAAAACTAACTGAATGTAATCATAACTAAAAAAAAGTATTATATAAGATGACATTATAAAAAATCAATAATATATTTCATCTATGGATACATCATACAATAATTTTCTTATAAAATTTCGATAAGAACCACCTATGTTTAGTAGAGATTCATGTAACCTACAAGAGTAAAACCAACCTACTGTATATTCTTTGCTTTCCCATGTACCTTGGTTCTGCTTTGAGCTGATTATCGTCGTAGTAAATAATGGAATATATTTTGAAGATGCCCAAATTTTTATGAATTCTACAGACTTCATAAGTTTAGGTTCCATTCTCTGAAATTTTCGGTAGATACAATCATAAGATTAGAGGGCTGCTTAACTATTATCAGGTTCAAGAGCATGGAATATGTATCCTCCATTAAGCTGTACATATTTCTGTTACTTCATTCAGACTCACCCATATCTCTGGTAGTAGATTGTGAGTGCAAGAATGCATATAGAGTGACTACTTCATCGAAACTTTCATTTCCGCTTCTAACACTCGTTTCACGAGTTGGGCTGGGAGTTGGCGCTTCCATGAGCCCATCTGACAATCAGGTGCGTTCACACTGAAGGGCGTAGCAGCACATTAGTACATGAAGAAACGTCTTCCCTAATCAATTGATCATCGTTCTAAATGTGTTTTGTAGTGTCTGCTGGATATGTGAACCTATTCCAATGTAGTTTCACAGATGTGGTCATGAAAAGGCAGATTCTTGATTGATCGTGTGATTCTGACATTCTTCTCATCCATCCTCTCTTTGACTTTGATGCGTTACCGAATGATCTAGGAAAAAACTTCATATTCCAGCGGAGGAAGCACATGAGTTGTGCATGGCATGATAAGACTTGCTACGAGCCATACGTGTCTTCAAGTTGGGAATCAATTTCCAGCCTAGGAGATTTGAATCGGATTTGAAGATCTTCAACGTACGATCACAACAAGCCATCTGAACTAAGGCGAGTCTAGGTTAAAGCTGAAGAGAAATTGAAGCTCACATTCCTAAGACACCTGTTTGTACTGGGGCCTTGAACACATTTTCTCCGTCCGCCTCACTTTCTAATTTCTAAATTGGAATTTAGAAGTTATCTGAGGCACCCTATCTGATCCATATCAAGCTCCGCTGAGTCATTTCTCGAACGTCGCTCTGGACTAGCTAGTCTTGGTGTATGTACTCAAAGATAGTATATCCTAGTTTCAAATTTGACAGCTGAGATTCTTCCATGGACCTGTGTCAGATATGTTCAGCTTACTAGGAGTACCAAAACAAAGTGCCTGGATCGGGACATTCTATTCAACGAGCATTGCTATTTTGTAAGTGAATTGAACAATTTATGAGAATAGAAATCATGAAAACATGTTTTGATGTGGAAAGTTTCGGACACAATCTGTGTACATCTTCATTCCGAAAAAATCTCGTGAAACTCAAGCAAACTTCGGATTCTGTTCTCGTAGTCTCGCCGAGATTCATTGGGCTTGGTGACAGGGGAGATACATACTCGTGAACTATACTATCATAGTAGCGGGAGAGCCTTTCTAACCTAGGTGGAATAACTGGAGCATATTGACAAAAAGCTATGGTGGCAGACATATTGACAAAAAGCTTAACACGGCCTCGGATAACAGTTTTATTGCCTGACATGGGCTTATATTCATCTGGTTAAGTAGATAGCCAGTTGAATGGGAGTCTAGGAGGCAGTTTGAACACCTAGCTACCTACTGAACCTGCCTTATGGGCAGTTGGTGGTCATACCTACCTAGAGAACCCCCTAGGACACAGTCCTCATACATAATTTCCTATCTATCAATATACGCCGTTACAAATCTTCCTCACTCAGTATTGTGTCTGCACATTCAAGTGCAATAGCTTCCATACATCACAGCCTGAACTTCAAATGTATAAGTATATGCCTAACATCCTGATTAGGTTTCTGCCCCGGCCTTGGCATTCCTCCTGATAAATCGATGCCCTTCTGATATTCTGGAAGTAAAAATAAACAAGAGAGAGGAAGTAAATGTTGCATTGTATAGAATTTCCAGAAGCAAATTCAAAGAAAGCGCAAGAAGCATGTTTAGGAACTGGAGAGGACCTGAGTATAATGACATCCGCCTCCAGCATGCTCTCTATTTGAGATGCTCGAGCAGCTTAGAAGTATCACTGAGAATTAATCAAATATCAGCGTACATTATGAGTGATAATTATCATTCATAGAGTATCAGATTATTTCTTCATCCAGGAGCTTTCTCGGATTACGTTGCTCTCAGATACCAGTGCAAATGCTTTATTGGGCTTCATTTGGACTTTGGATTCATACTTGCCAATCAACGGTGTTCAATAAATTGGTCTAGGAGCCCACAATCGTGGTAGCTTTAAAGGGGAAGCAACTATTGTTTGGGAGAGTGTGGATTGGTCGGAATATATCAGTATAGACACAGTAGAGCAGGAAACGTGAAAGTTGATTGTGTATTCGGGCACAAACTGTATCGCGCGTGCATGTAGACATTGATGACGCCTACAAAATACTAAAGTCTGAGAGCATCAACGTTGTGTTTGTGGGATGACTAAGTTTTCTTTCTTAATCCGTTTTCCCCTGCAAGTCTATATTTGAATTGGAAACTGATTTTTCTGCCAGAGATTTTAAGGTTGCCAAGCAGTCCTTATATAAGAAAAGATTCGCATGAATCGCAACTCTTTCTCCAATTTCTGTATTAAAATTTCCACTTTCAAACATTCTCAAATCCGGTTAGCTAGCAGTAGAGCCGACTTTTGCTCTTTCCCAGCCTCAAGCTACTCACAACGATTGCCATCTAAACACAACCACAATAGTCCTTTCAGGATTCGAGTTCTGTTTGAAAGTGGAAGTAGTAATTGATCCATCCTTAAATTCTTATCTAAAATGAATCAATTCAGTCAGTAGTGTGCCAGTGGAAAAGCATCCACAATCTGCTTTATTCGGAAACCTCTTTAAACACACGATTCCCACTGCGCTGTCTGTCATCCTCCCGGCAGGTAGCACTGCACTGCCCTCCTGGTAATTCTCATCCCTGCGCCCTTGCTATTTGAGACTGCACGCACCATCAGGCTTATTTTCCTTCAATCTTTGTCCACTCATGTACATGTGCAGGCTGTATATAGTTAGATTGATTCTATGTCCACCGGCTAGTCAAAGATGAAATTTGGAGTAGCTCAACTGTGACAGCTCTTTGTAGAGTAAGTCTAGTAAGGTAGCTGCCCTGCAAAGTTTCCCGGGGGATCGTAGCTGCAAACAACGAACAAGGCACCAGTGGGACAAGTTGCCGACCCGCAACCCAGCCTCGCTGTGTTCCTCCACACGACCTGTTGCAAATAGTCCGACCCATGTCAAAAGTTCCAAGGTTCATCAAATCGAATGCATGCCGGGCCGTGGGAAAAATAATGAGAAAAGAATTGAGTTCCAGTTTCTAGTCCCATTGAGAAAATCCCAGTGTATACATGAAGCCCCTTATCTTTTATATCTGTGGGTACAACTTTATCCTTATACAGTTTCTGCCATTGGCATTTGGACAAGGCCTCGCGGTTAGTTCACGTGATCTAGAATTATCTGAAAATCAAAATACGGTTGAAAGCCATGGAAATACAACTTCGCGTCGTACATTCGACGAGGCGTGAAAAGCACGAGAAGAAATTGCATAGGACCTGCGTATAATGACCGCATGACTCGTCCGCTGGGGCTGAACAAGAATTTGTTGTGTAATCGTAAAATGACTTCTCGCTGACCCAGGACTGCACTGCATCAGCTGGGGTGCTCGGTCCACTAGACCAGAAGATGTTCTCCCCGTAAGGTCCTCCAGAGTGTCTAAGATCGCAGTTGTCACCAGCAGATGCTCTAGTATTGGCCCAGTTAGTCGCATAGGATTCCAGCGTGGTATTCCAGGTCAGGCTCGGTATGCCTTGATTCAGCTCAGCTCTGGCATCATTGTGTGGATTAACGTACTCGTCTAGTGTAGGTTGGCCCTGGGCAAGACTGATGACGCAAGACGCTGCAAGACAGAACACAGCAATCTGAACCATAACATCACTTTTCACACATTGTGTCTCATGTCGAAACCCATTGTAACCCGAAGATCCAGAAACCTTGAGGGAGATTTTTTTATATAGGAGAAATTGAGTGCAGAATCCACTCGGTCGGAAGTCTAAAGCGTTCTTTAGCTTTCAAGATCGTCCTGGTATAGGCTGGCGATTAGAGGTAGGAAGTAAACTTCATCCTCAATCAGAGTGATATCTCCTTCACAGGAGATGGCAGATATGCTTTGAACGATCACTCCTGATCCTTTTATACCACCGCAACTTCTCAACTTGCATAAGATATGAGCTTAAACTATTGGAATTTGTATGTGTAAAAGGCTGGAGGATCGGGGCCCACATGAGCATACTTGAAGCCTTTCATTATAAAAAAAATTTATTGGCGAGCATTCTTAATTCATCCCAGAATGACGGAGTCGAAGCCGTTCTATAACTGTAACGTGGCATGTCATATGGTTTCTAATATACATCTCACTCACTGACAGATGCTTTCTGGACGCGTCTCATCGGACGACCTTTGAGGAATTTAATACTCTGTGATCTGGAAGGCCGTAGGAAGAACCTTGTCAAAGGTCAAGTATCCAGCACATATAACATCAACATTTATGATTAAACAACATCAAGATATCGGTGGTCTGATGCCAAGATGTTTGTGGGTTAGAATGGGTCTACTTTTCCGGAGATAAGTCTGGATCACTCCTTGGTCCATTCGATTTCTGTTGGTCAAACCAGAGCATCTTATGTACAGCCGTCGGAGAGTTTGCAAAATGCATGGGACGTGCGTGTCCACAATCATGAAATGTTTACGAGCGCATGAATTCTAATAGATCTAAGACGATTTGATAACAGAAACGATTTTTATTATGAATGCTAAAATAATCCATATTGAGTCTAATTTATCAGTTACCTTCTTGTCCTAACCATTGAATGATGTCTTTGGGACATCATTCATATACCACAATTACATCCCCTATCAATTATGAGACTTGTTTATTGTTGGAGTTTGGATTTTGCAAGAATTTTGTCATCCAGATATGACAAAATATACAACATCATGGATATGTCCTGGTCATGGTGAAGCATTTTTCCAATGTGATGCATTGGTGATTGATATTTTTTTTTAAACTTTTGAAATCCTCAAATAAATTATACAAATTGTTATTAATGTTTGTTATATCATGATAAATTAGTATGAGGAATAATTTTTTATCCATAGTATGGCAAAAGTAGCTCCATTTCAAGAAGAATGTTGAATCATAATTTTTTTTACCATAGTTAAAAAATCAAGTTAATATCAATATAGGACAAAATGACAATATCGAACCTGACTAAAACTTTGAAATCTATACGTGTCACTACAACACAGATGCTTATGTTTATTAATCATCACTTTCAATCTTATCACATACAAACTTGCATCATCTCTCATAAAAAATAACCTTATTTCAACATCCACCTATCATCTCATAATATTAAATAAACGTACAAACAAGTATGAAGTACAAAATGAATTCAACGTAGTCATATGAGCAAAAACTTCTAGACTTTTTGAAATTGTCAAAGTTTTATCACAAAGTATGTACAATCTAAAAATTTTAGCAAAGTTATTTAGTTTGCAATGAAATATAATAAGATTCTAAACACTTCTCTTGGAGATTGATACATGTAATTCTGAATTAAGATTCGATTGAAAATGAAACTCATAAATTATAGATTAACATTCAAAAAATCATAATCTTGAATGTGAATATCATTCTTTAAACCCATAATTTTATTATAATTGGATATTTAAATTCAAATTAAAAGCTTTGTTTCAACCTAATCCATGATTATATCTTAAATATTATGTAAAATTTTAAATCTAAATTTTTTTTCATTTTATTTTAAAATCGCAAAATTTTTAACACAAGGTGTTTTGCACACCGTGTGTACAATTTAAATCTTCACTTCAATCTTCAAGCTCATTTAACTTAAAAATTTATTAAATATAATATTATAGTGCTATCATTGAATTGAAAAAAATCAGCAACATACGATTTATAAAATAGTACTAACTTATATATATATATAACCGAAGCTTCCCATTAGGATATTTCAACTAAATCAATCAGAATGAATAAAGAATATAAGAAATCAACAATAACTATCAATGATTCCTTATTTTGATTGATTCTAATGCCCCATTTTTGTCATAAAAGTGATTATTGTTGTTTCAAATTGTAAAATATCTTGTTTGCTCCTAGATCCTTTTTAGTTGTTTTTTAAAAGTGCTTGAATGTCCGGAGACTTTAAAACAAACTATCAGTTTTATTTTTTATCAACCTCTTCTCTACTAAGAAGCCATTTGTTGTGAACAAATCATATTTTGAACACTCAATGGCTATGATCTAAGAAATATGCAGTCATATATATTAGGGCTAATCACCACATATACTCCACATATAATGGACGATAGGCAACATAAAGCAATTTGCAAAGGAAAAATAATTGAAACAAAAGTTAATATAATGAGCATAGTTTATAATAATAGCAACATAAAAAATGATAAGAGAATCAAAACTTGGTTATATTGATACTTTTAACACTTACTCACAATAAATTCATGATGATTAATCTAGGATTTATTGTAATAGAAAGTATGAATCTCTTACTTAAACAGATTTCTATGTGGGAATTTCATATCCAGCTTGAAGTCATATATCTGTTCTACATGAGACTTACATATAGCCATGTAGAGTAAAACAAAGTATTTATAATATATATCTTCAAACCACAATAAAATATCCTAACTGCTTACAATGAATGGTCTCAAACAAGGAAATTAATTCTTATACATCATATTGTAGAACCATTGTATTAAAGTATTAAAAAAATCCACCCTATTGGCTCCATATCAAGTATCATCACAAGATCAAAGATCATAACCTATACTTTCAAAATATTTTGGAAGGAACCTAGAATCATTTATTGATCTAAAACGTTGTGGTTTCTTTGCTAATACTATAATAATAATTTTTTTTCCTTTTCACAAACATCCATAAAATTTAAAATAATGATATTCTAGATATTACAAGGTAACACCGAGTCATATCAGACATCAAAATAATTTAAGCTTTTAATCAGTTCTTCTCATTCTTTCACATCGTCTCTTATCAAAATCATGATGAAAAGCTATTCAATACAAGACATGTTTATAAAACACAAGAGTGTTCACAATAATTGCATGGCCTTATGTTTTGATGAAGATTGGTAATGTTGTAACTGAACACAACTTTTTTGTACAATACTTTACTTTGTATCCATTGATTCTTGGGCAACGTAACATTATAGCACTCATGATGGAGATAAAAGTGTTTGATGATGGCTCAGCATATGCACAAATTTGCAGCCAAGATGCAAAACATTAATGCAGTTTTTAATAATTTCAACAAATCATGAGCAAAACAAATCACAGTTGTCAAAATCTGAAGATTTTGAAGATTATGGAGAGGTACTAGTGTAGAGAGAGGATATAGTGGTATGGTGAAGAAGGTAATCTCACTCATATAAGAAAAAAATACATTTTGTATAGGCTTGGTGGAATTTTCTCATGATGGATATGCTACATACATGTTGTTGATTTGAGAAGATGGGAGAAAAATAAATTGCGCATATATGAAGGAAAATTTATAGATTTGAAGCTTCTTGAGGAAAATGACTATATATCAGGAGTTATGAGAAGTTTGGCTTGCGAGATCCATTGAAGTAGATGATTGAGATTGGATTTGGCGATAAAAATAGGATGATAGAGATTCACTCTAGAGACATTTACTTCACTATTAAGATGTTCCAAGCATCTTAGATTTGAGTGGACATCATATATAATAAGGTGAAACCAATAGCTATTCCTTTAGTCAATGACTCAAAAGAACAAGTGCAACAAGCGAGTAGAGAAAATAACTTGAGGGATCATAGTAAAATAAGACACAAGTTTATTGAAACCATTATGAAGGAGTTGAAGGTTGGATTAGGTGGTTTCCTTCTTGCAAACAAGAAAAGATGTTTCAAAAGGTGATTGTTAGGCGTGGAAAAGTATTTTCTTTTGAAGCAATGGAGAAAAAGTGTGTAATACTAATGTGATAGCTCAAAGTATTATTTTTATTGTGTCTTATGCACCTTGGGACTTGAAACCAATCCGAGTTACTAAGGCTCATCTTTCCAAAATTTATTGAGTTGTTAAAGGAGAAGATCAAGATGAGAACTTTGGAGCCGTTGTTTGCACCATATTTCAGTTGGTGGTTTATAGTACCCAAAAAAATAGGTCACTATGATTCATTCAAGACATGCAATATGTGAATCCACTGATAATAAGGAATATGGGGGTGGGACCAAACATTCTTGCACTCACAATCTACTACCGTAGATATGGATGTGTTTGAACATGTACAGGTTTAAGGAAGATACATATTCCATGCTTAACAACCTGAATCTTGCGTAAATTTCATAGCATGGAATCAAAATTTATGATGTTGATAGAATCCATAAAATCTGCGTATCTTCAAAATATATTCTATTATTAACTAAGACGATATAATTCAAAATATCATGAATCTATACTAATCATAGTAAAATTTTATGGAAATTTTTTAAAATATAATTGTATATATAATTCGTTTTTTAAATTTTAAATATAAATAAAGAAATAAAGAAATAAATATATATATAAATAATTTTTAATTTATTCAAAAAAATAAATATTATTTTTATATTTTTTAAACGATAATAAAAGTTTTACCAACGGTATTGTAGGATGGAGCGAGAGTAAGATCTCCTACAAATTGTCCACGTCTATGATGGACAAACCTTCTTCCAAGGGAAGTTTTTTTACGAGCATATGACGGAGCGGAGAGGTCCTCACATCTCACAGTGGACAGTATTTTGGATGTGATAGATATTCCTAATCAATGGTCTATGGTGACAAGTCACTTATGGTAGTGGTGAACCTTGTGGTTCAGCCAAGAGTTGCATTACCCACGTTTTAGAGTTACCCTACTTCCCATGCCTACATAGAGGGAGGAGCAGGACTTGTATGGGATTCTTGCTTGCAATGGTTGGTGGAACTCAACACTGAAGAGAGAGAGCGAGCTATGGGATTTTGTACAAGTACTAAAGCAGTATCTACATTGCTAGAGGCATCATTGCATCAAGTGTTGGGTCAAGCTATGGATCTGAACTATTTGACATGGATTGTGAGCCTCAGATTGGCTGAGAAGAGACGTATGTGGTCCACATATGAGATTGCAAGACCATTGATTAGCTCTTTGACTACCAAGACATGTAAAAAACAGGCAAAAGCTAGGGGCTAGAAGTGTCCAAGGTCTCATCCTTGATCTTGTCGGGATGTTAGACAAGGAGAGATAAAGTCTTCTCCGAGTATGGTTAGAGTTTTTTGCGTGGAGCAAGCGGTGATTACCAATACAGACCTTTATGATATAACCCAAGAGGTTATAGCTAGAGCTAATAGAGTTGTTCACACTGAGATACTGGAGCATGGTATGAGAGAGCAAAAAAAGCTTTATGATTAACAGGTTATCGTTTAGCAACTAGATACTAGGTCTTCTATCACTAGTGTCGATGGAGAGGAGATTTGGGATATTGCGATTGCTCCCAAAGTGGCAAGAGAAGAAAGACATAGGGAGTGGAGGTTTTTGAGGAGTTGGAAAAACTGTTTTAACTTTAGTGTGAAGGATTTAGGCTTTTTGAAGGGACATGGTATACGGATTGATTTGACAACTGATGCACTAGTATTCAATCATTCCTATCAATACAGTGATATGGATAAAGATCTGATCCAAAGTAGGTGTCAAGACCTTCTTGAGGTTGGATTAGTGGAGATATCATATGGAGAGTATGCCTATGCTATGGTGATGCAATTCAAGAATGATATACATGGCAATTATATAGATAGACGCATGTGTGATGACTACCGATCTATCAATCGACATACAAAATCTGATCGATATGCTATGCCTATATCTGAGGTGATCTTTGATGTGATTGGGCATGCAAAAGTTTTCAGTACATTGGATTTACGAGGAGTATATCATCAATTACGGATTCAAGATGAGGATAAGGGCAAGACATCCTTTTGGGCAATTGATTTGTATGGCAAAGGTGTGTTGTACTAGTGGAAGTTCTTACCATTTGGGTTGAACAATGCACCTGCTGAGTTCCAAAGAGTGATGCATAGGATCCCAGCCATACTTAGTTGTGCCCAAGCCTACACCGATGATATTCTAGTATATAATGCTAGAATGATAGAGCATGAGATACATTTGCATGAGCTATTTGAGAAATTGATTGCTCATGGCCTCAAGTTGCATTCTAGAAAGTGTGAGTTCTTTTAGGAGCAGGTAGAGTACGTGGATTATACTATATACTCAGGAGGATTGGGAGTTCAGCAAACAAGATGGAGGCAATCTTGCGTATTCCACAATCCTCAAATATGAGTAAGGTTCAAGCCTTCCTTGGATTTGCAAACTTCTATCGACAATATGTGCAAGGATTTAGCACGATTGCCAAATCCTTGACAAAGCTGAAAAAGCTAGATGAAGAGTGGCTTTGAGCATATGATCAAGAGAGAGCTTTTGTTGAGCTCAAGAGAAGGTTGACATCTGTCCCTATTTTGAATAGACTTGTGCGAGAGCATCCATTTCAAGTATTGGAGTATGTTGGGTTTGGGAGCAGTGCTTACCCAACATGATAATGAGGGGAAGAAGTTTGTAGATGCTTATGCAACTCGCTCCAACAATGGAGTGGAGTCAAAGTATAGTTCTTATGAAGGAGAATGTTTGGCAGCTGTTTGGACAGTGGCACATTCTAGATGTAATTTGTTTGGAAACTCCATCATTTTCATCATTGATTATCAACCATTTATATGGTTGATGGAACCATACAAGCTTACATGAAAGCTTGTACGATGGGTTGTTATCCTACAGGAGTATGGTTGTTCACAAACCTAGAGTGGTGAATCTTGATGCGGATGGGTTAAGTCAAAACCCATGTACAAGTCAAGTTGACAAAGCCGGGGCTCCATGGCATGGTAATACTTATGAGGAAGATGGTGTCAGGTTGACATGCATCTACCTTTTTGAGTATATTGACGCTTGAGAGCTATGTGATATCTCTCTTGGATTAGGGAGTGGATGTGTTATACTTGGACGATAAAATTGAGGACTGTTTGATGGTAAATCAAGACATCCATGATGGCATGATGGTGGTGGAGTATCTTTCTATAGGTGTTTTATTGGGCTCTTTGAGTGCAAAGAAACGGGATTGAGTTTTACAAAGAGCTCGATGGTTTAGATGGGAAGGTAGACACCTTCTTCGAGTATGGGGAGATGGCAGCATTTTTTATTGTGCTAGTTCTATCTCAAAGAGCATACTTGGTCAAACATGCTCATAAGGAGTTAGGTTATTTTGGAGTCAAGTGGAAATATAGCTTACTTCAAAGTCACTATTGGTGGAGAGGTATGCAAGCTTAGGTAAAACAGTTTGTGGCTAGATGCTCTCGTATGGATTGCACCAGCTAGTACTCTCTATAGAGCAATGTAAACACATTGCCTAAAATATGAGATAACAATAAGCTAAAGAGAGTGATACCACTATCACCTAGTATGGTAGGCTCTCGAGCACTCAATCATGAACATGTCGAAGTTGGTGTCCATAGCTTCATATAACTCCAAAGCTCTCAGAACAAGGAGGTGACCTCTCTGCATACCCCTATACTTGAAGACATTGGCTGTTGCCGCTCCACTCGCTGTCCATCCTAGAGGATGGATAATCACCCCTCTTAAACTATGTCACAATATGATCCGTAACCATCACGTCTGCCACAATAATGTGGTCCTCTCTAAACAAGTATAGATCTGCCCTTACTCTAGTCAACTACAAGGCATACTAATGCTCCCTCCATGTGAGGTATCTACCCTCTTGCACCATAGCAAACACCACATTGCTAATTGCATCATGGGTAGTTATCCTCTGCACTTTGAATGGGCAACAAGTCATATGAACATCTGCTGCATCTAAAGTGAAATCACACTCACATGTGAATAATGAAGACATAGATGGATGGACCAAGCCAAGATAGAACCTCATCGTTGTAGAGAAAGTAGGTGGTGCGAGTCGAAAAGTCTGATCGAGCCAAGATTCACGAGCCTGTATCCTTGTTAGAGCAAGAGCGTACTTAAGCTCTAGTAGTTCAATGAATGGCTGGATCCACTAAGAATGAATATAGAACGTGTTGAAATTGTAGTTTATCAAGGTAGACTATAGATCTCTAGTCTAATCGTTGGCCAAAGAGAAAAAAGACGGGAGCTCATGTCATATCTCTAGGGACAAAGCAAATCTTGTATGTGCAATAATACCTTTAAAGGAAATGATCTTGTATCCACGTCCCTCACGGACCCAACTGACACTCTTAGAATACGTAAGTCGTTTGTCGATGTCATACATCCTTCTAGAAGGTGGAGATGAGGAGGAATGTCCACTCACAAATGTTGTTGAAGGGGAGATTGATCAGTATGGATTTAATGATGCGCCACAAGAAGAAGCTCTAGAACAGATAGAGTAAATTCCTAAACAACATGAATTGGCGGAGCAAATTGATGTTGCCGAGCCTCAAGACAGAGCACGAAATGATGAAAATCAACCATGTTTATGTACTAGTAGATTATTAAATTGGATTAGTAGAGCTAACAAAAGGTATGGAACATGGGTTATTCATCTATTATTCAAAAGATAAGATTCATATTTCACTATTTGATAATGAAAGTAACTTGAAATCTCTAAAAATTTTGTACATCATTCATTGTATCATTACTTTTTCCACTCAATAATGTTATGCTTATGATTTCCGTGATAAAGATAAAAATACAATCATTTTAAAAACCAAATGATTTCATAAAATTTTTTCAAAGCTTGTTTGGATCTATAAATATAATTTGCATAGAAATTTTGCTTCAAGGTATCAACTGAAGGCAATTATAAGATTTTACCGAATTCAACTTAACAATTTTTTTTTAAACTAGTCATACTCTATATATGAATACATTTTTCATTTGATAATTGAGTCATTTTTGTTTATATGGAAATTTTAATTCTCTGGTTTTTACCGCTATTCTAGTAGCATTATTAACATTAACATGTATAAATCTACTAGAATTTTTTATTCAAAATTTTATTTTATTGTCATTTAGTTCATATACTTCTATCAACCCTATATTGGACGCCTCGCTCAGTTTTGACATTTCAGACTAGGACATGGTTTGTATGGTTTCTCAACTGACAAGTTCTATAGTAGAGCATTAAAAGTTTCACATGGCAGCGTCACTGCCCCAGGGATTTGAAGCGTGAACAGAGGGACAATCCCAGCCGCCTGCCCGCACTGCAACGCCGGTTCCCCACTGTGGGGTATCATCACTCGTAGCCCACGCATCATCTTTCTGATCGTCTCCCATATTCTGACGGTCCACTGCTGCTGTGTTCTCTGGCCCATTATCTTGAACGTCCCACACTCCTTCACATTTTGAAATCCCCATACTAGATCCCCATTCGATTACTTCAAATGAGTTGTTTCCCTCGTACGTATCTACCTCTGATTTTGCTGATGGATCTTGGACACCAATCTCGGCATTCAACTCAATCAAACGAGCGAGAACATCAACGGATCCTCCTGGATCACTTTCAGCAGAGCCCTCCGGATTCGAATTCGTTGAGCTCGAACTTGTGAACCTAGTCTTCATATTAAGATTGAGGTTAAATTCTGCTCCTGTTCCTAACGGAACTTTCTTTCCAAATACGGACGACCCCAGCACACCCCTGAACCTTTCAGTGGCACCTTTTCTTCCCGCATCTAAAAAATGTTTTATGGGAGCCTGAACAGAGATCGAGGGAAAAGAAAGTCAGCTGGATTTCCGAAGACGAAAGGAAAAATGACTTTTATCTATGATATACGAGTTACACGCAATGAGATGAAACTACGACGTGAATTAAATGGGATGGGGAATAGGGCAAACAAACACAAGTGCTTACTCTGAAAGCACCAGCTGTGAATGGAGATGAGATTTTAAGGCTGCGCATCCAGTCTCTGTATCCATATGAAGTCAAGCCTTGCACTTCCCCAGAGTAAACCATAACATCAGCTACCAACTTCAGATGTTTCTTCCCAATAGCGTTACCTGCCGCCAACTCGAATCTCTGGTGATATGCAAGGGCATTAGCAGGAAAATTGCGAATACACTTAATATACATGAACAGGGAATTCCTCATTCCTTCAAAGTAAATTAGCGATGCATGCATGCATTTGATCAACTAATTCGACAATCTTTGCTCAGCATAATCGAACTCTGATTTCATATACCTGCAATAAAACATCCCGTGCTGCATCGACCCCGAAGATGCTCTTAATCTCCTGAATGCTGTATGGTGAGCTCCTTTGCCAGTCCACATAATCCATTATATGAATACACGATTCTTGAACAGTCCTCCATGGCATACCACGAGATTGGCTGTATAACTCTTTGACTGTAACTTCTAAAACGAGCTCCCCTCCACCTGACTTCATTAAAGAGCTGTCATTCTCCTCCAGTTGTTCAGGAGGGGACCATGTCGCGTCCTTCCACAAGATATTGACGCTTTGTAGTTTCTCACTGCCTGAATGACGGTTTACAAGAAGGCGTAATCAATAGTGCCTTCTCAGATACAGTGCCAAAATAGTAGAATGGTCTTTCTATTGTTTCTCCATGCTTGAAAGCCATGGGGATGACGAGTATAAATAAGCAGAAAAAAAGATTTGAACATGTTTTTCTTACAAAGCATTCGTGGACGCAGGTGAACACATTCGTACATCTTGCATCATATTATCTTGAGATATGTGTAATCTGTTTCTGTTTGTGTGCGCAGTAATTTTCAATAACATCCAACGATAGGTGAACTGACCTTTGACGACCGTCTTAAGAATTTCGGGGATGATGGAACTCTGCACAATTTCCAGCAATTCGACGGTTTCGTTGCTCACTTGCTTCACTGTTTTGATGCTTCTCACATTCCCCCTCGTACTTCGTGTTAGTAAAAAATGCAGACAAGGTCCAACTACTGCCTTTTGGCGGAGTTTTCCGGTGTCTTGGTAGATGTTCAAATCACAACTACACCTGTCTCTGTTCATGATTAGAGAAACAGAATTATTCTGTAGTATAAGCTGCAATATCAGGAATGTAGCTCGAGAATCGGCATAAAGATTCAATATACACTGCTGTCTGTGAATTGTCTTGATTTTCTTTTACCTGAAAAAAAAGACGATATTCCCAATTCGAAATTTACGCGAGACACCTTTGTTAACTTTTACTTTTGAATGAAGCCTGTCGAGAATCATTTCTGGGCTTATTTTCTTTTCAGTCAAGACAATCTGCCAGAATTCAATATTTACCATACGATGTGATTAGTTATAAATAATATCGAATTGTTTTGTGCATGCGTAGGTCCCCCACCTTAATTAACAAGCCAATTCCATGTAACCCATACTTCATTATGACAGGCATGCATCATTCCTTCTCCAACATCCCTAAAATTATCAATCATTTTTCTTCAAGGCAATATTAACAAGTAAATCAAGAATGTACTGTCCAGAAGCTTGAATTCGTCTTGGAACGTAATCCTACTGAATGCATGAAGTTTTAAACACTATCCATCTGTTGCCGGTGCGTGATTAATGCTTCGTGAGATATCACGTAGACGTTTACATCAGATCATAATACACCATTTGCAGGTTTAAGGCTTCCAAAATTGATCTAATCTTGATTTGATTTGCACTTCACCTTATCAAGCAGAACATGTACAACCCAGGGGAAAAACTGTGTCTGCTTCATCTCTGTAGCAGCACACTCCAAGCCTTCCCATCGTTCCGATGAATCAGAGGAATACCTGGAGCAAGTAAAAGAGATGCACGAACATTTTTTAATTGTATAAAGAAGTAGGGGTGCAAACTAATGAAAAGCTTGAACAGTTAGAAAGCGCTGCAGAGAGGCAAAGGCCAGAATGTCAGGATCGAAAAGCAAGGACAAACGCATCTCAAGAGCGATCCAGTGTGTGAATTCATGAAAAGTCTACTATAGCAACGTACGCGATTGCAGTCTCTGTGGCCAACATCTCCATTGTGACCGGTTGAAGTTCAGCTTGAAGATTCAGTATACGTCTTTCTTCGCAATATTTTCCATCACTCTTGCACCTACGTAGCCTTAGAATGGATCTCCGATCTGACTCTTTCAATTTCGAGGTACTCCTTGGAAACATAGATTCCTATCATTCAAATCCATTGTAAAAGATGAGTTAGTTGATCGTACCATAAATTATGTCATGAAGTTGAATAGGAGTTTGAAAAAACTTTTGTACATGGCTACGACTTTCATGGTTTCTTCGATCAACTTTTCACTGAGAGTAACGAACTCATAGTGAGAATTATTTGAAGACATTGGCGATTGTCAGCCATGCACAGGACTGACGCAAACAAGTCTGTCATAATTCTAAAAATCGCTCAAGTGTAGGTCAGGACAACAAACAGAAAACGTTTAGAAAAGTTAAGGAGACCTGATCTAGAATGTGTGGACGAGGTGCTCTGTTTAATCGTCAGATAAATCAACCAATAGCTAGAGTCTAGCCGAGGCATATAAGAGTCGAAAAGAGCTTACCTGCAGAAGGTCCAAAGGACGTATTTTTCTTGGAGCAATACATTGAGTTGCCTCAAGCATGACTTGGTATGCGGGCTGAGAGATTGCAGTCGCTGCCAATATACCGACTGCCTCTCCTGGCATTACAGTTTCATTCCAGATAGTATTCGTGTCTTCCGAATCCTGAGTCATATATTTAACCCCATCGTACTGAAACTGAATGATTTCCAGCCCACTCAGGTTTCTAACTGTGCCATCATATGCGATGTGAATATCACGCAAGAAGAGCATAAGTCTTTTGAACAATTCTCCTGGTTCGGCAATGTCCAGACTCTGACGAAATAGTCCGTCCCGTACTGATATCGCATGTACAAAAAAATCATGTGGTTCCAAACCATCCAGGAGAGAGCTCTTGACTAAACCACGTACTTCCCAATGGTCTTGCAGATCAATTTCCGTAGAGTAACCCATACTTGCAGCAAGGCGAGCTAACTTCGGGTTCTTGTGAGTGGATAATAGTTCATCGCCTTTAATGAGCTGTAAACCGAGGCTTCCAATCTGCTGCATCACCTTCAGATTCGATCCTTTGCTTCCAGAGCGAACCATTGTAAGCAAACAGTTGCTGTCAGATATCGATTCTATGAAGGTTTCTCCAATCTGGCTTTGAATATGACGGAAAGAAGAAAGCGCAGCATCTTCGAGAACGTGGCCCCTTCTCCTGCGTTCTGATGACGCTGCCGAATCAAGAATCGATATGGACGCGTTCGGAGAAGTATCCATATTCGGGACCTTCTTATGACCCCTGCCAACAACCATGCATTGTGCATGCTCCAAACTATCTTGTATTTTATATTTTATCATTCTCCTCATGTCTTGATCTGGAGCTGCATAAAAGTCCTCGAGGCTTACACTGAATCCTTGTGAAAGCAACCATTCACGCAATACTGCTTGCGAGCAGTCAATATGTTCCACTGCTGCATCTGTATTCTTTTGAGCAATAATGCGCACCAAGCCTTTAGTACTGGCCAACCAATTTGACTTCTCCCCGCAAGACAAAATTTCACCATCATGAATTCGGGTTGCCCTATTGCTACTCTGAAAGGAGAATCCCTCCGGGATTGACAGGTCAATGACCTGCTTTCCTGTCCACAATGGTCCTAGCTTTGGTGATTTTACGACTGTAGGAACGGGGAGCTGTTTCTTCGTCCACATTGCTAGCTGATGCATGGAATCCTTGGGCAAAAATAGTGGAAAAGAAGTCACCAGGTACGTTGCCAAGACATAATCTTGAGAAAGCCCCAATATTGTGTTTTCATCTGGAGACGGCAAAATCTGTGCAGGTATAGTCATGAGCTGATGCAGTTCAGCTCTACTCTCCTCAGTCTGAGGTACAAAAACATGCAGACAGTCACCATCAAAATCTGCATGCAGTGGAGCACAAATCGCAGGATTGATGGTCCATGTGGCTCCAGAGTGAATAGTTGCCTTCAAAGCAAGCAGGGAATGTTTGTGTAATGAAGGAGGCCGGTTAATAAAGACTAAATCTCCATCTTTGAGATGTCTGTGAACGAAATCACCTGTCTCCAGGTCAATCTCTGTCTTTCGTGTGACCTCTCGCCTTTCGTCATTTCTTACAATCCTCACTGCTCCACATGCCATTGATTTACCGAGATCTTGACCAATGTCAATGTACTCTTGTAATCTACTTCGATTGAAATCTGTAACCCTCTCGGAATAAGTTACATGCTTAGCAATATCCATAGGCACTCCGATCTCTTCAACACTCAAATAGGGATCCCCAGTCACAACATTACGAGCAGAAAATCCACTTCTCTTCCCAATCAGATTTTTCTTGAGCCAATCCAAACTCCATCTGGTCGGACGGTGTTGAAGTCTTCCACTTGTATCAACTTTTTTCTTCTCTTTCCCCGGAGCAGTCTACATGGATTCACTTGATGTATGTCAGATGGGCTTTGATAAACATTAAACAGATAATTTTTCAAAAAGCTGGATATTTTAAGCATGGAAAACGATTACCTTTGGAGCACCTTTTTCCCGCAGATATTGCTGAAATAATGCCTGCAAAACACAGCATTCGACGACTGCAGCTTGGAAAGACGGCTTTCCAAATCTCGAGGTCTTGATGGAATTGATTTTCCTCAGCAGCCTTTCAAACGCTTGTGTTGCCCTATCAACCTGCAAGTTCATTAGATTCCATGTACGGTTAATCTTAAGTTTAAAAAGATAATGCCGATAGCTGAAACAATAGCTAAATAGCAACCTACTGAAGTACGTCTAATTGGATTCATCTAGAGTCTCAGGCCACATTCTTGTCTTATACTGTAGCGTACCCCAATTTTGAACCCGAGGTTGGTTCCTCCCATTCCAAAAGCATCTTCCTGCAATCGTGTACAGTTGGGTGGTACAGGAAGACATTCAAGAATCATTGCCTCTGGACGAGCAATATTTGCTTTCATTCCGAGAGCTGGAAAGGATTTCTGAGGGATCTTATTCAATATATGAAGTGCCTGCACGTATACAGTAAATTAATTTTAACCATCAATACTGACGGAGGTGCACGTAAGGTTTTCAGCAAGGCGAATCACATCAAACTTACTGCAACTTGAATCGAATCCAAAATACAGGGTCCGAAATTTTTTTCTAGACCGTGTATAACACAAAAGAATTCAGTGATCAAGTTTACTAATCGAGATGCGAAGATTACCGAAACACCGGACAGTAATAGTTACATTCTCATATACCTTGACAGCTAGTTAAAACCAGAAAAAAAAAATCAGACTTGTCATTATAAAATTCTAATGCTACGTCTATGTAGAACTGTAGACAAAAAAACACAAAATGAGACTCATCTTCATCTGAACAGCATGTGCATATGAGAAAATTTACATAGTCAACATGACAACATTTACGAACTCAAAATTAATGCCAGTATCAGTATTTGCATGTATAGCATGAAGAGAGTAGACTCTGCATGAGTCTCTTAAAAGATAGATCGAAGACATCTTTCAGTGTAACAAGCATACATATATTTGAAGATTTGTAAATCTAAAACCAATAAGAATCGAAGGAAGAAACGAAAGTGCTAACGAGTTCCAGATAAACGTCCTAAATATCCACGGTTATAGGTGCTATCTCACTTACTTCAGAAGGTAGGAGGTATCTTGAACCCCGCTTTAGAGGTTTCTCAACCCTTGATGATCCCTCAACAAAGTCCCAATAATCAGCAGCAAGGTTTTCCCTTTCTTTGGGCTTAACACTCATCTTGATGAACTTCACCAAGTTAAAGGGATCCTCGTTGCTTGCTCCTTTCAAGTTTACATGCACTTTGATATCTGGCTCTGGATAACCGAGTCTTCGGGAAGATGCCTGTAGAGAATCCATCGACGTTTAGGGAATGCCGATTCTCAAATCGACAAATAACAGAAAGGCATGCGAATACGTAGCAAGATCTTGAGTACGAGAAGTTTTGATATCCAAATGAAACTGACTGAAGTACTTGACCATGTAACTAAGTTTCAACAAGAAATAAAAGGTCAAGAAAGAGTGTATTTTCTAACTTACTGAGCAGTACTTGCACATTTGATGGGCGATTTTACCACTTTTAGAACCAGTTTTCACCGTGTCACCAGGTAATCGTGCCCTGGTTTTGCTTGTTTGTCTGAATTCCTGAAACGTTTAGAGATATATAACTCAAACTTAGTCCAAACTTTTCCGCAGCGATTCTTAGATTAATATATAAAGTTCTACGTGGTGTCGTCACTAAAGGTCTCTGTCGCGATTACAATCAAACTTGAACTAAAGAGAAGCATACTTGACATCCCAGACATAGTCATCAGTCGACTAGATGTTCGGCCTCTAAAATTCTTCATGTAGGAAATCACCGAGAAAAAATGTTTTTTCTCAACAGGAGTAGAAGAAGTGCTTTACCAGAGAAGTCCTGCGTATTTTAGATCTTTTTGAACCACTGCCTTTCGTAAGCACTGCAAATTCTGATACTGAAGATTTGCAGTTGAGGTCATTGGTATAGCTCACAATTTTTCTCTTCCTTAGAATATGCCTAGAGCTCGTAGGTATCTCAGGGGAGGCGTGTTTTGTGACTTGTCCTGTCTTATCTTTTAACTCCATCTCTAGTAACCCTTTCGCCTTGCCAAAAACGTCCTCGTCAGAATCATCTGAAGACAAAACTATTACTTCCTGCGGGGAAGTGCATGGTTTTGGGCCATCTGGCCAATCATCGATGTCCTGTAAAAATGGGCACATCCAATCCTAAGAATCATTCAGTGAAGCTTTGCATGAAATTATATAGCTGCAGTACGATATGGTCGCTGACCGGATTTCTGCTATACACATTAATCGCTCGTACAGTCAGTCTAATACAACAAATGTCATTGTTATATGGCATAGTAGGCTATTCAATTATCTTGATCCAAGACCTAAACACGAGAGACTGCAACGATTTACGATTGAGCTCAGACTGCAAGTAGACATAAATGATCAGTTGTATGTCACAAATATTCAAGGACCAGTTATCAAAAAAATATTATATTAGAAGTTTTGGAATAAATATAAAAAATAACTATCAAATAGATGAATATAAATATATATGCTTGCATATATGAAAATGACGTTCGAACTTCAATCAGGCTCGGTAGTTCTGTCTTCATAGTTATACAATCAGGTGATATGAAAGATCAGACGCGAAGAAACCCTTGGCCATCTTGTGAGAACCAAGTGTTATTGAGTTATATTGAAAAAGAGAGATTGGGTACGAGTTGATAGCTATAGTTGGAACAAAGTTGTTACATAGTGATTCAAGTGTCTGAATTACTCGTTAGCAATGCACTTCCTGGAATCAATTACCTCGTCAATAGCCTCCTCAAGCTTTCGTTTATTTTTGGAGTTGGAGTTAGATGACATTCCAATATCGTCATGAACAGAGTTCGAAGTATTGGACTCTGTTCTTTTTCGCTCATATGACTGATGATTGGAGTCTGTTCCTATTTTGTTTTGGGCCTGACATTCCGCGCCAGCAAGGAGTTCAAGAGAAGTCTCATGATAGCTTGGTGACTACACATACGTAAAACCATATTATCAGAAATATCGTTAAACATTGCAAATGTTTGATTTCAAAATACATAAATACTCATTCATGAATACAATATAAGAAATAGATAGTTTTCATTTTGCAACAGGATCAACAAACCTTTGATTTCTTTCGAAGCTGCCCACAGTTCAGACAGATCCTCCTCAGCAATTTAACAAGAGTCTCCACATGATTTGGATGGAAGATTGGTAGAGACAAGAGAATGTGACCGAAATGTCCTTCAAAAGTACAGAGAAATTGTTAACTAAATAAGGGGTGACCATTTCTGTCTACTTATATACGGTATTCAAAGAAAGCTTAATCCGTTCACACAAAGTCAAATTTTCATGAAAGCCGGACAAGAGTAGCATACCTTGACACTCATCCACTGTCATACCGTTACAAGTCAGACACTTCCCGCTCGGCGTCGGAAGTCCAAGGTATGCATTCATTGGGTCTTTCGATCTGATTGAACCCTCCGGAGTTACGAGCACTGACATCTTGAGCTGCAAATATGCACGAGACTTAAATGTTGGGTATAATCGGACCTCAAATAAATGAAGAGAAATATGCAGCAGGCTACGTACATTCTTATCATAGGGGTCAACTACTGCAAGCAATTATCACTCACAGTGTTGGCTGTAGTCATGAGTCCGAACTGAATGCCACATATTTTCGCCAACTGAGGTGTCCCTCCTTCTGGCGGTACTTCTGACACCTCCATCTTTGTTGTGAATCCAGAGTTCAAATGTCTTGCTGAGTTCGCCAAGTTGGAAACACTCTGTAATTTTCACCTTTGTGAGCAATGGAACGCCTAATAAAGTCGCAGATAGAATGGAGTTGAAACACCGAAAACATTAACCCAACAAAGCTGTTGCAGAGAAGAAAACTTACCACAAATATCTCGCACTAAAATAAGTTGAGCGAATGAATATATAATCCTCGGGGAACGAGCTGAAAAAACTAGTCTTCAATCACCACTCTCAGGTCGATGGACTCTTCGTCCCTAGGGTAAAAACTTGAAAACAAAAATGTCAACATTAGATGACAATCATAGTTCACTTACCCATAACATGTTCCAATCCTCAGTTTCATAGGTGTAAATGCACAGAATACCACACACAAAATCTTGACCAAGTATAATCTGAATCAGGCTACAGGGTAACGATGTAGTGTAATGTTAGAGTACTAGTTCTATTCAAAACGTGAACGTTGTACTCACAAGCATTTCTCTGTCTTAATCCGAAGGCCATTGATCCCCATTGTCTATCTGCCAGGCCAAGGCGCTCTGGCTTGAGAAAATCAAAGGAAAACAGCTGTCGCCCAAATAATGAAGCACACTCTTATTTCCAAGAAACTCTCCACATCCACCAGGTCTGTCATACCCTTGCGCCGTTACCCGCGTCAGACTCTACCATTGCTAATGATGATATGGGAGTAACAGAAGGGAGAGAAACTCCCTCCGTGAGCAAGAGAAATAAGTTTCTGCCATATATTTCAATTAATCCTCATTGTAATCCCAAGAATCTTCATCAGATGAATTTTCTCTCTCCCCCCTTATGCAATGATCGGGGAAAATATGGTTTCTTAAATCCGAGCTTGTCTAACAACAATTGGAAAAAGAATTCATCAAAAGGTTTCTCCGTCTTCCCTTACCCTTTCTACAATTCATAAAATCATGCAATCGGAAAATCAGCTTTATGAGAGACGACCTTGTCGAGTAAAACAATTTTACAACTAATAATAAGTTAAAGAGAATTGTAAAGTTCAGTGATAGAAGGATGTCAAGACAATTACGAAATTTCATAATCATTATTTCACCTGTTATTAGATACGATGGACATTAGGAACGTGTAGACATTATATATATAATATATGAAACGAGGCCTAGACTATTAGAGCACTGCAAATAGCTCATTACACATTTCGCTCTACCTTCACGTTTGGTTTCATCTATTTCAAATACTGCGGTTTATTCGTAACTCAATTCTAATACCAAATTATATTACGGGAGAGATTTTATAAAAAACTGAAGATCCATGAAGACTAACAACGAACATGTGCATTAAGAAAATTTAATGTGAAAACTACATACCTTGGCTGTCGTGAATGCAGAGTCAATTCTGACTAAAGAAGGTTTTTTCTGTAAACAGAATTTTCGTCCCAAGATGATCCTTTCACAAAGTGGGTTGAAACCTTCTCTTCCTTCATGTTCAAAGTTCGACTAGAGATTGAAAGGAAATCGTTTCCATGATATTTAAACTCTATTGCCAGTCACGAAAAACTAGAAAAAGAGAAATGTCCAGGCAATGTTAGATGCAATCATGTCTACGATCCTAGCCATGACTAAGGGCTGACTCAACATTTCCATTGAATTGAACAATCACCCCATGCATAATTCAGGTGACAAAAAACGCATTTCTCCATAAAGATCTTGTCTTCACGATGTTGGGTCCTTTCGAGTCAACAACCCTTGTGGTTTCAGCCAAAGGTATTGCAAACTGCAAACAGATTAGCTGAAGTCAGATATATTTTGTCACGTCTCATCTCATATAAAGCAATTTCTGTACTCTTATAGATGTGGCTTTCTCACTGCGGTTTCAACACTCCATTACTTGAATGGTAGGCCTTTCAAGTAATGGAAAGGCCTAAGGCCTTTGAAATCAATTTGCGTTGTGTTCCTGGTGGTTTATCGTATTCAAGAAACGTTTGCATGTCACAACGTTCGCAGCGCGTTCGTTGCGCGTTTGTAGTATAAAACAGTCTCAACGCTCGTAGAAGTGTAATCATTTGAACTTAACTCGTCCTAATCCACTTCACAATCGTCCCAATCTCATCAGTCGATGGCTGTTATCGTCTGGTGACACCCCCATAACAGTTTACACCAAACTCTAAGCATTCGGCGCGCGTGCGATATGAACGGATTCCGTCAGCAAGGACAAGGACTACCAAAACTGAATTGAATATTGGTCGGTTGGAGTGCAACTATCCGACCGAGGCTCCTCTGGGCGTCCCTTATTCCTGTTTAGTTTGGACGCAGTCCAAACTAAACATTTTGTACTACAGTAGTATCAGATGAACCACGTTGGACGTTGAAGTTTTGTGATCTACAGTAGAGGACGATTGGAGTCGAGGATTCTTGCCAGCATCTGAAACCCCGTTTATACCTGGCAGTGAAGCGGTGAAACGATGCCGAGCTGTAAAATGTGAGAATTTGAATGCGAGCAGGTGATCTTGTTTTGCTTTAAGTTGATATCTACGAATAGTCAGTCGAGCGAATCAACAGAGGAAAGAAATTATTGGGAGAGGAAATGTAACGCCAGCCCTCTAATAGGGCTAGAGCTTAACTTCGAGTTTGAATGTCCAGCGTGAAGCTAGACTTAAAATTTGCTAGAATATGTGTTCAGTTCTTTAGTTGTTCAATTCCAATCCCCGAACAAATGAATAGACCATTGTGATGTCTATTCAAACTTGAATGATCAAAGGTTAATCAATTTAATCAATTTCTAAAAAGAGAGAAGAGGAAAACTCGTACTTTACATTTCTTGTCCGTTGCAAGGCATAAATTGGATGGAGCAGAGACGGAAAGTATTATGAACTTGTATAGTCCTAAAAGAAGAAGAATAAATTTGGACATTCATGATAATCCCTTATCTAAGGTTTCTTTTCTTCTCTTTCTTTATTCTGCAGAGCTTTTACAGAAACATATGAGTAAACACAATTCGAGGGTGCCTCGTCGACACAAGATATGGCCTACCTACCTCTTATTTGCGAGAGGATCAACACATAACACTTTTCTAGTAATATTAGTTTGGGACCTATGACACCGTTTTCATTTGGATTCACGAATATATACGTAATTAAACCTTCCCGGAGGAGGATATAAATTCAATTTTTGTCTTGTTATCTTGGCCAAGAAGGACTCGTCTTAATGCCATAAACCACATATTTAAATTATTTCTGTTTATTAAGCTATTCTCCCAAGTAGTTAGAGAGTAGTGCAACAAACAGAGCTTACAAGTTTGTTTTATAAGAGACTTGAAGCTATTTTCCCCGAGTATGAAAAATGAAAGTTATACAGATTGTTATAAATTCATCAATATCAAACTACTAATGTAGTAATTACAATTTTTGACGTTTAAAATGGCATGAATATCTGTCATCTGATATTGACTGAACTTCAGAAAGGTTAATAAGAGTATGTGCTTAAATATTGAATGGCTGAACCATTTTACAATTCATTCATTATTCAGATTTAATTTAGTATTTGATTGATAAGACTAGTTGTGATTGTATTTTTTTCTTTATTTCGAATATAGTGGATATTTTTTAAATATTTTTCTTTATTATATCAAAGTATGATAATGGTTTCTGATTTATACAAAATATATTCTATCTTCAATAAATAAATAAATATTTTTATTTATTTATTTCAATTTGTGTAGTTTATTAAAGATTCAAAGCAAACAAGTATCAGTTTGACGTAGTCTTTTTAAAAATCTAAGATGAATGGTTAATTACGGGATCATAAAAACTTGCGCGAGTACAACTACCTTAAACTGCTTGGAAATATTTTCAGAAAATTGGTACAGGTTTAGGAGGATCTCTTCATAATCGTTTTCCCCCATAGAATCTAAATTTATCGTCTTGTATGTACCTGCAGAGACTTAATTCTAATTTGGAAATAAAATGATGAGATCATGGAATTTTGACTTCCAACAAACCACCTTACGAGGTTAAAAACCTGATAAGCAGTTGAAATATATTATATTAAAATCTAAATTTGGTGCGTTTGCTTTCTGTGTAACAGACTCTAAAAGAAAACATTTATTGATTAAAATTTTCACGGTACAGAAGTAAACACTATATACAAATCTTTTCTAGGACATATTTTACTACAACCTAGCCACACATGAAACAGATTGAAATTTTATTTATTAATGCTCAGATTAAGATACTTGTCCTTATATGCAGAAAATATAGAATTACAAGTAAACACAAAACTACACTCTATGCTGTCTTGCATGAAAGTCATAGAAGTTCAACTCCAAGAAGAATACTGAATGAAAAATACAATATTGAACGCAACGGAAATGGGTTAATTTAATCAAATCTGTGCCCAATCGCACCTCAGTACGGACCATGTGAAAACAGGAGTGATCATAGAGATCATTGGCTTCTCCTTGTCAGATGTCTCCTAGACAACCAAGGCTAGGTATCCAAATGGCTATGCGCATTGAAGAGATCATGATTCATCTAATGAAATATGATTCTACCGAAGGAATCCATATTAAACAAATGGCCGCTTGTTTGAAAATGATGTTGTTCCCTATTTAACAATCTTGTAAAACAAAAATCATATAAAATTGACAAATAAATATGGGATTTATATAGGACAAGAACATTGCAATGATTAGTATAAACGTATACTTTATACTACAATGTCATCTAAGAGAGCATTTATTTATATTAATATATTTAAAAAACATGTAAATTATATTAAAAAAATATCTTATAATCTTTTATACTTGTAAGTCATCCAACATCTGAATTAGGCGCTTACCGGTTGCAAACTTGATCATTGTTCGAAGCTAGTTCAATTTTGCAAAGTCTTGTGAAATGTCTAAGGTGTCCCACACTTTTCCAAATTTGTTTACCATCTAATACTATGTTAAAAATATAGATACTTAAAATATTCCCTATTGATTACTTTTATCAACGGCATAATTATAATAAATATATATATATATATATATATATATTCTCAACTTTACATGTTAATTCTAAAGTATTCAGTCAATTTAACTAAAGAGGAGATTAATCTCTCTCCTCTTCCCATTCTACTTTATTCTCTTCACACATACTCTCTCTCTCACCAATACGGATGCAGCATCATTTCAGCCTCCCTAACCTACTACACTGGGTGGGATAAGGAATTATTATCTGTCATTGATAACAAATAGAAATTGGCAGGAGATCTAAAAAATAATTTGGTGGTTAGTATATATATCACAAACTTATAACTTTCATTATGCAATGGTTGAACTTTGCGGATTATTATAGACGACCGGGAGCAAATAATATTTTGGTATGTTCAACTTCTTTGTGAAGTATTATAATTATAGTCTATGGCTAGTCCTACTAAGTACACTATTTTATGTTTACCCCTTTTACATTTATCTATGGGTGTCGCAGTACCATTAGAGGTTTTATAGTATTAGCTAGAGGAGTCATTATAGCTAGAGGAGCCATTATGTCTAGATATATCTGTGACCTCCGGGTTGATTCTCACTTAGGTTTACCTTCGATGGTTTTTTAGAAGCTCATCATGAATCTAAAAGGGCTTATTTCCACTTTATGATTATGATCCGAATGCAAAATCTTACACAAACTCTCAAATTCTAAACTCTATGATTCAAATTCTCACAAATAGTAAGATATCACTCAAAAGGAATGATACTTTGATAATGAAAATCTTCATTGAATCAAGACTCCAACCCAAATATGACTTCTCCAAAAACTAAACTTCCCAAAATAAGGTCTCTTCAAAACTAAGATCACAAAACTAACTTTTCCCAAAACTAACTTGAGAGTTGATTCTCAAACTTTCTATTTATACTACTAAGAATTTTACCCTTGTATCTAAGAATACGCATCATGTAACTTTCTCTTGCTAAGTTTAATTGAGATAAAGATCACAAATCCCAATGAAAATGGTACATGACAACATGCAATTGGTTCACTTGGATTTTCTAGAATCCCAAGTACCCTCCAATTGGCTTTGGTGTACCAAATCAATCTCGCTCCTAGATTTAAGAGTACTCACCAAGTCAAACCAATGAAAACTAGTCCAAGTTAAGAAAATTCAAGATACTCATATGATGGATTCTGTTCTTTGATTCCTACTAAGCAACAAAATAATTGTTCTCATCTACCACACTACTCTATATTTTCCTTCAACTTAACCATAACTAGCTAAACATTGTCATGACTAAAATAAACTTAGTCATAATTTAGATATACTCACATTTCATTGGGGGGCATTACACTCACTGGTATTGGAAAGGTAGTAATATGTCTTGTTATTCTCACTGTGATCTTGCAACATCATTTTCACTTTCAATAGCATCTTTGTCCACACCAATTTAGAGTCGTCACATTAGAAGGTTATGATGCAATATTATTGGACATTAGAGCACTGTTAGATATCCATCCAAATTAGTTTGTCTTATATGCATCCATCTTTAAAGAGCTTATAGAGACTGATGGACCTTTGTTGAGTCTCGTTCATTGTATGATACTTCTACGGTTCACATTCTTCTATCTTTTATTAGCATGGCTTTTATATGAGCGAATCATTGTTCTATTATTTGCCATTGATACTCGATAGGGAGATAATTTGTGAAGACCCTATTTTCGATGATTCATCATATAGATCTTGTGTCTACTACTTTGGCGATGTAAGGTAGCGTGTTCCACTCCTTAGTGGATGATACACATATTATGAGCCTTGTAGACCAAATAAGATAAGCCTTTGATTATTTGAGTAACGAGATTCATCTTGTAGGCTTGAAAGTTAAGGTGTCAAAGTGTAGGGCTTGATCTCATTTGGGCATTTCTCCTCATCTCCATCTTACAGAGGGATGTATAATATCAATAGACAACTGATGCATTTTAGGAGTGCTAGTAGAATCTAAGGACTTTGTCTCATATTACTTAGACACAACACTTGCCAAGTGTAATGCTTGATCTTTTTTTAGCATCCCGAAGTAGGAAGGACTTGGAGCAGTCCCCCTATGTAACCTAGACATAAGAAGCAAAAAAATATTACCGCCATATACATCTCCATCTTCCATGGGGATGTATAACATCAATAGACAGTTTATGCATTCTAGGAATGCTAGTCGGATCCGAGGACTTTATCTCACAATAGTTAAACACCACGCTTGCCAAGGATGTATTGCATGTAGATGACCTCTCTCTCGAAGTGGATTTACAGGTGGCATTTGATATACTCTCCTTTAGTATAGCTTGTCAACCCACCAATCTAGTTCACACCATTCCTTCTTCATATGCATTCATATCACGCTTGACCATCTTTGATAGGAGTATCATGGGCATCTTTGGTGACATCATTGGTCTAGGAATCTATGTCTGTGTGACAACAATTTGGCAAGTGAACAAACATCTTTGCCAATTTCATGTGAAGGATAGGCTTATTGACGATGAAGGAGATGACACCTATAATATTTTTTGCCAATTATACATTCATTGCAACTTTTTTATCTTTCCAATTTATGATTATAAATAATCCCATCCTTGATGTGACGAGAATGGCGTCATTTTTTTGACACATATTATTACGACGAGAGATGTTTTGACCTTTGAGGTATGATATGAGCTCTTGTTTTTTTTGTCTTTGCCCATTGATTGGGACAAGAGGCCTACAATCTACCTTGATAGACTGATAGTTTTAGCAAGCTCTACATTCTATATTACTGAATCTGGTCATTTCTCGTACTACTAGGGATTATTTATGCTCTTGCTCCGAAAAGAGTGCAAGTTAGTGGATCTTAGCTCGACAATGCATTAGGGCTTTTTTTCTGGCATCTGTTAACAATTTGATCCACCCATCTACATCTTTATACTCATATGTGAGTGTGATACTTGTCGTGCACATACATATCGCATCCCAACATACATTGATGTCACATCAAACATCACAATACATAGATCGTCATACACCTACACAAGTGTATCACAATAAATATTTTCTATTCTCAAAACGTCCACAAGGATACTCTGTTCATAACCATAACATAAAAGAGATATTACAGTCAAGCCAAATCCACTTTGTGCTTCAAAGACTCAAGGTTCCCGCACTAATTACTATCCACTATAGCCACACTCTCAAAGGCTCAACTTCAAAAACTGTCCTCCAAGGAGCCCTAATTCAAACTCTACCCCTTGAGCCCTAGGATCCCTAACGGTGTTGTCGACCCTAACAGCAGTTCCAGTTTGAATTACGCTAACTGCACAACCGGCTCTAACTAATGTATCTCCTCGTACATACGCGCGCCTAACTAACTAGAGATGCTGCTACATAAGTGGTGACATACTACCTTAGATGTTGCACGGATCAAGATGACTTCTTGTCTGTTCGTAGAACGTAGGATATCTAGTGTTTGAAGGGCAGAGGATGTGATGTTTGCTATGCCACAAGACGGTGGATACCTTACATAAAGCCTTGCAGTCGACTCAAGTTAAATTACACCTATACTTTGTAAATTATACTATACAAGGACCTTCCTTCTAGATAGACTTTGAGTGGACCAACAACAACCAAGGTCTCCAAATATAGGGGTATGTAGAGAGGTCATCTCTTTTTTCCTCTAGCTTTGAACTTATATGGAGCTATAGACCAAGAGTTCAACATGTTTGTGAGACAGTGCGCGATGTCACATGAATATTGCTTCATTCTGAAAACGCCGGAGCGCTTGGCTGCAGAGGAACGTTCTTAACTCTTGTGTGAATTGCTTTTCTCTTTCTTTTCCTCATCAATGTATATTTGAATTTATTGCAACATGTACAACTCTAGCATAAAAAGATCATGGTATTCAAAAATTATACCTATAATTCATGTCAAAATTTCACAAATAATTACTTTACAATCTGGTTGTGCTCTAATAAAATGTTCTTATATTCATCATTTTTCAAATTTTTCAAAGTAATTCTCTAATTATACACTATATCACAAGACAATATACAGAATTCTATGTACTAAAACCATCATATACCAAAAGTTATTATCATTATATTAACTTTGTAACAATCAGTGCAATCTTGCAACTCGTGATATATGTATAAAATTCAAGTTATCACTTTGTTCTAAAAAATCATCCAATTGAGTTGAGATTTCATTTTAAACACACACCTGAGTTCTAAACTAAATCTGAATTGAAATAGATCCATCAAAACACTAGTAACATTTCAAAATTAACCTAAATACGTTCCATGGTCACAATTTTACTCTCCAACTTCAAATTACCACAATAGAGTGATAACACATTGAATTCCACCCATTCTTAAGTCCACCTTATATGGTCACAATTTTACTCTCCAACTTCAAATTATCACAATAGAGTGATAACACATTGAATTCCACCCATTCTTAAGTCCACCTTATATTTATTGTTGTTAGCTTTCCACTACTCTTCCCAAATGGTACTCGCAAGGCTTCCAAAAACTCAAAGCAATTCATGTAAGTGTCCCCATGGGGACACTTACATGAAAGAAAAGTAAAGACTACATAAACAAATGGCTGAAAGTTTGGGAATAACGATAGAAGACCAGGCCGAGACAATAATTAGGTGGGAGGTAGAATACTTCATAAAGGAGTTCAACTCCTTTATGAAGTATTCTAACTCCCACCCTCCGTTGTTACGGACGGGTAATGAACAAGGGGTAAAGAGGACAAGAGAAAAGTCGTTACATCGTATCATCAGGAGAGTTTAGCTTCAAACCTGCAGTCGAGGGAAGGGGACTAAATAGGGACCGTATTACGAGGGAAAGAGAGACTTGGTCCGTACAGGTCTTAAAACCTATGACCCTTGCTTTTATTAGCACGGCCAGTATCCAGAATTTTGTGATAAATAAATATATTGTCTTTTTCCTTTTCGAGTTGAATATAGTTGTTTCTGTTGTTTATCAGTTGATAATTACAAGTATGCAGATTTTTTTAATTCTCATCTGACTACTTACAGCTTCTTTTTGACTACAGTAGCAAGTTGAATTTCTCAATCGAAAATGTGCTGCATTGATAGATCTGGAACCCAATCAGCCGTTGTTAAAAACGCCGAATTCTTGTTAGTTCATAAGAACTCCGCTCGCAGCCAAGAGCTTATTCAAACATATGTTATACTACACGGGACCTAATCCGGTGATGAAACAAAACCGATAAAGTACGGATTGCCTTGTCCATCACCACGCATGATCCCAAACGTGTCCAGCTCGGTCAAAACTAAAGAAGCCAAGCGATCACCAACACCCGCGCAAAAGACAACACCTGCTCACAAGTCTATCAAAGCATTCAGGGCCTAATTTGTGAGTACTTTCCTCTGTATCATTTGAGAAAACTCCGTTGTACATCTGAAGTCCTTCCCGGGCAACTTCAGGAGAATTTCCAAGTCGAAAAGCATCAGACTGTCTCTAAGTTCAAAAGGACTTAAGATCTGTGTCCAATTCTCCAAAATCATGGATTCTGGTTGAATTTGTTTCAGTTTGAATCTACAATTTCCCACGACAGGGACACTAATAACTAGCTGTGACAGAATAATTTAAGAATAGTTCAATAGACAAGAACAGACCTCGATGGTCTTCTGTTCATGACGATGCGTTAACGTTAACCACGTTCTGAGTCTCACTACAGGACGAACGAATTTGCGAAGCACTGAAATAGACAAATAGCGTCGATGTTCTTCTACCTGCTATAGGAGTTGCGTGTATTTACGTTCTCAGACTAATTCTGAGATGAAAAATGTCTTCTAAAGCAGCAAAAGAGCAAGTCCAATTCTGGAAACGCCTTTATGTCAGTACATTTCACTTCTCTGATTGTAAGTTCTTTAGCTACGGATTATCAGAGCACTAACCGAACCCCAGTCGGGCCATTCTTGTTGAAAACAGCATCGGAATGAGTCTTTTGAAGTAAGAGAAGACTCCGATATATACTCCCATGTATTGGTTGATATTTATCATCCACTGGACTTTTGACAGATCAGGAATCAGATCTGAAATTGATGACGGTAACACTGACAGAGTTTACTTCAAATGAATGCAATGGTGATTTGCTTGATGCATAAGATGCTATTTATCTCGGCCGATGTTGGGAGGTTCCAGAAAAAGATGACTTAATATGTCCCTCCAGGCTACGCAAAGGACTTTTCTGGCACCGCGGACCAGGCAGTGAGATGCAATGCGGGTTTATTTTACAGTGGCAAAGTTCAGTAATTCCCAGTGTTGCCAACAACCATCATGCCCAGGTTGAAGGTTGGATAACTGGCATATGATGCACCAAGCCCCTAGAGAAAAAACCAACCACTGTCTGTCAATGTTAACAAAATAATACAATTTTTTTCACAGTCACAATCAGTAAGTAAGTATATATATATATATATATATATATATAATTGTCATTAAATGTAAATGTGATTAAAATTTCCTTGAATCTAAACCTTCGAATGCGTTGTCGTCCATCAGTCGATCGATTGCTACTTACCACCCTGGAAAAAAGATCGTGTGGAAAGTAGAAACAAACGAATATAATGGGTACTATAAAATAATAGGCCCTGGGTGTCACCGTGCCACGGCGTCCAGTGCCTATCATATATTCAATTGAGAGCAGAAAGTTGTAGAAACCCACCGTACAAAGTGGTTCTCACCCATTATACACCTCCATCGAACTCATGTAGGAAAACTAGTTCTTTGAATAGTCTACATTCATGGACAGGTTGTATCATAGCAATATATATACAGGAAAGTATCATAATTAGTGTGTTGGGGTATAATTTTCGCGGCCCCAAGGAGGAGGGCGGGTCAAGCTAGTCCCAGAAGTATATATGAGGGGGTAGTGATGCGCGATTTTGTCCCAATTAACAGAAGACAACGTGAAACGAATGGACCAAAGTTATCTCACTTAGATGACATGGCATTGCAGGCATGCAAGAGGAAAACCACTCAAATAATAGCGCACAAAACAACAGATATTGATCGACTTTCTGAACACCTCGACGGCCAAGTGCTAATCAAATGGACCATATCCGCTTGTTTGGCGATGGCTGACTTTTAAAAAAAAAATTACGAAAGAACTGAACAAAGCATCTGTCAGTGAGCGGAGTTACCACTTCTTCGAAACGTTTCTACAACTTTAAAGACCCGAAAAAGGAAGCGACAGAAGCTTAGGAATATGGCTGCGTTCGATACGTGCAGACCTCCATGCTAAGATCATATTCAATTTAACCTTACTTTACGAGAACAGATGATCTTCTCGATGATGTATGATGAGAGGAGAACGAAGGTTAACAGTCGTATATGCCAAACGGATGTGAGACTTGACAGCCAAAACCCCTTGCAGATAACGGTGTCATGATGATTGTAACTGTGTGCTTATGACTAAACTTTATATTGCTTAGGTTGTTCTCTGTTTTGATTTAAGATGAACTGTTGAAGAGCTGGAACCTTCATGTGATTCTTCATTATTGTTATCAGATTACCAACTTGGAACAAAGAAGGTGTACATTTAAAAGTTTGGATTTTCCCCAAATATATTTCATCATGACCTTCAGACACTTGCATTGATTGTGTCGTCGAATTCATCGGAGTGGTCACCCAAGGCAACGATTCTTCGTTAGAAAAGCGCATTTAAGGATCTGGCCGGCCAGCTAACCAGCAACCAGTTGCAGTACGTTCACGAAGTGAACAAAGCTAGGGCATACTCAATACCAGATCGGAAGATTGAATTTCACGCGTTCATGAGAATCTACAGTAAAGTACATGAAATTTTATGCTTATATTGAGTAGCATTTAGATATAGACCAAAACTTTCAAATGGATAGATACTGTCAACAGTGAATATTCAGAGTTTATTATTTCTTGCTTACTGACATTGATTTTCTGAAAACCGCAGCCATTATAACAAGGCGATGCGCAATTCGGCTGAATTACGAAGTGGATTTCTTCTACTTATGGTGCTAGCTATTCCATTGGCCTTGATGGTCACATCTGTGGAAATCAAGGGTTTCAGGCAGGAAAACTGTCAGGGTGATACATATCTTTCTTGTGGAGATATTGCACCGTCGACTTGCTGTGTTTTCACAAACTTAAATGTAATGTCTGTCTCTTACGCAAACCTTGATCTGGATCATATGGTGTATGTTACATTGCCGAATGGAGATAATGCTTGCGGGTTTCTTATAAACTCCGCTGCAACCGACCCAAACAATGCAGCGGCTCCCTACTGCATCGACGCTGGAGAACCTGAATCCGGCGCAGTTTTCGGCGGAGCTTTTTGGCAATGATCATTTCAGTAGTTTGAGTCAATGTCTAACGCTCCAACACAGAGGACGCTGTGCTTGGCAGCGAGCGCATCTGAACGCAGATGATAGCCATAACTCTAGAGATGGGTAGAAACATGAGATTAATCGTGTTCAAAAGAATCTGAGTGCATCTTGAGCCATGATAATTTATATACATGGCTGCGTAATTTCAGTGTATGGACAGATACTGGATGACGTAATCAGCAACAATTTGATGAGGTATGTTCAGTACTCCAACTGGTTTTTTTTTAATGTTCTGATAATTAAGGACGAACCACGAATTAGAATCAATCAGGAACTTAGATCTAGTAGTGGTTCGTACTTAATTCATTGGAAGTGTTTTGAATCAGAAAATTAGTTTGCCTACTTTCCGGTCTTGTACACATCGAGGGTTTCTGGTAGTTAATTATTCATCTCCCTAGTATACCTTCAGAGCAATCACCCAATTCGAGCAATTCTTGTCCAGAAACGGCGTTCAAGGTCTTGGGCAGAGTGAATTTTCGTTTGAGCTGTCACTTCCTGTCAACCAAAAGTCTTTTTTTTCATCTATATGACTGATATGACGCGATCAATGGTTTCACTCTGCTAATGGAGATGGTCTCGTAGTCAGGCCATGAAGGTACTGGCTAGTTGGACCGGACGAGTGCTATAATATGAATGGCATGAACCTACCATATGTCAAAATTCAGACCTTAGTTCTAGCCGGTAGAGAATCCTGAACTTGAAGACTGCAAGAAACATAATCCTAAGCAATCCACAAGCTTATTGACGATTTGGTTTTACAACAGAATCCTACTTTCAAGAGTATTACCTTATGTTCTAAACTCCCCCCCGCAGAATTGTTCCATCAATTTTTTTTAATAGTTTCAGCGCCTCCTATGCGCCTATCTGTGGCCAACTATATCAATTCTAGGATTGTGAGGCCAGCATGTACACGGAAGCCTATTACTTTGTACATTGGTTTATTGTTTAATTCTAAACATCAAACACTGAACTGATCAGTTGCCTTGTAACTCAAACATCAAGAAACTCATTAATCACCCTATCAGCACTCAATCTTAATCTGACACAACATTCCATAACTTACGAAGTGATTGTACAACAGTAGCAGTTGTTCCTTTATAGCGCTAATAGGTAGCTTCACTTGTACTCTACCCTCAAAGTCCATCTGCCTCTAACTAACTCAACAGGTATAGACTTTAAATATTTAGCACCTAGTGATCACTGTTAAAATCCCAAGGGTTTCTTCAGCGTGTACACATGAGTCAACTGTTTCTACATCTTACAATTTTTCAACACCCTCTCCACATTGATAGTGAGAATGTGCATACTCATTCATTGTGACTCCTAGATCAGTTTAAAATTCTCAAACTTCCACCTTGGTAACGCCTTTGTGAATACGTCGCCAACATGCTATTCCAAATAGGCTTGACATCATTGTGAATCAACTTCTCTTGTAAAAAAATTCAATTGTGCCTTAATATACTTGGTCATACTATGAAATATAGAATTGTTGGCTAGATGTATAACACTTAAGTTATCAATTTCAATCTCTATAGGTAGCCCTTGCTTGAGTCCCGTCTCTCCAAGCATATGCCGTAGCCATAATGCCTCACAAACTGCATCCTTCAGTCCTGAATACTATCACTGGTTAGAGGACCCCAAAAAAAAATTTTGCTTCTTGTAGGTCAAGGTGATTGAACTATTGCCTAGATTAAAGGCATATCCAACACATAACTTTCTGTCAACTTGATCATTAGCCCAGCTTGCATCTCTATATCCCTTCAGCACAAGAATGTTATCGTCCATCTCACAAGTCTACTCATAGATAAAAATATAGTGTAATTTTCCTTTCATATAGCTGAGCACTTGTTTTGCTGCACTCCAATGAGACACACGAGGGCCAACAATGAGCTGGCTAACAATCGAAAGTGCATGAGATATGTCAAATCTTGTTGTGGTGATGTAAAGCTCTCACCAAACTGTCTGTACAAAGAGACATCCACTTTCTCTTTAGCTTCACAAGCATAAAGTTTAATTAAGACACATTCTCGTGTAGTCAAATTCTTACAGGTTTCATGTGAAATCGTTTGAGCACTTCACGAACGTTCTGCTGCTGAATAGAAAACATTACTCCTCTTGCACTCCAAATTTCACTCCCAAACGCAGTTCCCCAAGCTCTTTCATCTCAAAATTTTTCAAGAAGAACTTCCTAACCTTCTTCATGGTCCATTCATGATTAGTAATGAGCATTGTATCATTGACATACAGTAAAATTATTGTGAAGACTAGCATTTGACACTCTTCTCACAAAACTCAAACTTCTCAATGCATGCTTAAGTTTATACAGACACATTACTAACTTGCACACCACATGTTCTAGCCTTTCATCTTATATCCATATGAAGCTGTCATATCCAGGTGGTTGTCTCACGTAAACGTTTTCTTCCACATATCCTTCAAGAATACATTGTTAACATCCTTGTGTGACAACTTTCAAAAAAATTGATTGAATAAGTGTATCCGATAAGATGAGACATTTCCAAGTTCAAATTTTTCAATTTAATTTTTTATATAATTATTAAAAATCCAACTAATTCAACTCAATACTCCAAAATTGCAAATGAAATATTTGAACTTTGACCACCAATAATTTAAAAAATTAACACTAATTGCCTCAAACATAAATATCAATCCCTTAGTTTCAATTGGTACTAAAAATTTTGCAAGTTTACCCAAGATGAAAAAGAAACAAAATATTCAATTTAATTGTGTGTAAACACTAACCACATGGAATTTTTAACTATAAATCTTATAATAATAATTAATCTTTGCAATTATATTCTTAAATAAAATTATTTAATTTAAATAAAAAATCATAAAATAATATATTCATTGATATAATATAATAATAAATTAAACAAAAAATAAATTTTAAAATATGATTAAAGTTTTAAAATCAAATTTTTTTAATAAAATACACCATCCTTGCATTTGAAATTTATTGACATACATTTCTTTCCAAAAGTATTATGAACCATATCACTGAAATATTTTCGTATTAAGTAAAAAGTTTTTTGGATAAATGTTTGACACTACTAAACCTTTGACACAAACTTGTAGACCTTTTTTGCTTTCTCAGTTCATGTTCCTTGGAGTTCCTTTCAATCTTCTCCAAGACAAAGGCATAAAAAAGCAAATAATTTCATTGATAGATAGATTTTTTACCCAACCATAAATATAAATCTTATTTTTATGTTTCCATGTTAATTCATATTATTTCAACTTCTAAAATGGTTGAAAAAACAGTCTAGGCCAAGTCGATATTTTTTTGACCTTTGCAAGTTATAATTTGAAAGTATATTCATACATCTATTTTTTTATGGAATCAATGTACCACTTGGGTGCATTGTTATTTATGTACATTCTAAGAATATGTGCTAATGAAAGATTTTCAAATACAGTTCAAAGAATCTTTTTTTTGCATAGTTCGGTTAAAGTATTTTTACTTTAACATAGAGCTCAAAACTAAAATCTAAATACATTGAATCATATTAACTATAATTAAGTAATAATCGATATAAAATCAAAATAATACCCTCAATTCGATTGAATATAAACCAAATTATAAATAAAACCTGAAAGTTTTTTACTTCAGAGTAATATTACTATCATAATTATAAATTCCTTATGACTTGCTTTTGGTAGATAATATTCATAGATTGGAATACATGAGATAACTATTTCCAATGTTAAAAAATTTATATCATAGCTACTTAATTAAATCAAAATATATACCATTGGATATCAAATTATGGCATAGAAGACATTAAAATAATAAACAAGTCAAATGAGTTCATCACTTGCAACATAAAATTATGTCCAAAGTGAAATATCAACTTTAGCACCTTGTCATGATTTATGTAGTGGCATCCCTAGTTAGTTAGGTGCGTGGGGAAGAATTGTTCGGAGAGTGAAGCCAAGTTAGGATTGGAGCCATCTACATAGCATCTCTACCTTTTGAGTGATATTTGAGTCTTTGTGAGAATTGTCATGACATCATGGAGTCTTAAGTTTGAGAGTTTGCATAAGAGGGTATATTAGGACTATGATCATCTAGTTGGAACACATCCTTCTAAATTCATGATGAGTTTTCAAAGAGCCATATGAGGTAAACCTGAGTGAGAGTCAGCCCGGATGTCACATGACATGTTACGAGGCTTGCAAGAGTTCCAACGGAAGACTAGAAAAAATCTTCAAGAGTCATATATCCAAATGCATCGATTGATTAGTAACACTCGGGGTGACAAAGACACAAGCTGTCCAATATTGGTATGGAATATTGAATATGGAGTTAAGATGTAGAGTGAGAGATGTCACCTTACTTTAGAAGACATCATCTACGTTGGTCATTGTGTTTTGTCTTGCTGAGCATATTGAGTTCAACATACATGAGTAAGTCCCTTGCAAGTCCAAAGTTTTTTTTCTTAAATGTGAGTAGGATGCGAGATTTCTTTTTTCTTGGACTTGCAAACTTTTATCATTGATATATGCAAGGATTTAGCACTATTGCCAAAGCCTTGAGCAAGTTGACAAAGCTATATCAAGAGTGTTATTGGTAAGATGAAAAAATAGATATTTTGTTGGGCTCAAAGAAAGGGTAATACTTGACTTTATTTTGAGTAGACTAGTGAGAGGTCATCCATTTCAAGTACATTTAGAGTGCTTATCCAACATGATGATGAGGGGAAGAAGCTTGTAGTAGCTTATGCAAGTCGCTTCAACAATGCAACAAAGTCAAAGTTAGTTGTTATGAAGAAGAATGTTTGGTAGTTGTTTGGGCGGGATGGCACATTTTATATGTTATTTGTTTGGAAACTCCTTCACTCTCATCATTTATCATCAACCATTGAAATGGTTGATGGAATCAAACAAGCTTACATGAAAGCTTTGCATGATGGGTTCTTGTCTTACAAGATTATGATTTCATGGTTGTACACAGACCTCAAGTGGTGAATCGTGATGCATATGGCTTAAGTTGAAACCCATTTAGAAATCAAGTCAACGAAATCAGGGCTCAATGGCACGGTGATACCGATGAAAAAATAATGCATAATTGGCATGCATATGCCTTTATGTTAGCACTTGAGAGCTATATGATATATCTCTTGGGTCAAAGAGTGGATATGTTATCCTTGGACGTTGAGATTGAGGACGATTTGGTGGTAAGCCGAGACATCCATGATGATATACTGATGTTGAAGTTTCTTTGTACAAGTGCTTTGGGGGACATTGTGATTGCAAAAGAGTGGGATTGACTTTTACAAAGAGCTCGGCGATCCAGATGGAAAGGTAGACATCTTTTTCGAGTATGGCGAGATAGCAGCTTCATGTTATACCACTTCTATCTCAAATCTCACAGTTGGTCAAACATGCTCATGAGGAGTTAGATCATTTTGAGATGAGGCGGATATATAGCTTACTTCAAAGTCATTATTGGTGGAGAGGTATGCAAACTGAGGTGTTATAGTTTGTGGCCACATGTATATTATGTGATTGTGTTTGAGCATCATTCAATGCCCCTACACCACATTTACACCCTCTTCTCATTATGAGACTTGGTTATCATTGGAGTTTGGATTTTGCATGACCTCTACCATGGACTATACTACATCATCAATATGTGTTGGTCATGGTAGATCATTTCTCCTAGTGAATTGAGTTGATGTCACTGCTAACAAGTCAAATTAGACAACATGTTATGTGTTCTTAGTTTTGATGCTTAGCCGATTTGGTGCACTAGTGGAGATGTTGACTGATCAGGGGTATTGAGTTTTTGGATGAGTTTCAAGCTTTGTATGATCGAATGTTGATCAATTATCGTTATCACCTCAAGAGATAATCATGAGACTATTGGTCTAACATAAAATATTGTTCAAATGAAAAATAAACTAAGAAAGTTTGGCTTGGAGAATAAATATATATATATTCGATTTTTGATGAATATTACTTCATGTTAAAAAACTCTTTTAGATTAAAAATCAATAACTAAATATGCATATATTGTATACTTTGACAAACACAATTTTTTTTCACAGATTTTAACTTGAAATTTTAGTTTCTTTACATAAATTTCAATTTTATGTTACACATGACAAATAATATGACACATATTATGTAATGAACAGTCTTAAACAATATCATCAAAATATGATCTAAAAATATCATAAATATTTATCTTGAAAAGATATAAGCATCTGATAACAATTATAAATGCTTTTACTTTGGATTATATTTTGGCAGAGGAAATTACATCAATATAACGATCCCCCGTTTGTCCTTGTATCCGAATTCCCGTCTTAAATATTCTACTCCAGTTTATTTCTCTTTATCTATGAGTTCTGAGCTCATGACAAATGCAAGAAACACCAGAGGACCTGATATGGTAAAAGATACATCATCTGCAAGTAATCTATCTAGTTTGCAGCTCTTTACTGAATATAAAAACTACCTATTTGGTGTGAGCTGATTGGGAACGAACGTCTTAATTTCAGGTCTCTTCATGATAGCAAACATGTTCTCAAAACCCAATGATATTATATGTACGAGACATTCAAGTCTACTCGTTCATTAATATAAGACATCAATGATAAAGAAGAAATTACTCGCAGTTTCAGTCTCGATGTATCTCAAGTTAATATCCATCGAAACTAATAGTCAGAAACAGATGGGACACGAGAACAAAAGTACGAACGGTAAAATGCTTTCAGAACTGACGTCCACTTCTTGATAAATTTACATTGTCAACCTGAAACTCAAAGTGGAAAACACCGGTGTCATTTCCAAAGTCTTTGGCTACGATACAGAAGACTTGGCCTGTATAACCAGAAAACCTGATCATTTATGGTAGTGCATTCTACAATGACGACAAGGCAGAGACAAGCAACTTAATATACAATCATCGTCATTGGACTGACTTTGTAAGTCAATGATGCCTTGTTCAGTGCCTATCTAAATGGAAGACGTTTAGTGGGTCGGACGTTAAGAACTGACCCAACTTCTGTACAATTTAAATTAGGGAACTGCACCTACCAGGTCCATGCATTTCCCCGCGCGAGTATATAACTTTGCCACCAAACCAACTCCCTACAGCCCAAGCGGCTACTGGCTACCACACTAGAACAACCGAAATATGGAATTGACCATCTCACGTTTCAACACTCAACTAAAACTCTAGGCACGACCACCAGTGAAGCAATGGCGCTCCAAGGATTGACTATAAACTTCCAAGAAATTTGGAAAAAATTTAGAACTACACTTCTAGGTGGTTATGATGTGGCATTTAACAGAAAAATTTGTATGAAGGGGCAGATGATAAATCAGGATTTGGGCTGATTAACCCGTCCAACAGGATGGAAAAGTAATCATTCTAAAAAAAATTATTCGACGCACCTAGTGTACTCAGTATACAAAGAGGATATAGCCACCCTACAGTCGAAAATCCAAAACGCAAACGGTGTTATTCGAGAAGCAAGCCGCGACTTTGTCACCCTCCTTATTCCAGCAGACTTCAAAGATACCTCCGCTTCCGCGATATGTTTTCACCAGACTCCCATCCTTGACTGACCAGATGTGCAGGCATTTATCGAAGGACCCACTGGCTAGATACTCCCCACTTGGACTGAAGGCAACAGAATATACTGGTTCACTGCTTCACAGCAAAAGCAATTCTCATTAGCTTATAAGCTGAGATTTTTCCAATCTCTCTAATATGAAAAGCAACATCCGACCTGATTGCAGTACAGTATACCTCGCGAACAAAATTTGCACTAGTCGACTAGGTAAACTAGGTACTAGACAGGACCCAGGCTTTATAAGTTGCGATAAGAGCTTGGCACGCTTGTAACTGGTATAATAAGTATTATTGGTAATGTGAACTTAAGATTTGACTCTTAAAACGGTATACAGAATTGATTCATGGAGGCAAGAGTGAGGATAACCTGTGGCTGGTGAGGCTGACGAGTTGAGCTCCCTTTTCAATGTCCCATAGTTTGATTGTCGCATCAAATGAAGCACTGGCAAGAAATAGGTCGACATCGGTCAAATTACCTCGTATCGGATCTCTACATGGAAAAGACTAACCATCCTTGAACACAAACGTTGCAGCCCTACCCTATGATAAAAGTGGTTGTCGAATGTAGAACCACTCAAGGACAAGATGCAAACAGACATCGTCAGAATCTAGCAAAAAATGAAGTCAGCAAGAACATGCATGGCTAGAATAAGGTTATATGCCAACAATTTCAAGGATGTGAAGGGCGACGGGGTATCTTCAGTGACGACTAAATCACACCGGTATGAGAAATACCGTGTTCGCGGGAAGAACAAGAGTATACCTTGCTAAAACCAACTGTTGGTTAACGTTGTTTGTTCCCGGACCAGTAGGACTCCATTTGATGGTGTAGATCTCCTGAAAAAGTACAGTACTGTACTCATTAATATTTTCCTGTCAGAACCTGAACATGAAGAACCCGCCCTCTGGCCAAGAGATGCAAGTGTACAGAAATGGTAAAAGATATAATGCACATAACGAATCTTTGCCAGCCGTCTTACTCGAGATCCTTATAAAGACTAATACTTGAAAGATCTCTCCTTCTACTACGTTAAGAGGAGAAAAGCTATTCTCAACAACCTTACCTGTCCTAGCTTGACGACTATAAACCCCGCGCCCTGGCGAAGCGGTGCTAAACACCCGCCCAAAGAAAACCACACTTCGAGAACAAAAAACTTGAAAGTTTGTGTTTGCGTCTCATCTTTAGTGGAGTAGATATGAAACAGGAGAATATTTAGAACTTGTAACTAAGAGTAAAACAACACCTTTGTGTGGTCTTTCAAATCATGTAAACACTTGTCTTGTTTTAAGCTCCATATCTGCCAGAAGGATTTGTGTCAGCGCTGAATGCTCACTTTATAGACAGTAATTCAAATTTTGTTAGAAAAAAAAGAATCCAACGATGATATCAAGCAGTGTACACTGCTGCTACTACAATCACATTTAAGATAGTCCCACCTTCTCTATCTCCAGATTAAAAAGTAATACCCGCAACAATCCCTACTGCAGATAAAAAGGAGAAACACATAATAACTGGAATATATACCTTGGCTGTGAAATCGTCAGAGCATGAGGCAAGAAGGGTACCAGTAGGATCCCACTTGATTGCATTCACCTCATCCTACATAAACAGCAAGCAATGTTTCCAGAAACGACGTAAAGAAGCTAAAAGAAGTTTTCCATGATCAAAAGTACATGATGACTGAGATTCTCCATGCAAAGAACAGCGTCCTAATGACTTCTTCCGGCAAGTTGCTGCCAAACTCAGACTTACCTGATGCCCAGCGTAAGACTTGACAGGACGACTCTCCCCAAGTTTGCAGACGTAGATCATTTTGTCAGTTGAGCAAGTCGCAAAGGAAACATTATTGCGCCAATCGACATCCAAAGTAGGTGCTGCGCACAAAAAAATTTAATGTTGTAATTACCAATTTAGAAAACAGTGTTTGCGTGGAACCATTAACACAGAGCTCAAACACCATGCTAAACATAAAGATTGGTCGTCTTAGTTGACTTGCCACCATGATACTCGAACTGTTGCTTGACGTCACCCGTCTTTGCATCCCATATGATGGCAGTTTTATCCACGCTACCACTCAACAGGCAATCGCCTTTCTTATTCCACTTTAAGGAAAAAATTGGTCCTTTGTGCTTGTTCAGTGTGTTTTTCAATTCTCCTGCAAGATACGACGGGTTCAACATGTTCAGATGGAAGTATGTATTGAGCCACTTCAGATGGCAATTTACCCACGAGTTACAGAGATTGAACCAGAAGCGAATCCTAAACCATAAACACCACGAAATTACACATTAAGGAACCGGCTTACTAACTTAATGCGGAGAAGCGGTTTGGCATCTAATAAACAACGCAATATTGTCACACAGCTCAACAGTGTTCAAGCTGCCTCCTGCAGCTTGAACAATAGTTTAATTTTCCAAAGGTAGCCTCGCTTACCATCTTTGCTCCAAATGCGCGCTTGACCATCATATGACCCTGTAGCCAACAGAGTTCCCTCACCCTGCAGCTACCCTTTAGACAATCGGCAAAGTAGACCCGAAACGACAACGAAGATGCCTACATAGAATACTCTTTCTAGTTTATAAGAAGTGAATCAAGGTAACAACCATGCTATCGTGGTAACTATTCCTGATGACAGAACGAAGGCCGCGTATAAGCATTAACAAGAGCACCAAACTTACATTCCAGTCAAGTGTTGTGACATCCTTGCTTTTCTCATTGGTCTTGCCTTTGAAATGCTTTAAGACAAGAGGTCGAGGAGCTGAGGTCTGAGCTGATGTTCCGGATGGTCCATCTGCAATTGTCCATATTCTGGCTGTTGAATCCCCCGAACTGCACAAAAGTTCTACTAATTAGTACTTGCCTATTAGTGTTTGAGACTTAGGTGTTACATTAGATATATTAATACTTGTCAAACCAATATTGTCCATGTTGGTGCTCAACCCTAAGGTATTCCTAGGCTTGCTGCCTATGACTCTGTACATGTGCGTTCTGTCTTTTCACTCTGTGGGTCTAACGGGCTTGATATTCATTCACTCTATCATAGGCTGAAGCCCATAAACCCCACCCGTAATAACACGCATCAGAGTTTGTATTGTGACCAAATTGTCGACACCATGCACTAAAAACTCTGCACTTATGAATCTCACCATTCAACTTTTAGAAACGAGGGCTCTTGATCTGAACTAGCACAAAACTTGATACCTCACACGAACTGAATGTGTGCACTAGGTGCCAACCGTTTTATACATCTATTTTACTTATTGATTTGCAAGACGGAGGGACAAAAACTATAACTGAAATTTAAATGTGTGCCAAAAAAATATTTTTTAAAAAAAAAATAGAAACTATTTTAATTAAAAACCTTAAACCTTTAATAAAAAAAGAAGAATAAAACCCATCTATATAAGCTCGATCTCCTGTAACTGCTAGTATAGTTGATCATCATGTATTAGCTCTTTATTCTGAATCATAGTTTTCGCTGCTCTCAGATTAGGAGCAAAATTTCGTCCAATACACCGAAGCCCTATTCGGACCTGCAGGTGCAACTACAACTAGAAGTCTTGCACGTGCGAAGTGAAACAAAATTCAGCCTATTTGAATGAAACTTGAAGCAATACAATCCGATGCAGCCCAGACGCAAGTTATAAGAACAGAAACGGAAGCAGTCGTGTCTAAGAGGACGAAACAAAATACATGCAACGGACAGAGAACTAAAGTAAACACTGGAAGAACAAACTTAAATTTTGCAACTTTAGCTACTGAGCCTAGAAAAAACAAGAGAGTAAAAACTTGGTTGCTACACCATGTATACCGTCTCTATTAAGTCACCATTCAAAACGTCATTATTTTACGTCCATCTGATGCAACTTCCAACTATTCTCAGTAGGTATTTGAATGACCTCTTAACATCCTCTACTGCAACTTCCAACAATTCTGAGTAGCTATTGCAATGATTTTTGACACCCATATGATGCAACTGCCATCTATTCGGAGTTACTATTGCAACAACCACATGTTGGCTTCTTATCTCTTCTTATCGTCAAATGTACTCTTTGATGGGGTCTTCCCATCCCTTTTGTTATTATACTTTGTCCCGTGATCTCAGGTTAAATGCTAGAAAGGTACATCAGGAAGGGATGTGCAAGCGTGTTCTTGTTGAGATCATATGGCGATGCAGCTCTAAAGATAAGGGGCCAAAGCTCAACAATATAAGATCCCAAAGTGGAGAAAAACTGTAGAAGCGAATGGTAATGGTGGTGACACAATAACATACAAAATGGAAAGTAAATAAAATAAAATACAAAAGATATTAAAAACTTCTGGGACTGTGACCAAGAGCTACAACCTATTTGACAAAATCATTAACTTCGGAAGCATTGATGTGCCAGCGTGTGTATGTACTGAAATGAACAGGTTTCTGCAGTGGACCGCGAGGGGTTGAGGATAACTCAGAACCCAACAGACCAGAGTTTCCATAGCTGTTGCCCAGATCTATTGTAGATATTGTATACCACAGGCTTAGCTTTATATGGACAAATAACATCAAAATCAAGGATGAGGGCAAGAACTCCCTAGAGAGATAGTTCCTAAACAAAAGCGAAAGAGGGCATGAATCCTAGAAGGGAAACAGAAGCAAGTGCTTATGATGTCCAAATAACACGTGATCAACGCAAGGGCATAGCACGCAAGGCGACCGAAGGGCACCGACCCGGGAGGTACAACTATACAAGACTCTTTCAAACGCATAACCTGATAAATCGGAAATCTAAAGCAATAAAAAACAGGCCCGAAACATGGCATAGCATTCATGCCTGTACTTAGAATACGTAGACTTCTGTTAACAGAAGTCTATGTATTCTAAGTACGACATTGACTTGATACTGGAATATGCAACCGAAGGTTTCTCTCACTCATTTACACCAAAGAAATAAGGACAAAACAGGTCAAAGCAAAAAATCAGTGTTATAGATGTCAACTGTTGGATCTCCTTAGATTTGAACCAGCCAGAACTAGACCTTGTCAACGGATACGTGAAATTAAGAACGTATTTTATGCTCAATTGACACTTGGATGTATTATTCTTAGCAAGTAATTCAGTTCCCAGAAGAGATGTCAGTAATTTCTGCCAACTAATATCCACCCACTGGATCTCGAAGTTTGTGTGATTTGGATCAGTGATAAGGTACTATATGAGGTTCTCGAGAATCTCTTCATTTCTTCCTCATAGTGCAACCTATTCTCAATGCCAGAGTTACGTCCACTTCATATCCTCTCAACAGGGGATGACCACCGTCTCTTCCACTCAAATTTTACTTCCTACATTATAGTAATTGAAGACATTTTCCTATTTAAATGTCAGAAAAACAGCAACTTTCAATAAAAATGACATGAATGCACCAAAAAATACCTTAAAAGCATGGGGTTGGCAAAAAAGTCTAAATGGGATCACATACCAGAAAATCATTCACACCATAAAACATATGCAGACGATACAATCCAGAAGTCCACTCCACTTTGGAGTCATTTCCAGTACATGATACCCCAAAAACAAATATGTATCGCAGAAGAAAATTACTATCCTCCAGAGTTGAGGATAACTCAAAACACGGAGAGTTTCCGTAGCTGTTTCCCATACCAATTGTAGATATTGTATACCACAGGCTTAGCTTGAAATGGACCTATAACATCAAAAGCCCTAGAGAAAACAATAGAGGATGAGGTCAAGGAGTCCATAAAGAGATAGTTCCTAAATAAAAGCAAAAGAGGACATTAGTCCTAGAAGGAAACATAAGTAAGTGCTTGTAACGTCCAAACAACAAATATGTATCACATAAGAACATAAGTATCTTCCAGGATTGAGAACTCAAAACCCAACAGATCATGGAGAGTTTCCATATTTCTCGCCCAGACCTATTGTAGGTATTGAATAGCAAGGGTTTAGGTTGAAATGGGCTTATAATATCAAAAGACCTGGAGAGAACAATCCAGGTGAGGGCACAGGGTCCCCATAAAAAAAAACTACAGGAGAATAATTTCCACAACAATGACCTTCAATACCCGTGAGAGTTTTATGGAGTATTCATGTGGATCCCTAAGTAATTTACGGCTAGATGTTTTTATGAATCCACATACGTTTGGCGAGTAAGATTTTATTTCTCTTTCAAATACTCCAAAACTTTTGAAATAAAAAACTTGTGAAACAGGAAGAGTGAGCCAAAGTTGTACAGAACCAATAGGTTTCCCGTAAAATGTACCTGGTACCTATTATGAATACCATAAATCTTCTCCCCTTACCCGTAAAACCGTTATACCTAAGACCTTGTTACAGGACTGCCACAAAAGTTTACAAGTGTGTTTTATCCTAAAACCTTGTTACAGGACTGCCATAAAAGTTTACGGGTGTGTTTAACCCACGCTAAAAACTATTTTCCAGGATTAAGGATGACTCCAAACCCAACAGACCATGGAGAGTCTCCATAGCTATTGCCCAGATTATTTTGTAAATATGGTATACCACGTGCTTAGCTTGATTTGGATGTATAACATCAAAACTCCTGGAGAGAAAAATCAAGGATGAGGGCAAGGAGTCCATACAGAGATAGCTCCTGAATAAAATCAATATATTTCAATAAAAGGCATGAGTTCTAGAAGGGTAATAAGCAAGTATGTGTGACGTCAAGCAACAAGTATGCATCACAGAAGAAAATAACCATCAAACTGGAAGAGAAGTGTTGACAGCTAGCATGAAGATAGCCAGGAAAGGATATGCGAGTTTGGATTCTGTGGATACTGAACAAAAATCCAGAGGCTATAATCAACGTAGAAAGTGAGTGTGCATCAATCCGCTCCCGCTACCTCCAAAATCTCCTGAGTCCCTTATGGACTCTCTGCAAGGAATGAGAGGAATAACACCTCAAGTTTCAATTGCAGGTCTTGTGCTGGGATTTTAACCTGATTAATGGTGAAAGCCTAATACCTCAGCAGAATACATAGTCAAGTAACACCTGAGGCAATTCCCAGCGAAAGCAATGAAGTACACACGTTTAAGCAGCAGCTGAAAAGGTCCAAGCTGTTGCAGAAGTATCTTAGTAATTTTAGCGATGGACGGGAGGAGAAGAAAAAATTAAGATAGCCTGGAAGGGAGCCAAAAAAGGATGTGTTAGCTTATACTGTATTGGCGCTCGATGGAAGTCCATAGGCTGTGATCAACTTAAAAACAGGCGTCCACTCGCTCACACTTTCCCCAAGATCTCATCAGCCCCTTTTGGAATTTCCTTTTAAAAGAGTCAGGGTACATCTCAAGTTTCAGTGCCCCCATTTTCCCCAAGATCTTTGAGGACCCTTTTTTAAGGAGCAAAAGTACATTTCAAGTTTCAGCGTGGGTTTTTGTGCTAGGTTTCAACCCAGTTGATGAGGACAATGTGTCTTTGCTGATTTGCATGACAGTTAAGGTGATAAAAGAAAGAAATATATTTTCCTTGGTTTGAAATTAATTGAAACAATATCGTAGAGCAGACATACGACAAGATTATTACGAGCAGTTTAAATGTGCATGTTGTGGATCAAAACCTTTTTGGCATAAAAATTTTAGTTTATCTCTAGAAGTCCCACCCATGTTCGGCAAATCCACATATAAATAACTGAAGAGGAAACTTGAAGAATACAAGTACCTAGATTCTTGAGGTATGGAAATGAAGTAAAGGACAGTGTAATGACTACACAATCAACAGAACCATCTAGCTGATGCCAGTAACAAAGGGAGAAGAATGAGCACAAAGGAAAAAAATTACTTTTGTGGAGAGACCGGGTCAATTTTGGGGGCGTAAATCCACTATAATTTAAGAACATATTTAACTTGACGAATCATACATAGGGCACTCTTATCAGCATTGGTTGGAACTAATACGCCATGCACAGACGTTTCATACAAATCAGGGAACTTACTTTCGTTCACGAAGTACTTTCTGTACAGCTGAGCAATATTCTCAAAGAGTCGTCATTTCATATTATCAAGTACAGACATAAAATTGCGGGGAACGGTGGAATTAGAGAAAAAAATGGCAAAAACCACCAAGAGAAGTAGAAAGCAGAGGACAAAAGAGCAAGGAAAACCTGGCTCAAAGGCAAAGGAAAGAGAAGGCTAATCCCTCTCGTGATATGTGGCTATCTCTTACTGCTCCTCTGATATCTCCTGCATGCAGGTGTTACTACTTGCATGCATGAGATATCAGAGGATGCAACGCTATACCAACCGCTGCCTACAGTACAAAAGATAAATAATACTGGACATAATAATCGGCGGTTTTTTAAGAACTAACAACGTCATAATATTTAGCCACTACAAAACTCAAGAACAACCATCATATCTCGTCATTTGAAGATCAAGTACGGCCGATCTATTTCGTCATTTTAGTTTGTCTTTACGGTTTTAATTTTAATTCTCAGACTAGCATACTATCGATTCAAAAAATCAAAAATATTCAGTCGGTAGAAAGCCCAGGCAAGAACCAAAATCGTTGGCAATCGCAACTGATGAAATTTCCATATTTTCTGGAAAAAAAAAATCCTTCGGAAGAGTACCGGAGATGAAAAAATGGCAAATAAAACGATCTCATTCCGGAAGTTTCCCAAAAAAGATGCCCCATTATGCCCTTATCCCCTTCGCCGGGAGTGTACTAAGTTTAAGAAACTATACGAGGGAGAACCTTAGGAAAACCCGACATAATTTGTATTCTAAATAGTAGTTTTCTACTTTTCGGGAAGAAAATGAAAGCCTTCATGAAAAGCATAAGAATAGAAAAGAACGGAAAAGTGCCAAAAATATTCTCTTTCTGGCCCCCAAAAACCTCCAAATTTGCATCCGAGAGACAATCAATATTCCGGAGAAAAAATAACGGAAATCTTCAAAAATGACGAAGGAAAAAAATCGGAAGAGTGCCAAAGTAAATAGTCTCTTTGAATTCGGTTCCTGAGAAACACCACTCCCATTCACTTTTCAAGAGCCGTGAAGGTCAGTGCTAAGTGCACCGTCACTCTTAGATGCTATGATGTTGAATTCCCGCTCTGTGCAAATTGATCCTTTCTGCCCATGGTACTTAATAAGTTGCAGCTGTTTACAGGTAATACATATTGAAATGAGCAGTTAATGGAAATCGTGTCACGTCCATTCTTTCATTTCATTTCATTTCCAGGTGACTCGTTGCTCTTCCCATTGTTACGAGTACGATCCAATCTCTACCATTCACTTCTCCTGCAGAGCTCAGTGGTAGCCATCAACCTACCCTTTAACCTTCTGACGCCGGTCCTCCTAACAATCAAAAGAAGACAAGCTGTGACTCACCTCCGATGTATGACCTTCCCGTACTGTGAAATCAGAGTGAGAACTTGCACGTGGGACCACGTACAGTGCCTTCGAAACTTACACTTGAAAATTTGACTGTAGTTATATCATCACAAACAGAACACTAGGGCCAAGCCGGAAAGGATCGACAGCTACGATAACAAAATTAATATTACCCTAACTCACTAGGCAAGCTCCACATTCGTATGATTGCTTTCCGAAGGTATCGAATTCCCCTGCATTTGTGAGACTATCGATCAAAAACTCGATTGGATTACAGACTTGCAGGTTAATCGGAAAGGGGGAAGAAGGTCCAGGGTATAGCCACGAGAAAGTAAACAGTCTAACGTTCAGTGCATTGCATGTACATGAAATCAGCGAGTATCAGGAGTTACTACAGCTGACTTAACCTACACGATCGTCCACCAGGTGATTTGCGATACAACTGATGAAATCACTAATACATATGTACCACTTGTACAAAGTGATATGAACTCAGCTTCTTCATTGTGTAGGCGGGATACGAACAAACATAATTCTTAGAACGGGGATGTTCATGTACCAAAATTAAATTCGTCCTCCGTTCTTCATACCCTTGATTAGGTCCAAAAACAGTCCGTCCTAAGACTTTAGTACCTTCTTTTCTACATTAAAGACAAAAATGTAGAACGTTTTTTGCATTTATCTCAACAGATAATAAATCCATAGTTTGAATACCTCTGTTGAGACTTGGTACACGATTATTAGCATTTATCTCAACAGTTATAAATCCACAGTTTGAATACCACTGTTGAGACTTGGTACAACAAAACATTAACAAAACATTTAAGGTTTTTGTGAAGTTTCCACTGTAGACCCACAGACTCATTGAACGGGTGAGTATCCGATGTGAGAGCACACTTGGGTATAATCACGTGATTATACTGAGGGTCAGATGTATCAAGGTTTGGTGGATTTTTCATCGTACCCAGAAGCCAGAAGAGATCCGGTTGGGCTCCAGGCACAGATGAAGACCTGTCAATAAACACTCAAAAGACGATACATCAGTAACGTTTATATCGTACATAGATTACAAAGCCTCTTCATGTTAATGTCAGGTTAGATGTCAATCTTACCTGATAGCTACATGATCTAAATTTCACCACTTCACTGCTGCGGCCAAGCTGATAGGTGGCCCTCCAAATATTTCCTCAAAAATTCTGACGTCGATACGCTGAGCAATGGTCAGACAAAAAAGACAAGGGGTGACTCACCTCCGACGTATGGCCTTCCAGTATTGTGACGTCAGAGTGAGATATGTCACTTGGGGTGGCTGCGGCTACCGTCACCTCGGGATGATCATCAGGACCTGAACACAATCAGGGTGATAAAGAAGATCAGTGAGTTTCGCTATATTAAAAAACTAAGCACACCAGTTCTGTCAGACACTCCCGTAACTGCGCTCAAACAAGGAGCATTAAGTCCAGCCTGGAACAATCAGGGTTCAGTATTTGAAGGAACACTTCGTATGTCGGGCAAACTCAAAGAACAAGAACACTAGAAGGTCGATACGATGGACCAGCTCGAAGTGTTTAAAAGAAGAAAAAGGCGCCTCCAGCACAGTCCCAAACGATGACCTCAAATATTAGCTGACACGAGCACAGTGCAATGAAAAGAATACTAGCCAGTGAATTGTTCAAGATTAGACTGTTCAAAGAAAATACCTCCAGCAGCTTTGGCAACTTGAGGTATCTCGACAGGCAACTTTGCCTTCTCATCTCGGTCTCTTTCTTTCTCAAACCGATCACGTTCGCGCTCCTTTTCTCTCTCCTTCTCTTTCTCACGCTCGCGATCTCTTTCTCTCTCTAGCCTTTCCCTCTCCCGCTCCTTTTCTTTCTCTCTTTCCACACGTTCCTTCTCCTTCTCTCGTTCCTTTTCGCGTTCTTTTTCTCTCTCCTTCTCTCTCTCTTTGTCCCTTTCCTTCTCCTTTTCCTTCTCCTTTTCTTTCTCTATCTTCTCCCGTTTGTCTTTGATGATTTGTCGCAGTTCCATCATATCCTTTGTGAGCAGATCGACAGGCTGAAGTAGAGCAAAATCTCCATCTATGTCCATACCGTCCTATGGAAACCATATCACCCTTCAGAACATCAAAGAGGAGGTTGGAGACCAGAGCATCAAAGAAAAAAATCAATGACCACGAACTCGCAATCTAGTAATTTTCACGGCAATATGACATAATAACACGTCCACAGTCTGAACGAAGCGGAATTAGAATTTACAACAGCCCAGTCGGCGTACGAGTAGATTACAAATGGAATGATTGACGAAGGCAGTATTTTCAGCAGCTCCGATATCCAAACGGCGCCAATGAAAAACAAACACATATACCCAAAAGTCCCTAGTCTTTATAAAGGTAAATATTGACGCGGATGGTAGTCTCTCCATGTGAGATAGGATCCAGCAAGAACTTGTATAGGAAGTTCGAGCATCCTAAATAAAATTTCACTGTGTGGTTGGCTGGTCCTGAAACGCGATGACATTAGTTAACCACGAACTAAAGTCGCTTCCACCGTGAGCTGATGATTCACCAACCTGAGGTTAGACTAAACTGAAAACGAAGGATTCTGTGAGTCAGTGCTTAAGCTTAGCAAGATGATCCTACAAAAGCACTGATAACCAAACATGACAGTACAATCTGCAAATTACAACACAGAAGATTAGACGTCAGTAGCATCAGGTGTTCGACCAGAAAATAAATAAAAATTATGTTCGCTCAGATGAATGACAACATTACTTTCGCTCCTAGTCTCTCGCTGACGATCTAATTTCCAAGATATCCAGCAAAGTTCGAACAAGTTTTAGATGAGGTATGGTAAAAATACGCGTCTGAAGTTGATACAAAGCTGACCAACGCGAGGAACGCTCCAGAGATTAGAGGAAGAGTTTAAAGGTGGTTTACATCGTTGAGATTGGCTTCGAGCTCCAGATATTGAAGCCCTTTTTGCACGAACGAGATAAGTGCTCCTGGGGGCACTTGATTACCATCAATTACAGCTTTGGAAAGGTTCGCCTCGTAACCTAGAGTGAAGGCCGAGTGAGTAAATCCTACAGGCAAACCATCGAAAAAAAAATTATTGCAATGAAGCGAACAGGACAAGTGAAAAAGCAAACGCAAAGACCTCAATGCTGAGCCTTGCGAACATTCACGTACCTGTTCATCATTCACAAACGTTCAATATAAAAGAATGTCCGATGAACAAGTGGTGGCATTTTGCACTCGGTCTGGAGATTTTCTTCTTATGCAACGTATCGAACATTAGACATGCTTTAAAAAAAATGTCGCCAAAAAAAAAAGAAAAACTTGCATCCAAACGTGCTCCGAGGCACTAAGCTTGAAACAACTCACCGGATTCGTGTAGATACCGGAAAATCAAGAAATTGAGCTCTTGCGATGTAAGGGTAGTCATCTTCGCAGCTCCCGAGCACCAAGACACGAGGGCGTAGAAGGGTATGAACACCTCACCAACAATTGTGATCACTCCTCGACGAGAATCGCATTCCACTCGCGACCCACAGCACCAACACCCATCATCCACTCACATTCGAACACAGCTCGCGGGAACCTCACGCAAAACGTATGACAAGCTCGTCCTACGCTCTAGGGTTAGGGCATATTCTGAACTTGGGGGAGTAAATTCTCCTAATTAGCCTTCCACACCCAACTATCTTGCCCGCGGGGCTGAAAAACATCCAGCACAACGACAAGACCTCTCACTACTGCCTCCAAAGTCGGAGATCGTTTAATGTAGCACCCATCTTTCCAGATTCTCACCATGTACTCTGTCCCTATTTACTCCGGGGCTTTATATATTCCACAATTTCCTGACTGGAACGCTCATGTCTCGTCTAGTCTCACTTTTGTCTGAAACTCGCATCCTCTTATAGTCATGACTTAAGATAGCAATTGAGATGACAGTAACAAACAAACTATCATATCCACTTGAAGAAGAATCTTTTTTTCCTTAGTTTTTCACTGCCGCGGAGCAAGAAACCAGCAAGAGAAAGGATTAAATGGAGTAGATATTTACATCAACTGGAGTGCGACAGGTGGTCTTCCCCAACAACCGGCGAAGGTGTAGTGTCACTGTCATAGTAACGTAGTCCTCCCCAACCACTGAAGAAGGTGAATTGTCACTGTCATGATAATTCAGGTAGTAGTCCAAACTAACTAACCTGACGTAAAGTAAAGGTTAGAACTACCATGGTGGGTAGTAAGACAGCTACTGTACTGCAGTACTATGGCGAAACTTGTCACCATCCTGGGTAATACTGGCGACGACAGAATATATGCAGTGGGCATCGGCCGGCCCAACTCATCTCAAAAGGAGTCGTAAATGACATTACCTGCTTTGCTTCCAAAATAGTTTATGGACTAACAAACTTGAGATATGGGTTTTATTTCAAAGTTTAGTGGATAGACTATTTTATTATATCTATTTCATTACTCTACATGGAGCATTAATTGGTGTCATATATAGGAGAGCAATCACATTAAGGCGATGATTCTTCATATGCTCTATTGTTTGTAGATCGTTGACCTAGATAGTATATAGAATATATTTCCCAATGTGATACTATTGGGGCCTAACCCGATTTTTAGTTTGGCTTCATCAACTTGATAGGGTCTTCCCTACTTCTTGTTATTTTATTGTGTACTTACACTTCAAAACTTACTAAGATCCTGAATGTGCAATAAGTGCATACTCTACTTCTTCTAAATCTTATCATTTGTGTACATTTTAGTAAATTTATTTGTCACGGTTTAAACAGTTTGTCCTGAAACCATTGCTGCCACCATCAGTTTCATGTCAACTGGCTGCAGTGCCCAGCATGAAGTGATATAATCAAAAAAATTGCCTTTCTTTGAGGGTTTAATTGTAAATTATACTTTATTAATAATTTTTAAATGTCTTAGAGAGATAGTATGTAAATTAAAATAAAATAATATCCACGCAAGGCGAGAAGAAAGCACTTTTTTCGCTATATTTATATCTAAAACTTCTAGTCATTGAGAGTAAATATTTAGAAACTTATAGATGAAAGGTTAGGGTCATTTTCATGTCCATGTATCTAGCAGTGCTAACTATATGATGGGTAGTACGAGCTGGATATTCAACTAGGACTACAACGTGGGCGAGGGGCTCCTGAAGTTCGAGAAAGTTTCTTGAAGCTGGACAACCGACCTCTACTGCATTTGCCGAACTTACGAGCCATTTTCATGTAAATAAAAAAAAAGTTATAGATGGCTTATGAGTATTACCATCATTGTAGACCGGAGCCGTTCATTAGTACCAGCTGAACAAGGCAAGTTGAGCACGTGATAAAGTTCTGAACTCATGATTTTCATGACTATGCTTGAGAGACGTGGATAGCAAATCCTCGTTTCCAACAGCGCCTTGCTATCGAAGAGACCATATATATCACGACAACCTTGCTTGCCCAAAACGAACGCAGAGGAACCGCTTTTGGAAGGAATTGTAGTACGTAACCACGGATACAGTTCGTGCCGAGCCGTATTCGACTTTCTTTGAGTCTGGTTACCTGCTCCCAGACTTTCTTTCAGAGTTCTGGATCCTCAAGGTGAATATTTCTTTTCGGGATGAGTTTATTTACTACTTAGCTACTCCGGGAAGAGCCTTATTCAGACCCAACTCCACAACCTCAAAACCAGCGGTCACCAATATTGAAAACTGCTTTTGTTTAAGGAACATTTTTTGGGACTTTGGCCAATTGGCGTTACCAGATATCTATGAGGTTACAAAGTCAAACTTGCAAACTATCTTCTACATATCTAATCTCTGTTCTTTCTCAGTCTGAGAAACAAAGACTGCTTTTAGTGCATAATACATGAAATACTAAAAGGAAGCAGAGCGTGCTGAAATAACTTGGTTTGGGCATTTGATTAATGTGAACTTACGCTTGAAACGATAAAAATAACGATTTAGGCATGGTTGCTTTACAATTCTTTCCATTATATTTTTTTTAACATATATTTGAGAGCATTCTTTTGCACTTACAGGGACTGCGTTTCCATGAGGGAAATGTGGGTCATTATTTACTACTTTGGGCATGTTTACATAACCGCATCCTACTGCTCCACAGTGGTTGCCAGGGGCCTTCTCGGCGTGGTCTGTGCCAATAGCAGTGGAAGGTGACATGAAAATCAGTTTACATACTCCAGGGTGCCATGGAAGGGCTTGCATGCCACAATCGTTGCCGATGATTGGAGTTTAGCACGTGTAAACTTCCCCGTTGGTCTCTCACGCACAAACGATGGCCCAAAGTCCAAGAGCCGTCAAGAATTTCTGCTCCTCATGGAGTTGTTATTTGGCATGGTACGCATCCACGTTTTCTGATTGGCTGTCAACAAATCTATTACACAAAAATCAATCGGTCTGAATAATATTGGATGTAAATATTTTATATATTCCTATCATTGCTAGCGTCCTTTAAGTAATAAATGGTTCATGGATTTTTCTTCAATTTGGTTCCTAGCAGGCAAGGACACCTAACACAACAATCAACTCATTACTAACACTTTAGATGTGTTTATATGACTTGTTGTTCATTATGATGTCACAAGATAGTTACCCATGATGTCAATTGGGACGTGGTGTTTGATAGGGCGGATAGAGTGGATAACTCATATTGAGTGAGCGTTCAACTCTCATTCCATGCGTTATCCACTCTATGCGCCCTAACCTTTAGTTCGAGCATACCTATATTTGTTTCAGGAAGATCAAGTTAATGTGATGACATGTGTCATCCTGAAAGCTGTTGTTATGAAAATGATATTTTAGGCCTGTAAGACCCAGGGTTGTACATATAGGATAAAATGAAAATATATCTAAATTGTGCATAAGTTTATCTTAGTCATGACTATGTTTAGCTAGTTATGGTTAAGTTGGAGGAAAATATAGAGTAACTTTTGGTGTGGTAGATGAGAACTACTATTTTGTTGTTTAGTATGAGTCAAGGAATAGATTCCATCACATGGGTATCTTGACTTCCCTTGACTTGGACTAGTTTTCATTGGTTGGACTTGGTGAAGACCCTTAAATCTAGGGGCGAGATTGACTTGGTACACTAGAAGTCAATTAGGGAGTAGTTGGGCTTCTAGAAGATCCAAGTGGACCAATTGCATGTTGCCATGTACCCTTTTCATTGGGGTTTGTGATCTCTACCTCGTTTAAACTTGGTAAGAGGAAGTTACATGGTGATTACTTGTAGTTACTAGGGTAAGATTCTAAGTAGTATAAATAGAGAGGTTGAGAAGCACCTCTCAAGTAGTTTTTCAATGGAAGTTAGTTTTGGGAGGAGATAGTGTGGTGATCTTAGTTTTAGGGAGCTTGGTTCTTGGAGATGTCATGTTCGGAGTGGAACCTTGATTCAATGAAGACTTTGATTACCAAAGTATCCCTTTCCTTTTGAGTGATATCTTACTCTTGGTGATAATGTGCATAATAGAGCTTGGACTTTGAGAGTTTGTGTAAGAGTGAGCAATAGGATCATGGGCAAAGGGTGGGACTAAGTCCTTCTAGATTCATGATGAGCTTCCAAAAAGCCATCGGAGGTAAACCTGAGTGAGAGTCAGCCCGAGGTCACATTTTTGGTTCCGTTGCCGGGACCTCGCCTAGAAGGAGAAGAGATGTTCAATCCAGTTTATTGCCCGTGAGAGCGCAACGATGAGAACTCATATGGAGAGGACTGTGGGGGAAGAGCGAACCGAGATCATGATGCATAGTAATGTACCATTTGTGTATCCGTAGTGTTATATGATAGCCTGGAAGTTATTTTGTACATTTTGTTTACTTAAGTGTTGTTTGGGATGAGGCGAGAGTGCTATAGTATGTATTTGGGAGGAAAACTTTTATTTTCCAAAGTTTTTCCGATAATTTTATTGATTTTAGATTAGTAGATGGGATACGTTTTGCACTTGAAATAACAGTCATATCATGTCTAGATCAAAAGTTATGATGTTTAGAATTTGCTAGGTCTTGACGGGTTTTGAAAGATAGCTCTCGGAAAAAAGTGTACAGAGCTTATCAATTCGTGCAAGAATTGAATCAGGATTTGAAACTTTGCACGATTGTATATCAAGAGCTAAGCTACATGTGGGTTTAAATTTCGTTGAGAGATCATTTTTATAGAGAAAGTTATGATACCTGAAGTATAGGGGGTATAAAAGTGAGCAAAACTGCTTTTACTTTTTTTCAGATTTACTTTTTCCTTGTTTATGGTCATTCCGAGAGAGTGAGTGCATGAGTGTTTTGCATAGTGAGGATGACTTGACACTCATTGGAAAATGGGAGATCAACCTCTTTGGAAGATCCGGTTATCTAAGATACCTCAAGGGTCGGACGTGATTGTTTCAAATGGATTCGAACACGAGGGAGTTCGAGTGGAGTTTGAAGAGAGGACACTAAAAAGTTCCCCGAGAGCGAAACGTGAGAGTTGCTTCTATTGTGGAGAGGAGGGACATAAGCTTGTGAGTTGTCCTTTGAGGACCAAAGATCGGAGGTTGAGAGAGAGACGAAACGTGGGAGAGCTAAACCTTCATCTCGGGACCATCATCTCCCATGAATCCAAGAGTGGAAACTATTGTGAAAATTGTGGAGTGACCGGACTTCCCTTAGGACACGAGTGTAGTGGCGTGAAAGCCTGTTGGAGTCACTAGTGGAGGGCTTTGAAGATAAATTGAGTGCGATAATCTTAAAAGTTAAAATCTCCATGTGGCTCAAGTTCTAATCAAGATGGAGATCATTTTCAAATGATCGAGAAGATGTCGATGAGGGTAAGGCTCATAGTGTGTTTAGGAGAGGAGAGAGCCATGGCAATCTTGGACCAACCAATTCCGCTCATTTTGCCATTAATGAATTACTCTAGAATGGAGCTAGTTTTGTTTGTGTTGTATTAGGAGTCCCCGTATAAATTTCCAACAACAACGACAAAAGGAGTTGGAAATGGGGAAGCTTCCGTGTTTTATGGGAGAGAGAAAGAAGATGTAGAATCTTTTGTGAGAGACTTCAAGAGGGCATGCATAGGAAACAATGAGAGAAGGAAACCCGAATGGGCTATCCTTTTGCCCGACTTCTTGGAGGATTCTGCATTGAAGTGGTACAATGAGTACAAGAAGGAGCATGTGGAGGAAGACACTTGGGAGAGTTTGACGGAGAATCTTGTTGAAAACTTTCTTCCGGATGAAAGTTACGAGAAGTCGATGTGTGAAGTCACCTTTTTGAAGCAAGGAGAGAGTGAGAAGGTGAGATCATACGTAGAGAGAACGGAGAAGCCGGGAGTCACGCTTTCGTGTGGTGTTGAGAAAGAGTGGAGACGAGGTCGAGCCAACCATGGTGGGGATTGTGGCGATGTTGACAAAGAACTTCATTGGAGGTTTGAAGCCTCATTTCGAAGCAAGGTGAGATATGAAAAGCCCTCTTCTAAGGTTGAGGCTATTCGCATTGCTATTCGAATGGAGGAGAGCCTAGAAGACGATGATTCTAGCTTGGTGGCTAGAGAAGCATCACCACCGTTGTGGTTAGAATGGCAACTCCTATCGTTGTTGTTGCTTGCAAGAGTAAATTCTCCAAAGGTAGACTTGCACCATGAGTTGAAATCTATCACGTAAAACACTCACGATCTCAAGATTAACGTAGTACAACTATGGGAGAGGAGGAATCGAAATGTAGGGGAGGATCTAGAGGGTATGGGAATTATCCTCCAAAAGGAAATCCACCACAAGGGAACTTCACGTTTCATGCTTTAGTTGTGGAGGCCCTCATTTCCAACGAAATTGTCCTAATCCTCGACAACATGATGGAGTTAGACACAACAATTCTACTCCTCGCCCCAAGTCAATCGAGGATAAGGGAGTAGCGTCTATTGATGTGTTTCCTCATCGGTCACGTTTGAGAAGGGAGAGAGCTCTATAAGTTCCGAGTTGATATTCTTGCACACGAGAAGAAGAGAGCAAGATTTGCGAGGAGTCCATCTCAATGGAAGATCAACCAAGCCGAGCACTCGATCCAATCCAGGGGTGTGAGTCAACCGAGAGCACCGAGAAAGAAGTTGGGAATGGATGATTTCTCCATTTCATCTACCCAAATCAAATACGACGTGGTGGAGGATGTGGGGAATCAAAAGCCAATATAATCAAGCCAATTGATTGCTCTAAATCCTACGATAAGAAAGGAGTTGAGGGAGGCCTAAGTCCAAAAGGACCAAGAAGTTTTATCCAAGGGGAAAGCTTCCATGGCGAATGTTGGAGTAGGAGTGGTGGATGCCGCCGCCTCGGAGGTATGCACTCGAAGCTCAAGATTGAAGTACGCATTAATGGACGTGATGTTTCGGATGTACTAGTGGATGGTGGATCTGCGGTGAATGCCATGTCAGAACGTTTGTTGAAGAAGTTGGGGAAGAAGTGGGTAGATTTCTATGGGTAGAAGTTGGGGAAGAAGTGGGTAGTGAGGAAGAAGTGGGTAGATTTCTATATGAGAGGATAATAACTAGATTCGGATGCCCTCTAGAAATTGTATCTGATAGAGGTGGTGAGTTTGTTGGAAGCATTATACAAGCCATGCTAGGTCATTTCTCCATCAAGGCACGGGTGACTACTTCTTCAACAAACGTTCTGACATGGCATTCACCGCAGATCCATCATCCACTAGTACATCCGAAACATCACGTCCATTAATGCGCATTTCAATCTTCGGCCCGAGTGCATACCTCCGAGGCAAAAATCCACCACTCCTACTCCAACATTCGCCATGGAAGCTTTCCCTTGATCGCCGCTTGGTCCTTTTGGAGTTTAGGCCTCCCCTCAACTCCTTTCTTATCGTAGGATTTAGAGCAATCAATTGGCCAACAGCTATATTGGCTTTTGATTCCCCACATCCTCCACCACGTCGTATTTGAGCTGGGTAGATGAAATGGAGAAATCATCCATTCCCAACTTCTTTCTCGGTGCTCTCGGTTGACTCACACCACCGGATCGAGTGTTCCGGCTTGGTTGATCTTCCATTGAGATGGACTCCTCCGCAAATCTTGCTCTCTTCTTCTCGTGCAAGAATATCAACTCGAACTTATAGAGCTCTCCCTTCTCAAACGTGCACCGATGAGGAAACACATCAATAGACGCTACTCCCCTTATCCTTCGATTGACTTGGAGCAGAGTAGAATTGTTGTGTCTAACTCCATCATGTTGTCGAGGATTAGACAATTTCGTTGGAAATGAGGGCCTCCACAACTAAAGCATGAAACCGTGGAAGTTCCCTTTGTGGTGGATTTCCTTTGAGGATAATTCCCATACCCCTCTAGATCCTCCCCCTACATTTCCGATTCCTCCTCTCCCATAGTTGTACTACGTTAATCTTGAGATCAGAAGTGTTTCGTGATAGATTTCAACTCATGGTGCAAGTCTACCACCGGAGAATTTACTACCGGGCGCAAAGAACAACAAAAGAGGAGTTGCCATTCTAACCACAACAATGGTGGTGATGCTTCTCTAGCCACCAAGCTAGAATCATCGCCTTTCTAGGCTCTCCTCCATTCGAATAGCAATGCGAATAGCCTCAACCTTAGAAGAGGGCTTTTCATATCTCACCTTGCTTCAATCTGAGGCTTCAAACCTCCAATGAAGTTCTTTTGTCAACATCGCCACAATCCCCACCATGGTTGGCTCGACTGCCTCCACTCTTTCTCAACACCACACGAAAAGCGTGACTCCAGCTTTCTCCGCTCTCTACGTATGATCTCACCTTCTCACTCTCTCCTTGCTTCAAAAAGGTGACTTCACACATCAGCTTCTCGTAACTTTCATCCGGAAGAAAGTTTTCAACAAGATTCTCCGTCAAACTCTCCCAAGTGTCTTCCTCCACATGCTCCTTCTTGTACTCATTGTACCACTTCAATGCATCCTCCAAGAAGTCGGGCAAAAGGATAGCCCATTCGGTTTTCCTTCTCTCATTGTTTCCTATGCATGCCCTCTTGAAGTCTCTCACAAAAGATTCTACATCTTCTTTCTCTCTCCCATAAAACACCGGAAGCTTCCCCATTTCCAACTCCTTTTGTCGTTGTTGTTGGAAATTTATACGGGACTCCCTAATACAACACAAACAAAACTAGCTCCATTCTAGAGTAATTCATCAATGGCAAAATGAACGGAATTGGTTGGTCCAAGATTGCCATGGCTCTCTCCTCTCCTAAACACACTATGAGCCTTACCCCTCATCGACATCTTCTCGATCATTCTGAAAATGATCTCCATCTTCGCTAGAACTTGAGCCACATGGAGATTTTAACTTTTCGGTATTCTGCACTCAATTTATCTTCAAAGCCCTCCACTAGTGACTCCAACAGAGCTTTCACGCCACTACACTCGTGTCCTAAGGGAAGTCCGGTCACTCCACAATTTTCACAATAGTTTCCACTCTTGGATTCATGGGGAGATGATGGTCCCGTGATGAAGGTTTAGCTCTCCCACGTTTCGTCTCTCTCTCAACCTCCGATCTTTGGTCCTCAAAGGACAACTCACAAGCTTATGTCCCTCCTCTCCACAATAGAAGCAACTCTCACGTTTCGCTCTCGGGAACTTTTTAGTGTCCTCTTCAAACTCCACTCTGAACTCCCTCGTGTTCGAATCCGCTGAAACAATCACGTCCAAATTTTGAGGTATCTTAGATAACCGGATCTTCCAAAGAGGTTGATCTCCCATTTTCCAATGAGTGTCAAGTCATCCTCACTATGCAAAACACTCATGCACTCACTCTCTCGGAATGACCATAAACAAGGAAAAGTAAATCTGAAAAGTAAAGCAGTTTTGCTCACTTTTATACCCCCTATACTTCAGGTATCATAACTTTCTCTATATAAAAATGATCTCAACGAAATTTAAACCCACATGTAGCTTAGCTCTTGATATACAATCGTGCAAAGTTTCAAATCCTGATTCAATTCTTGCACGAATTGATAAGCTCTGTACACTTTTTCCCGAGAGCTATCTTTCAAAACCCGTCAAGACCCTAGCAAATTCTAAACATCATAACTTTTGATCTAGACATGATATGACTGTTATTTCAAGTGCAAAACGTATCCCATCTACTAATCTAAAATCAATAAAATTATCGGAAAAACTTTGGAAAATAAAGTTTTCCTCCCAAATACATACTATAGCACTCTCGCCTCATCCCAAACAACACTTAAGTAAACAAATGTACAAAAATAACTTCCAGGCTATCATATAACACTACCGGATACACAAATGGTACATTACTATGCATCATGATCTCGGTTCGCTCTTCCCCCACAGTCCTCTCCATATGAGTTCTCATCGTTGCGCCTCACGGGCAATAAACCGGATTCGAACATCTCTTCTCCTTCTAGACCGAGGTCCCGGCAACGGAACCAAAAATGTGACCTCCGGCTGACTCTCACTCAGGTTTACCTCCGATGGCTTTTTGGAAGCTCATCATGAATCTAGAAGGACTTAGTCCCACCCTTTGCCCATGATCCTATTGCTCACTCTTACACAAACTCTCAAAGTCCAAGCTCTATTATGCACATTATCACCAAGAGTAAGATATCACTCAAAAGGAAAGGGATACTTTGGTAATCAAAGTCTTCATTGAATCAAGGTTCCACTCCGAACATGACATCTCCAAGAACCAAGCTCCCTAAAACTAAGATCACCACACTATCTCCTCCCAAAACTAACTTCCATTGAAAAACTACTTGAGAGGTGCTTCTCAACCTCTCTATTTATACTACTTAGAATCTTACCCTAGTAACTACAAGTAATCACCATGTAACTTCCTCTTACCAAGTTTAAACGAGGTAGAGATCACAAACCCCAATGAAAAGGGTACATGGCAACATGCAATTGGTCCACTTGGATCTTCTAGAAGCCCAACTACTCCCTAATTGACTTCTAGTGTACCAAGTCAATCTAAGCCCTAGATTTAAGGGTCTTCACCAAGTCCAACCAATGAAAACTAGTCCAAGTCAAGGGAAGTCAAGATACCCATGTGATGGAATCTATTCCTTGACTCATACTAAACAACAAAATAGTAGTTCTCATCTACCACACCAAAAGTTACTCTATATTTTCCTCCAACTTAACCATAACTAGCTAAACATAGTCATGACTAAGATAAACTTAGGCACAATTTAGATATACTTTCATTTTATCCTATATGTACAACCCTGGGTCTTACATGTCAGTCTAGTCATACTCCCCCAACGCAAGCCTGTTCATCATCTAGATTAAATCCATATACCCATCCGTTTGAGGGTCCCATCCTGACATATATATCGACCCCATCTCATTCAGCTCCAACAGCACCGGGACCACCACTCCCTCCAGCTTCTAAGATAACTGCAACACCAAAGCTAATGGTTCTGCAATTTCCTTGGTCGCTTTTGGTCCCGGTTTCACTGCCATTATCTTAGGCCGACACGTCTTAGATGGAACTACTTCTTCTATGCACTTCCCCACATTCAACTTCTTCTTCGGAGGACTTGGGTGAGAACAACCTTCCTCTGCCGGTCTCTTCTTCTTCCTTACAAATTCCAGAGCTACTGCATCAGAGTCTTAATCCTCCAATAGAGTCGGTCCTTCTGGTGCTGTAAGACCCAGGGTTGTACATATAGGATAAAATGCAAGTATATCTAAATTGTGCCTAAGTTTATCTTAGTCATGACTATGTTTAGCTAGTTATGGTTAAGTCGAAGGAAAATATAGAGTAACTTTTGGTGTGGTAGATGAGAACTACTATTTTGTTATTTAGTAGGAATCAAGGAATAGATTCCATCACATGGGTATCTTGACTTCCCTTGACTTGGATTAGTTTTCATTGGTTGGACTTGGTGAAGACCCTTAAATCTAGGGGCGAGATTGACTTGGCACACTAGAAGTCAATTAGGGAGTAGTTGGGCTTCTAGAAGATCCAAATGGACCAATTGCATGTTGCCATGTACCCTTTTCATTGGGGTTTGTGATCTTTACCTCGTTTAAACTTGGTAAGAGGAAGTTACATGGTGATTACTTGTAGTTACTAGAGTAAGATTCTAAGTAGTATAAATAGAGAGGTTGAGAAGCACCTCTCAAATAGTTTTTCAATGGAAGTTAGTTTTGGGAGAAGAAAGTGTGGTGATCTTAGTTTTGGGGAGCTTGGTTCTTGGAGACGTCATGTTCGGAGTGGAGCCTTGATTCAATGAAGACTTTGATTACCAAAGTATCCCTTTCCTTTTGAGTGATATCTTACCCATGGTGATAATGTGCATAATGGAGCTTGGACATTGAGAGTTTGTGTAAGAGTGAGCAATAGGGTCATGGTCATAGGGTGGGACTAAGTTCTTCTAGATTCATGATGAGCTTCCAAAAAGCCATCAGAGGTAAACCTGAGTGAGAGTCAGCCCGGAGGTCACAGTGCAGGCGTAGCCAAGCCACCAATACTCCGGGTAGATCCACTATTGTCATCATCGCTTCCCGCCGTAATGTCCGAGAGTCCGGACTCCAAACGACACATGCGTCTTTCCTTTGGAGTTAACCACTCCAATCGGCCGTATAAATTCACCAAAAAAGAAGAGATGTACACTACACCCTTCTCATCCTCCTTCAACTTGGCAGCCATTGCTTCAACATTCCTTGCAAAGATTTCACCCCAATTACCACGAATGGACCCTCCTAGAAATCCTTCCACAATTCTCACCTCATGCATGCATGTAATCCCTTGTCGCAGCTCCTAAAACAACTCGGGACACACGTAATCCCACCGCCAGGACAAGAAAGCACCTCCCAATTCCCTTAGCCTCAATAGCTCTGCCGGCGTCCAATCCTCCATCAAAATGAGAGGACAAATTCTCCCCATCACTGGTTTATACATCACATGTACTCTCATCCTTCGGTGCGTTGACATCGAACACTTCCTCAATTCCTCGTTCACACTGAGTTTGCAGGTTCTTGGCACATTCATATACCAGCTCTCAATCTTCCACGGCAAGCTGCCCGCCGCCTTAACAACCCTAATGCCTATGGGATGCGCATCTCCGTGTGACTTCCTTCCTATCTTACTCGTACACTCTTAATACAACATATTCGTAAGAATACACTCCGCATTGCTCTGAATATAACACTTTATTCATAAAACACAAAAAAATCCTACCAACATGTCTAACTACGCCCCTACACAATGCGAGAAGGAAGGTCTTCTTCTACTACTCTCTTCCTCTTCCTCGACGAGCCGATCACTTCCGGATCCGAATCCGAATCAAACAATCCTGACTTCCCCGGTTCGTTGTAGTTAAGATGACGTGCTAGTTCCCAAACTTCTCATAGATCCACTGCTAGCATCGTCGATGTCTATGTCAAGTATGAGAGTCCCGATTCCAATCGCTATAGCTGCCGTTCCCTGGGAGTCAGCCACTCCATCTTCGCATACAAATACATCAAGAAGGACGAGAGATAGACCACACTCTTATCATCCTCTCTCATCTTGGTGGCCATCACTTGCACATTCTTGGCAAAGATTTCTCCCCAGTTAATCCGAATGGTTCCGCCTATGAACCCTTCCACTATCCGCACTTTTTGCATGTTGACGTTTGTCATGCGTTGTGGCGAGAACAATTGGTTGAATGTAAAAGCGACCTTTCCTCTGAATACATCTTTGATGAGATTGATCTTCTAACCATTCATCCCCTTCCGCTCTCTGGGATTGAATCATTTTTGTTCATCGAACGTGAAGGCCGTATGCATTGCTCATTCTTTCCAATCAACTCCACATTTGTCCTCCTCGTAAGTACGTCCTAGCACCTTTGCCCACAGCTTCGCATCCCACTTCTCTGGCTGCACTCTACTCCCGATTGTTGGCGATGCTTTTCCTTGCCGCACTTCATCACATAGCTCTGGGCACACATAGTTCCATCGCCATGATAGAAATGCGTCGCCTAAGTTTTTCAACCTCAGCAATTATGCAAGAGTCCAATTTTCCATCAGAATAAGTGGTCGAATTCTCCCCATGGTCGCACTTCGCCCTGTTGGTACTCTCACAGTTCAACCCTTCGACATTGTAGCTACTTTTCTCTCATGACTCTTTGGTTTCGCGGATTTTTGACATCGATCTCCCTGCTCGATGTTTATGCACTCCACCGACCAATTGCGCAACCCAATTTCCTCTTGACTCACTCGTGTGAACTCACTCGTTATATTCGTTCATAACTAACTACCATATATTCGGACAAATACACTCACTAGGTTCCGAATATAACTCTTTATTAAAGAAAACCAAAAAAATTCTTACTTATCCTAAGAACTATGCTCCAAATAAGTGCTCGCAATACCTTTTTGCTCCATGTGATGAGGTGGAGACTGAACGGTTGGAACGATTGACTGTGGCGATGAACAATCCTTGCAATTCGAAGGAGAGGCGAAAGGAAATGTACAAGGCCATGGATCGCGAATGCCAAGAAGTGATGCGAGTCCATCGGAAGGAGATCGTAGAAGACATCAGAGAGTTGCAGATGAGCGTAGATGCTTGTGACTGGAGAGAAGAGACATCATCGAAGGGATCAGTAATTTTCTGAAGAAGTAGTCGGGCGCAATCTGGGAGTGTCGTGCCCGAGAACTCTTTCGAGCCGGTCGGGGCATGCGTTAGCTTTCTTCTTTCTCTTCCCGAGGGGCCGCACCCAACCTCCTTCACGTTCTCTGTATTGAAGTTGCTCTCGGATTGCCGCTCTTCTTGCCCTTACGGTGAGCTCAGGGAGAGTTTTGTGTTCGTCCGAGGACGGATCAGACTCGGTCTCTTCACTGGAACACGACCGATCTCATGCGCGCTGGTCTGACATGTATGGCCGTAATTAACAGGCGGGCAAGTCCTTGAGGACAAGGGATAGTTCGTCCACCCACTACACTAACTACTTTTGCAAAATTGGCTTCCACTTCATGGCTAGCTATCATGTAGATTCAGTCCCCAGCAGCGGCGCCAAGAAAAGTTTGGTCTAAAATGTTCACCTTATGTAAAAGCATGGAAATGAAAGTGAATTACAGTGTAAAGATTCGTTCCCAAGAGAATAAGGTACTCAATAAACCAATTAGGAAGAGTAACGTGCATTTAGATGTCTTTATCTACTCTGGACTGCAGATTCTGAAGAGCATAAGGATAAGAGTCCTCTAAAGTCTACACCAATCACTGTCAATCCCACCAATTCACAAGACACAAGTAAGCGTTGCTAAATTTGTTTACTCATAGATGGGGATCTCTTCTCTTGCAAGCCTCAGTCGAGGCGATACACTTGTTGAAGTTCTTCTGAGTGCATTAAGCAGACATACCATGATAGCTTCACAAGTATTCGACCAAGTCTATGCTGATTACTCATCGCACATACCAGCTCCACAAACACTCTTTCTACCCTGGCTACAGTTTGCAGTTCAATCGAATTGAACACTTGCAAATAAAAGAGATCCGCGACTAGTCTTCCTACTCTTATTTATACATGAATTCCTAACTGCTACTCCTAACCGTCACCTACAGGCGACGGTTAGGAATAGGTGCAAGCAATTGTATAAATAGGAGTAGAAGTAGAGTAGGATTATCTCCTTCTTTGCAAGTGTTCATTAAGAATCGTAAGTATCGTCAAGATAGAACGAAGTGCTCGAGAAGCTGATGAGTGTTGCGTTCAATTGTTATACATATGAAGTTACTCGGGTATTCATCCATGAGCCATGGTCATATTTGACTCAACAGTAGAACTTCATCGAGAATATCGCCTCGACTTCAACTTGTAAAGGAGAGATCAATCTCCCATATGTAAATCAGGAGTGGAATTTCATGTACATGTGTAATTGCGTGTAATCTAATGGATGGATAGTGATTAAATGATCGGAATGAGTAGTTGAATACTGCTTATTTGCAGCACTCTTCGAACTGTGCATGTCTAGAGTCTACAAAAGATGCGCAAACTCACATATGCTTCGCTGGTAGCGAATTAAAACCTCATTCCCTTGGGAACGAACTTTAATTCTTTACAATTGGCAATCCTTTGTGTAATTTGTCTGCTACATAAAGAAGAAAGTTAGACCAACTTTTGCTTGGCGCCGTTGCCGGGGAATGAAGTTACTAAGTCACCTGCCAGCGGTGATTTTACAACATAGCTAGGAATGTGTTGACAACAACGGTGGCCAAGAAAGAAAGAAACCATTACTGCTGCAGAATTTTTGGACCTATTGTCTGGAACCATCAAGAGAAAAGAACCCAATCCTCAAACCCAAGAAGGCAAAGCTGTGGTGCCGGGATGAATGACGGATAAGGATCAGAAGCCAGATCTGCCTTCTGGTCAGATTGCTGACCTTCGGCTTGAGAGAAACAGGCACTAGCATGAGAAGAGTTACAGAGTAAGGAAAGGAAAGGCAGTTCGATAAGGCCAGTGGGCCGGAAGAAACCCTCAGAGACAACCCCGACCGACACCTTCCGAGAAAAACCAAGAAGGAAGAAGTGTTTCACGAGCCTAGAGGGCAACGCGGTGGCTGCGACATGCAAGTAGCCTAGCCCAACTAGCTTCTGGCCAAACCCAGTCTCACTATTTGGCTATAGACAGCTCGGGGGAAGAGGAGCCGAGTGCCCCCACAAGAGCCGAAACTCCTTCAGACGACAAGCCCACAGAACCTTGGACAGAGTACACCTCGGCAAGCAACGAAGCCGCTGAATTGCTAACCCTTGGTGTGCGGGCAAACTTTAAACGACAGTTCAACCTCCAAGTGCAAGAAGGTGAACAGTCAGACAGGATGACTACCCCAATAACTAAATAGAAATATCCTAAGTTCAAGGTGACGTCTGATGACGACGATGGCATGTCTCTAGGTTGGGGAAATTTGACCCTGACCAAGAAAACTTCTGCCGGTGAGCAGATCCAGCCACGGTGGACGATGTCATCAAGGCAGCTGAAGCCTACGAACTGTCAAATATCCATCACATAAGACTGAAAGAGAGCCGGTCTTCGCATAAGGGTCGATGGACCAAACATCTGAACACCCGAAGACACCGAAGTCCTTCAAGTAGTGAGGCATCCATTACTTCTGGAGAAGAAGAATCCAGTTCCTCATACGAAGAATGGAAACATAACCCGAAGAGGAAAGAGGGGCACCGGATGAAGCAGGTGGAAGCTAGCCGTAAGGGGATAGAATCGAAGATAGAAGAGCTCATCAAAGTTTGGAGCAGCTCAAGATCCATTTAATAAATAACAAGGATAGGAGGAAATCTTCCATGAAGAGAAGAGTTAACATTTGGTGTACTATCTGCAGGAAGCCGGGACATTCCAATGCTGAACATCAGCCCAACAAGTGGAATGGGTACCAGTATGGGACTACTCCCCATACGAGGTTCCTGCAAGAGGTACGAGATTCCTACGACCAAGTCTACGGCATTCAAGAGGGGGGTACTTCATCCAACATAACCCCCGTTCACATACCTCGGTATGCTCTAGTAGAGATGGCGACCACAACTCCGTACCATAAGATGGGAGGATTAGCCCCAATTTCTCCACCAACCCGACTAAACGCATGCTATAATTGCGGAGCTATGGGTCACTAGTCACCCCAGTGTCCCCAACCTCGGCGCAGAATGACATACAAGCCGATGTGTAGTAATTGCAGGAGGCCGAGGCATATGAATGTGGAATGTGATCCGCCACCTCAACCACGAGGTGAAAGTGAGAGGTATCCGGCACAAGGAGTATGCTTTGTCACCACACCTAAGCGAGATGTTGGGGTACACCAAATTAGGATAGAGGAGCAGGTACCGACGACCCTTCAAGAAGAAGCAAGCTAGCTAGAAGAAGCCCTGGATGTGTTGCGGGTGTCCACCCGAAGTACGAAGACTGCCCCGGTTGTTGCCAAAGAGAAGGCAAAGGCGCGAGAAAAGAAGAAGACCTCCATGGACGAGGTACCAAAGACCACGGGGGTACCACCCAGGGAGTCGGAAGAGAAGGAGGAGTCAACATTTCCCGCCGATATACGGGAAGAGGTACAAGGGTACCTTAAGGAGTTAATGCCAACCAAGGTTCTACGTAGAAGTGATCCCAAAAGAGGGGAATCGGAGCCTCGGCCTACTTTGCCCCGTACATATTACGATCAAGTGGCAGATCTAGCCAAAGTTAAAGCTAATATCTCCATGAAGCAGCTATTGGACGAAAACAAAGTCTATAAGAAGATCCTCATCGAGATCTTGAAGTCCAGTAAGTCTGGAGCTCTTAGAAGAAACAAACTACCCACGGTGTATTCCGTGGAACAAGGGGACTTAGGAGCGCTAGAAATCAAGATCGAAATTGCAGGGTGCATATTGAAATCCGTACCCATTGACTCATGATCGGGAGTGAACATCATGACTGAAGACACTGCAGTAGCTTTGGGATACAAGCACTACGAGGATACACCACGAGTCTTGAGACTGGCAGACTAGTCTCGCAAGAAACCAATAGGGCTGCTGAGAGGGGTTCTGATCCGAATAGGCGGAGTACCCTTCTCCTTCATATACATCATTCTCAAGCCCCAAGAAGAAAGTGGGTACAAGGTGTTGATCAGACAACCATGGTTGTATAATGCCAAGGTGTTTACCAATTGGCAGAGAAAGACTATGTCTTTCTTCGACCAGAAGCTACCTCTCTTCGTTCTTGGTGCACATGTATTCACGGATGGGGTGGTTGACACCACAAGAGAGAAGGATTTCAACTGAACGTGGCAGCACTCTAGGTGGGCCATAGGGGAGTGACGGCGGCAGTCGATCAATCAAGAGTTTGGGACCCCATCAAAGATACATCGCTGTCACATCAAACATCACAACACATAGATCGTCATACACCAACACAAGTGTACCACAATCGCCCCCTAACTGGTGGTTAGGTCCCTCTAACACCAGGTAGTCATCTAGTCCATAACATGATATGCCCTTCATGGGGCTAAGATCAGAAGGCCGTGTGCTACAATGCCCCATCGTTAGTCGCCTATCTGCAATCCATATCATGTAACGGTCAGACCTGCTTGCCTGCTAAACGCATCGAGGACATCTCCACCGCCCACTAGGCACCGCATTGAGAGGAGGTGTCAAACATGACATATGTCATCCTCTCGAACAAGAATCACGAATCAACATACTAGCTGCTCCACCAGCTGATCCACATAACATACATCTCAAGCCCCGCACGCATAACCGCCAAAGCTTGGATCCATAGTACCATCAATGTTTGGAAGGTGACATGGCGCACAATTACGCACATGATCCTTCCAAATCACACCATCACGACCCTCCAATACCAAAACTCTAGACGGTAAAACCTCACATACTCGTAGAATCGTGCGACCAACCGTAACATCTAATGTGGTGGTTGCACTCTGTTGCAAGTAAACGTAATCACCAACATGAAATCTACGAATTAAAGGTCGATATCCACCTCCTCGGATGGTAGCATAACGCAAAGTATCTCTATGTTGAGCAATAGCAAGGTTCTCAAATGCCATGGGCATGACTCTACGGAAGAGTTCTGCCCTTTGAGAACACACCCTAACCGAAACATCAGGGTTATCCAATTCAAAAACTTCACCTGGCTCTCGATGGATAGCTGCAAGTAAGTCTGGATCTCTATCATATAATAAAAAGTACGGTGAGAATGACGCTAGAGATGCTTGCCGGCTAAATCGATAACCCATGGCCAACCATGGTAGCCGGATGTCCCAGCTCCCCCGATATGACCTTTCTCCAAGCCAAACTTTCGCAGCCCTCTCTTCACCGCTCGAACAACTCGCCTCGCTAACCATCCGCCTCGGATGATCTCTTGAGGTGGTACGATGATCAATCAACGCTCGATCACATAAAGCCTAAAACTCGCCCAAAAAACTCAAGACACCGATCACCAACACTTCCTGGCCGGTGCACCAAATCCGCTAAAGACCGCAGCCTAAGAACGCATAAGTTGTTCCCTCACTTGACTTGTCGGGCAAGGCCACCAACTCAATCCACTTGGAGAAATGTTCCACCATGACCAACACATATCGATGATGTCGTATAGTCAATGGCAAAGGTCATGCAAAATCCAAGCTCCAACGATAACCAAGTCTCATAATCGGTAGAGGATGTAGTTATGGTGTAGGGGCATTGAATGATGCTCGAACACGATCACATACCATACATCTCGCCACAAACTGCTGCAACTCAGTTTGCATACCTCTCCACCAAGAGTGACTTTTGAAGTAAGCTATATGCCCGCTTTACTCCAAAATGACCTAACTCCTCATGAGCATGCCTGACCAACTATGCTATCTGGAAGTGGCACAACATGAATGCTGCCATCTCCCCATACTCGAAGAAGGTGTCTAACTTCCCATCTAAACCGTCGAGCTCTCTGTAAAACTCGATCCCGCTCCTTTGCACTCAAGGTGCCCAACAAAGCACCTGTACGAAGATACTCCAACACCACCATGTCATGATGGATGTCTCGGTTTACCATCAAACCGTCCTCAGTCTCAGCGTCCAAGGCTAATATATCTGCTCTCTGACCTAAGAGAGATATCATATAGCTCTCAAGCGCCAACATACTCAAAAAGTCAGATGCATGCCAACCCGACACCATCTCCTCATCAGTATCACCGTGACATCGAGCCCCGGTTTCGTCAACTTGACTTGTACATGGGTTTCGACTTAACCCATCTGCATCACGGTTTACCACTCCAGGTCTATGAACAACCGTGAAATCATACTCCTGTAGGATAAGAGCGCATCTTGCAAGCTTTCTTGTAAGCTTGTCCGATTCCATCAACCATTTCAATGGTTGATGATCAGTGATGAGAGTGAAGGAGTTTCCAAACAAATAACATCTGAAATGTGCCACCGTCCAAACAGCTGCCAAACATTCTCCTTCATAAGAACTATACTTCGATTCCTCTGCATTGTTGGAATGACTTGCATAAGCCACTACAAACTCCTTCCCCTCATCATCATGTTGGGTAAACACTGCTCCCAAATCCAACATACTCCAATCAGTATGTACTTGAAATGGACGACCTCTCACAGGTCTCCTCAAAATAGGGGTAGATGTCAACCTTCCCTTGAGCTCAACAAAAGCTCTCTCCTGTTCATCTCACCAACTCCACTCTTGATCTAGCTTTGTCAGCTTTGTCAAGGCTTTGGCAATAGTGCTAAATTCTTGCACATATTGACGATAGAAGTTTGCAAGTCCAAGGAAAACTCGAACCCTACTCACATCTCAGGGTTGTGGAATACGCAAGATTGCCTCCACCTTGGTTTGCTGAACTCCCAGTTCTCATGGGTATATGGTATAACCCAAGTACTCTACCTGCTCCTGAATGAACTTACACTTTCCAGGATGCAACTTGAGGCCATGAGCAATCAGTCGCTGAAATACCTCCTGCAAATGTATCTCATGCTCCCTCACTGTAGCACTATACACTAGAATATCATTGATGTAGGCTCTAGCATAATCAAGTCCGGCTAGGATCCTATCCATCACTCTTTGGAACTCAGCAGGTGCATTCTTCAACAAATGGTAAGAACTTCCACTGATGCGACACATCCTTGCCATGCGAATCAATTGCCCAAAAGGCTGTCTTGGCCTTATCCTCATCTCGAATCCCCAACTGATGATATCCTGCTTGTAAATCCAATGTATTGAAAACCTTTGCATGCCCAACTGCATCAAAGATCTCCTCAGGTGTAGGCATAGCATATCGATCAGATTTTGTCTGTCGATTGATAGATCGGTAGTCACCACACATGCATCTATCTGTATAATAGCCATGTATATCCTTTTTGACTGGCATCACCACAGCAGAGGCATACTCTCCATATGATATCTCCACTAATCCAGCCTCAAGAAGGTCTTGACACCTACTTTGGATCAGATCTCTCTCCATAGCACTGTATCAATAGGGACGACGGAAGACTGGTGCATCTGTTGTCAAGTTAATCCGTATGCCATGTCCCTTCAAACAGCCTAAATCCTTCATACCGAAGGCAAAACAGTTTATGAAACTCCTTAGAAACCTCCAGACCCTACGTCTTTCTTCTCCTGTCACTTTGGGACCAATATCGATATCCCAAATCTCCTCTCCATCTACACTAGAGATAGAAGACATAGTATCTGGTTGCTAAATAACAACCTCTTGAGCAGAGAGCTTTTTCTGCTCTCTCATACCAGGCTCCATTATCTCAGTATGAACAACTCTTGTTGCTGTAGCTGTAACTTCTTGTGTTGTATCACAAAGGTCAAAAGTGGTAACCACCGCTCAAAAAACAAAAGAACTCCGCGCAAAAAACTCCAATGATACTCAAAGAAGACCCTACCTCTCCTTCTCTAACATCCCCATAAGACCAAGGATGAGATCTTGAGCACTTCTCGCCCCCAGCTTTTGCCTCCACCGTCTCGGTAGGCAAAGAGCTTACTAATGGTCTTGCAGTCATACATGTGGATCTCATGCGTCTCTGCTTAGCCAATCCAAGGCTCACAATCCATATCAAATAGTTGAGGTCCATAGCCTGATCCAACACCTGACGTCGTGATGCCTCTGACAGGTAGGTACTAATGTAGTACCGGTACAAAATTCCATTGCTCGCTCTCTCTCTCTTCAGCGTTGGGTTCCACAAACCGCTGCAATCGAGAATCCCATACAAGTCCAGGTCCTCCCTCTCTATAAGCATGGGAAGCTGGGTAACTCAACAACGTGGGTAATGCCGCTCTTGGTCGACCCACAAGGTTCATCACGCCATGGGTGACACAGCAAAGATAGACCACCGCTTGGAGTGTCTACCCACATCCAAAATACTCTCCACTGTGAGATGTGAGGGCCTCTTCACTCCGTCATATGCTCGCAATAAAACCTCCCTTGGAAGAAGGTTTGTCCACCACGGGCGTGGGCGGTGTGCACGAGATCCTACTCGCCGCATCCCAAAGAATACCATCGGGTCCAATCCATGACCGCACCTAATGTGCACTCGTCATCACCCGTGCACGTGGATCACCCAACAAGGAAACATTCTCCAAAATGTATGCCGGAGAATAGGTCTGCTGTGACTGGAGAGAACGTAACACACGTAACATCTCCCAAAACATGCTAGAACGTGAATCCTGTAGCCCATGACCATTACCAGCACGTGTGTGTCCCTGACATGGCCATCTAGCAATAACCAAATGTATGTTGCCATGCCGAGCAAGGTCTTGCGCCCCCAACAACGAAATATCTGACGGCAAAGCCTGCTGATATCCTTGAACTGCCAACACTAGTAGAAGATATGGATATCTCCGCACCAACTGTGCGACATGACGTAATGAGATGCGCCTTGCAATCTCATCTCGCTCCACATACAAGTATCGATGTACTCTTATGCCGGACTGCAAAAAAGTAGCCAAACTTGTGCTAATCCCTCCAAACAGATCTAGCACACATATACCCTCCTCTGGATATTGCCAAGCGATAGGCGTGGTATCTAAAGGTGACAACATAGTGGAAGTGGGAATAACTTCCTTCGTCTCCTCCCTCTCCGGAGCAAAAGACTCACTCCAAGCCTGATGTATGAGCTGATCAGCCATCTGTTGTAGCTGCATACATGAAGTACCTAGTGTTCCATCCAACGTGGATGACATTACTCCACTAAGACTTGGCATGATAGTCACATCCTCTCAACCATGACTGTCATGAGCATCCATGTTACCCTCCAACAAATCACCATGCCAAGTAACACAAGTACTGAAGGCCTAGAACCGGTGATGAATCGTACAGGTAATCGACTCACTCGGCCCTCGCCAGATTGCCAACCTGGCCGATAAGCGGCTATCTCCTCCCAATAATCAATGCTAAACCCCATCGGATATAACACTGCCGCACCCACCAATACATCATAGGACTCTGCAAGTGTAACCACAACACGTGCTCGCGTTGTAGAGCTATCTGTGACATGACCTGGTTGCACTTGCATAGTCAACGCCATCCGGGTGATGTATGGTGCCGGGGCATCACTAGAACCTCCAAGAGATGTCTGAATATGGAATGGATATCTCTCCACATCGGTCTTTTGCAAACCAAGACCAAGCAGTGCATCCTTACCCAACATAAGGGGTTGTGCACCAGAATCCAACAACACGCGTTGAGGTCGATAAACCTTTCCTGAAGGTCCGACCAAACACAAGACACCACATCTGTTATCCAACATCACCGCACTTGGTGACACCATGGTACGCTCGTATGCCGGCCTCGCTGATAACTCCATCATTCGAGCGGCAGCAGCTTGCCAAGTTCCACTAGTAGCTGTCCTGATCCCAAGATCAACACTACTATTGCTCACACAACTAGAAGCAACCAACACATCCTCTTTGCTTTCGCAAAGTGTGGCTGCCAATTGTAGTATATGGGATGATGACACCCCCAACGCCAATAAATCCTTGGCTGAGAAAACAGGAGAATGAACAAGAGTTCTTGTCGCCCCCCAACATTACGCTGGATGCTACGTCAGACGATGTTGATGGCTGGTCCCTACTTGCTCCATCTCCAAGCACATCCACATTGGCTTGCACCCTCATCTCTCCAATAGATCGTCTAGGAGCCATGGATGAGGTGTTCAATGAGTCAGACAATTTGAAAGACTGAGGAAGTCTAACCTGTTCGCTAGCCTCCCCTCTTTGTGGATCCAACTCCACGGATGCTCCTCTAGACTCAGTAGTATGTGTTGCACTACGAGTCACAACAACTGCACATGGTTGTGCCGTTGCGTACATGTACTCCACAACATCTCCATCGTATGATGTAGAGGCACCAACTCTAGAATCTGATCTTTGTTGGGCTATAGCCATACTTGTTATCTTCTGCTCCAATTGCTTCAGTCGAGATGTCATGTTCACCTCATGACTAGCCTCATGGGCTAACACTTGAGTAGGGGCTGGTCCTCTACAACCACCCCTACCACCTTGAACTCCTCGTCCTCTTCCAAGAACTGCCATGGCAACTCTTGTTGATCATAATTCTGGATGGAGATCAAAATATCGATCCATCATGTGACCATGTCTGTGACAATGTTCACATGATTTTACTCCAACAAGATCCATCCTTCGACCTTGAAGGCAATCCTTCTTGTGATGAGGTCCACCACATGTCCAACATACCATCCCGACAACTGATTGTTGACTTGAAAAGGATGGCAATGGTCTGGATGCTGCACCTTCACCACTCTGTCCAAATGATCGAGACTATCCCACATGTCTATCATAACCACTCCGGGTTTGTGTTGTAGACTGGTAATGTGAAGACGTTAATGAAGATGGTGAATCCTTGATGAACCGAGTAGTCACTACCCTCTCTTCTTGCATGTTGAGCTCAATACACTCAGCAAGACAAAACACAATGGCCAACATAGGTGATGTCTCCTGTAGTAAGGTAGTATCTCTCACTCTACGTCTCAACTCCCTATCCAATATCCCATACCAATATTGGACAAATTTTGTGGCTCATTTTCCATGGATAACACTGATCAACCAATGCATTCGGGTATACGCCTCTCGAAGACTCTCCCCAGTCTTCCGTTGAAACTATTGCAAGTCTCGTAGCTTGTCAGTTCTCACCCCTTGGTAGTCTCTCCTCAACCGTGCAAAGAACTCCATAATAGGGTTGAAGGTTGGGACCTATGAACTCTTCCCAACTCTACTCAACCCAACCGTCGGTGCCGCTATGTACGAGGATGAACTCGCACCTCGAAACATCAGACCCAAAGTAATAGAGATGTAGTTTGGAGACCAAGATATCTCCGTAACTCTATCTCCTCAAGGTGTTCACGCCGGAACTCATGATAATCATCCATCGGTGGACCCTCCAAATGCTGGAATAATCCCTTCCAAGCCATAAACGGACTGAATAACGAGAGTTGCGCATCCGGCCGTAAATCACACCATGAGTCAAACTCCCCGGATGAAGTCATCCAACTCAATAGTGCCAACTGTACCGAATATTGTCTAGGACCCTTGGTGGCCCCATAGATATCGTCCCATGTCCCAAAAACAACGGTGTGGTACACACTCCAAGATATCACCAAGCTCGGCCCGCCACTCTCCGAAACCAAATCAGAATCTTCTGTGAACCTCAAAGGTCAAGGTTGGTACCGCACTCCGCTACGGGTGCACCCAATGCTAACCCGAGTAGTCTCTCCTCCGGAACCTCTAGAGAACTCCACCGTGACACTAAAGTATCACCTCCGCAACCGCATGCAAATAGGTCCCCAATCGAACCCGTAAACAAAGAATCGAAACCGTAAACAAGAATCGAACCAAAAACCGCAATAGAAGGTACCCGAGGCACCACAAGGTGCTAACACAAGAGCAATTTGAAACCTGCCATCACCACAAGCACTCACCCAGTCTACAGGTCTGCAAGTCCTGTCTCACTGGGGAGAAAACATGGATAGTCTGACTGGTCCACAAATCCAACCTCACTATCGGCAGCACACAGGAGCTCCAACGTTCTAAACAACAAAGCACCAACACAAACAAATGTGGTGCACAAACATGAAGCGGAGATGGAGGTATATCAATCACAAAAAACATAAAGCACAATACTCCATCTCAAAAATATCCATCAAAGGGGTCAAACCAACCCAACCCAACCCAAACTAACATAGCCTCAGAAGGGCATTTAAAAACATAAAAACTCGATTTCGGAGGTCTTCTGCTCTCCAGATCAATAAACTGAAACTGGTAATCCAATTGTAAAAGGCATTGCCTTAAACTAGCTTTTTTCAATTTCCTATCTAACGCAATTTTTTTTTTCGCAAATGGACACCGTTTGAAACTTCTGCAGACTCTGAAAATCTTCAACTTTGATTTCAGACCCCTAAACCTCAAAATTTTGCAATTCTGACACCGTCAACCTTGGGTTTGACCTCTCTACCCTGGCGCGACAAACTTTACATAATCTATCACCGCACCAAATTTCAGATCAAACGGACATTGTATGATAATCTGATAGCATGCTGCTCCTATTTTTGACCCGAAAACTTCGAAACACCAAATCTTGGACTTCGAGCACTTCTGTCCAAAAAATTTTCGGCCAATCTCAAATTAGTGCTCCAAGACAACTATAAGCATTGACCCACTTCGTCAATTTCCAGCAGCCTTCCGCCCTCAAAAATTCCCGATTCAGATTTACACTAAAACAAAAAATCCAAAAATTCAAAATCGATCACATCTACTTCAAATCTACTCTATTTCTACATCACCACCACGGCTGCACTCCAGCAACAACCAACATGCTCAACAACCAACGGATCGAAGCTACCATTGATCCAAACTCGCCAAAACACTTTCAGCGCCCAAGAACTCCCAGTTCTCACCACAGAATCCAATTTGAGTTTTCGAAGTAATCTTTTCTACTCTCAAAACGTCCACAAGGACACTCCGCTCATAACCATAGCATAAAAGAGAGATTACAGTCAAGCCAAACCCACTTTGTGCTTCAAAGACTCCATGTTCCCGCACTAGCTACTATCCAACATAACCACACTCTCAAAGGCTCAACTTCGAAAACTGGCCTCCAAGGAGCCCTAATTCGAACTCTACCCCTTGAGCCCTAGGACCCCTAACGGCAGTCTTAGTACGAACGGCGCTAACTGCACAACTGGCTGTAACTGATGTATCTGCTCCTGCATACGCACACCTACCTAACTAGAGATGCCACTACATAAGTCGTGACACCTACACGGATTGAGATCTCCTTCTCCTCCAGAATTTTTGTACATCATTCGATCACATCTCCATCTCTCTTGTGAACGCATCGATCCCTAATTGCATCTCTTGGATGTCAGCAACAATTTTATGTCATTGAAGTTGCATGGCTTCTCCAAACTCTTGATCCACAGCCTAAGTATGTTGTTCATACGAGCACGAGGTTATTTGCAATACCTTCGGACATAGGCAATGGTGGGAAGCAAAATCATAAAAGAAAGACCCTTTAGACGATGTGCCAAGAAATAAAGCAATAGCACTATGAAAAAAAGAACAAGAGAAATGTTAGAAAGGAGAGAAATTAAGATGCCACCTGCTTGAAAAATGCCGATGACCTTTGATTCTGATCGCAGATTGGACATAGGTGGAAATGCTAAGACGTATGCACATGGGAGTAGTATTTTTGTCATGATGATGGGACTTTGTTTGCCCAGAGTTGTGCGAGGAATTACGTTGAAAAAAAGTAGTCCATTAAATAGAGATGACAATGCAACTAGAATTGTATCATGCAAAGATGTCGGCAAAGATCTTTGGAAAAATTATGAAGAAAAAAAGGACGACATTGACCGGAAAGGTTTAACCTTGCACACACGATTCAATTTTGATGAAATCAAGTATTTCAATCCCTAGAGAGAGCAAAGAAACAAGTGGGTATAAGATTGAGTTGATCAAAGATGGGTTCATAAGGAATATGACTTCTACATTGAATCAACTATTCTCACTTCAACCCATCACATATGTGAGTATGCATAAAGTCCAAATTGTAGAATGGTTTGTTGGAGGCTTTATTTGGGTAAACTAGGGAGAGATTTTGGCACGTAATGTGCAAATAATGCCATTCGACTACGGGAGAAAGAGAAGGGAGTGATTTATTTATCTTCATTCTTGACACACATGTATTCAAAGATGGAGTGGTTCTTGATACACACATGTACTCAGTTAATGAAGGCAAGGCAGGAAAAGAAGAACGGGGAAGCACCTCCACAAGGTGCAGGTTTTTGGGGAACTGGAATGTGCCAGTAAGGTAACACTCCCTTTGTCTTGCCTCCCATTTTAACCTTCCGTCATTCAAAACCAAGCTGGGTTGTAGTTCCATAACAACGATCCTCCGTGGTGTTTCATATTCTCTCCTAGATTTCTTTTCTCTTCTCCTTGGTGTCATGAGGATTTTCCATTACTTCCTTAAGCTTTTCCAAATGATGTGACTCTTCCTCATTGCACCGGGTGAATAAGTGTTGGGCACATCTATGGGCTAGAGATTCTAATTGAGCTGCTCTTTCCACATCTACTAGGTTAAGACGTCTCTTCAAATCACACACAGTCTCCAGAAGCTGTAGATTCTCTTTCTCTACAAACTAGATTTCGGCTCTATTAATCTTGCAAATGTTAGCATAAGCTTGTTTCAAGGTTTGCACCTCTCTCTCCGCATCTGCTTGCTGCTTGGTTAAGTGTTGGATGTTATCGATGAGCTACTTAATCATCTGCACGTGCTTTTTTCTTCTAGTAGCAATTTGATGCATGGTTTGTATCAAATCCATGTATCCATCCTCTTAAGTGTTCCACCCAAGCATGTAGCCAGTTCCCATCTCATTCAACTCCATGAGAACTGGTAATACTACTGCTTCTAGTTTTTGTGACAGTTGCAACATTGAAGAAAGAGGCTCGACGACATCTTTGGTTGCCTTAATCTTTAGTCTTGACAGTTGAGGTGACACTAATTCTTCAATTCTTCTAGTTGTCTTATTTATTCGGATCAAACTGACTTGGGGACTCTTTGTAATAACTTGGAAACTCTCTGTACTCGAGCTTCGATTCCTTTTCCTTATGATCTTTTTGGATTCTTCAAGATTAGAATCCCTCTCCTCTAATGGCCCAAATTCATATGTCGGTCTTCTTTCCTCAACATTAGTTTCTTCGAGTAGCTCCTCCTTTGCCTTGTTAGTATTGTACAAACTCCAGATGGAACCTCAATCTTGATATCTGATAAACTGGACTCGAACAATGGTAGCTCCTTCGACGTTAGCAACTCCAGTATTCATGATAGTCGAATTTAAATATTTTGCTTGCCAAATAAAAAATTAGGCTATAATATTCACAACTAGACCCTTACAAGAAGCAAAAATCATGCTAATTCATCCATGTGATCACGTGCCAACCGATCAAGCGATAAATAAAAAACCAGTCTAACGTCGTCATGGAATGCACGAGGTGTGGACATGGGAACTTTGTCTTTAAAAGCCTAAAAATAGAACATGACAGAACCATTAATGAAGGAATTGACATAATTTGTTTGATCCATGAAGTTACAAATATCAATGTGATTGCTCGCCTCACGTGCGCATCCTAAGTGATCCAATCATAATATTTGTGCATCTTTCCCACGTGAGTCTTTACCCTTGTGAGGTAAAGAGTAGATAACACACCAGACATGGTGTATCACACATCGCTCTAGGTGACCCTATGAGGAGAAGTAAAGCTATAGTTAGTATAAAGAGAACGATATTGACACAATTATTCCATCATGTATTACCTCCGACTTGCAAGACCTCAACCCCATAACACCCCACCTCACATGAGGAAATGCTACCTATCAAAACGTAAAAATCTAAACACACTCATAACTTATATTCTGATATCCATAATTTTTCAAATAAGTTACAATAGAACCAAGCTATTAAAATGAAGAGATTGGAATAAAAATAGCTAACCCATATGTTAGATTTGTGAAAAATCACTTAGAACTTAAAAATAACAAATTCATTAATATATCTGGATACAGTTCTCCATAATGTTAAACTTGGGTCCCAATGGTACCAAGTGTAACAAGTTTGAATTTCGGTCCCAATGGAACCGAAATTCAAAAACGAAAAGAATTTTATATTCACTATCAACTTTAGGCAATATATAACCTCACAGTTTTTGAAAAACTGATCACTTAATCGTAACCTACTCTCCAGGATCACTCACTTGACCCTCCACCGACATGTTACAAAGAAGAAAATACATGTAGAGAGGAAGTTCCCCTATTGCAATGAAATGAACTTTATACACTCACTCCCCTTCGGGAATCCGTACCTCGTGTTTAATTGGAAAGAGGATGGATTGTCCCCCATGCGAGGTTGTTGAATGGACTCTATTGGTAAACGCGTCGTTGACGTTGACACCGTTGTATTCTAGTGTCACTCAAGGACTGATTTCGCCTTTCAACAAATATAAAAATACACATCAACAATTCATACTTCTCTCCCACGCATGCGACAGGAATCGAAAGGGTCACGTTCCATTGCAGTCTTTTAAGAAAGACGAAGTAAAATAACAAAAAGGATGGGAAGACCCCATCAAATCGTACAAGGAAGGAACCAAACCGGTAACATGGGGCTAGGCCCCAATAGTATCACACTGGGAAATATGCAGTCTTTTAAGTGCAATTGTCAATGTACAAGTGCTTACAGAAGCGCCCGAATTGAACTCATTCCGGATCAGAGGACCATGCTTTGCCGCGAGAAAATTCCCGCGACAAACTATCAGAGACAAAGCATTCTCTTTTTTCATTTTTTTGGGTGCTGGGAAAAAACCGGCAAACTTATTTCTGAACTAAACGGTAAACCGCCATGGAAACAACATGGCCTCCAACCTCTATGGTGACATTGGCCCACCACCCACCATCCTCAGCGTTCTCCTCTTTACAGAACTTGGGTTCAAATTCTGGGAGGTGAATGTTTTTGTCAATGTTTTTGAAATGTTTCTACCACCGCAAAGTGTTATCCTGAACTGAAGTCACCGCAAACTGCAAGTCCCTCCCGATAATTGACAATGAGACAAGTATTTTCACGGTGCGATGTATACCGCGCAGATCAGGTAGACTGCCTTCTGTTACCGGCTACCACATGTCTCTCCAAGACCTCATGGCTACATTTATTGGGTTGCCGGACCACGAACTTGAAACCTTTACGAAAACTGCCAATGTGCAAAGTGAGCCCCGGGAAGGGGGAACCTCAGGCGTATATCCGGTAACTGCCTAATGTGCGGGTAGGCGATACTATGTAGTCATGTTCCGTCTGGTGACGGTAGAGCTTGTCCTTTTTGTCCTTAGAACCGAAACAGGAAATCAACCACTAACCTGGTAGGTGTAAAGTGCTTCACCACGACACGGGAAACAACCATGAAACCTGCATGATATTAACAGTTGATTCCAGGGCATGACACCAGACACGAGGGCATTCATATGAGGGAATTACTGGTTACGACAGTAGACAGATATTTCACGGCCCGTGATTATAACAGGCTAACAGCCACTGCAATACCAACTACCATGGCTGTATCAATTGCATGAAGCCGAACTCGAGCAACTACGTTCCGCTTGTTGGCACCAAATGTACTTACCTTGTTCCAAATGCTATATACGTTGCCTCACGCTGTCTTGCTGGCTACTCTGAGAAGAATCACCTTTCCAAGTCGGACGTGACCTGCGCGTTGGCCCGAGTCAGTTGGAGTGTGGTAACACCGTTGTCGACCGCCTGGGTGATAGTAAGATCGGAATAAAGCCGGGCTGGGGCAGCCGATGGGTCATGGGCATCATCCGGTTTATCTGGTCGGGTTTCTTTACTTGAGATTCTTTCTTCTTAACTTTGGACCTTTTGCTGCCCCACTCCAGCTTTTGTCCCCTTTCAGAAGAAATGTAATATGCAGGATACATAAGAAATGGAAAAGGTGTGATAAAACAACCGACGCGATAGTGTGAAGTGTGCCTTCGATGGACCTCGTTTTGGCAACCCAGCTTTCCACTTACTTTAAGATGTCACTTTCTTGGATCCCTTTCCTGGGGTTTTGGCATTGTAGCAGGAAGATACTCCTTAAACAATAAGAGATGCTATTGTCTGAAATGAACCAAGTTGAAGGCACACAGTAGTTGTGGCAAAACTGTATACCGAGTATACAGTTTTGCCCAACAATTTCTCCATTTCAGAACACAATATATGTTGGGAAATTCTTCACGTCTCGGTCCTCCATCGATGAATTTACTATCTTCACAAAGAAACGTTACAGAGATTTGACACCCATGTTTCCACAAATGTGACTCGAATGTGACTCGAGACTTGCTCGCGAATGGGAAGATTCAACTCCAACTAATTGCAATTTCTTGTTACATATTAGGGAAATGTACATGCTAAGCAAGTCAACTGATGTCCATCGTTGGTACCTATCACGTCGTACATGGATGAAACCAAAGGGGTAGGATGGGTACCTATCACCGCAAACGTGCAAAAACCGAGTAAAATAGCAAAAAGGATGCGAAGACCCCATCAAGTTTGATGGGGTCATGGGTACATATCACCAGTTTGATGCTTCCTTGTACCTACCACGAAGCAACACATTGATTTTACTACGTGTTTCTCTAGCTGTACCAACCACAACGTTTGTCTCTATCAGCGGCACTCTTTGTCTCCTGGAGTAGACATAACACTTTCAGCAACTATGTAGACTATGACAAGTACGGAGCAAACACTGTGCAGTCCTGAACTCCTCTCTTCGTCAATGCACCTTCGTGCTTCCCGCCCTTCACTTACACAATTTCTCTGTCCATGGTTGTGTAACTGACTTCAACTCCTTCAAAACCGTGGTGATGAACTCTGCCTTCCTCCAGTCCTTCCAAACATAGTATCACCAAACACAAGAACATCACGGGCTACCGGATGCAGCCAGCTGAGGGGTCCAAGAAAATGCCATTTGCCAATGCGGGCTAGCGGAAAGCGGGGTGGCCAAAACGAGGTCCAATGAGGCCAATATCTGCGTGCGCCTGAAGGCGACTTTGGGAAGGCAGAACGAGTGCGTTTGACCTTGAAGCGTCCGCGGGGGTTCTGCAGGCCGCCTCGGACAGTGGTATATGCGAATGGATTGGCGCCAGGATCTGCATTGACAGGGAAGGTGGGTTTGGGTTTTCAGCTGAATCTGAGTGGAGGGAGGGCAAGATGAATTTCGCCGGGCGTTGATGAACTGAGGTTGACAGGGTTGAGGGGTGTGGGGAGTAGTGAGTGGGGCACGAGCAGTAGTGGACAGAGGAGAGGTCGGGTCCGGTGGGTGAAGCGGGGATTGTAGAAGCATCATGTGTTCCGGGCGTTCGTTAGAGTTTCATCTGTCACCAGTAGCTACGGGTTTGTCGAAGGCAATCGTTGATTCTATGTCTACTTCTTCGTTTTTGCTTCATAATTGCCCTGTGATGCGAACGGCAAACACGCAATTGAGTACCGAGAAGCTGTGGTCGTAGACGAAGTCATAAGAGCCCTTTTCAAGAAGGGCTCGGCCTTTACCGGGGTGGCTATTGGGCTGGACCACAGTCGCATGTTAGGAGGCTGGAAATTCGTCATCTGATGTTTCCTTTACATGCTTCAGCGTGCTCAATTCTCCTCGTTGCGGAGCCGAGGCAGAGTAGTTATGAGGAGCAGATACCAACGTTTGCTGATTTCGATACAGTTTATCTTCGATTGTAGATAAAAGGGCAGAGGCATTGAGACAGTGGCAGAGGTCGATCAATGGGAATACAGGTCAAGAGGGAACAGAACACAGTTCTCTCTAGGATTGTTGAGAACAAGAAGAGGGGGATTTGAGGCAGAAAGCAGGTGGAAGGTTTTGAAGACTCATCTCAGTGATGAGCTACGGAGGGATGAATCCCAAGATCTGGTCGACGCTGTCAGAAGATATTGTCATCAAAATTCTGACGTATCTGCCCTGGGATGGCATTCTGAGGTTGAGAGCCGTTTGTGTGAAATGGAATGTGTTTTTCAGGAGTGAAGAGTTCAGGCAAAAGTGGGAAGGTAGGGATCCCAATCAACTCCCTCTTTGCTTCATGGGCTGTAAGAAGAAGGGAAATACCGTTTACAACCCTGCAACTCGCAAGTGGCAGATATGTGGTGTCTCCATCTCTCCTATGTTTTACACTTTCACGGACGAAGATGGAATTTCTTACAATACTAGGAACGTTCGCATGACGGGAGCTGCGCATGGCCTTCTGCTTCTGAAAGTTGTTCCGCCATGGAACCAGAGGAAGTTTGACTTATTTGTGCTGAATCCCATGGATCCCCGGACCAGGAAGAGAATCCCTCTCTTGCCTGAAATGCAGGACCGTTCTCGAAGTTGGCCACTGGGAATGGCTTGGAATGAGGAAACAAAGTCTCACCGGATTCTGATTCAGTCTGAATCAAGTAACAGCAGAATGTGGTCATTTCACAGCTACGATATACAGAGCAGTAAATGGGAGCAGATCGCAAGGTGGCCAAGGGATCGACTGAGAGTTTTCCAGCATCCTTCGATGTGTGGAGGGAGATTCTTGTGCCTCGGAATTATGAGTCGTTCCCAAATGCCCGACAGGAATTTGAATCCTATAATGGAGAGGTTTCGTGCATACAGACAGGACAACTCCAGCAGGAATTGGCTCCAGGAGCCGACTTGGGTTGGAGATGACGATGAGCCTTCGCTACCGTATCCACTTCACTTCGCCACTCTGTTCCATCTAGATGAACACATTATGGTGGCTGGCGGCAGGGTTAAATGCGAGATGGTGAAGCACAGACATTGCAAGGTTTTACAGGAATTTTGCGTCTGGAAGTTACAGACACTGGATTACTCACAAGACTCAGACGACATGACACTTAAGGATGAATGGATCGAGGTACACAGGATGCCAATTTTTATCCTGGAGCAACTCAACCGAGACAATTCGCACAAACAATTCGTGTGTGCAGCCAACGAGAGTTTCGTGTGTGTAGCAAATTCATGGAGGGATGCAGCATTATTTGACATCAAGAATCATTCGTGGACAATGCTGCCATCTCACTCCCCGTTTGAATCGGAGTCGTATCGTTCGGCTGCTCCCATCTTCGAGGGATACCTTTGTGATTTGCATTTTTGTGAACCTCGATTCGATATCAGTTTGTAAGTATGTACATAATTATCTCACTTCTCTTCTGTCCTAAATCATATTGTACAGGAAGTCCAAGGACTTGATCTCGGCTTAAGATTTTGATCACTTTCATACATGTAGTTAGTCTAGAGCAGTTTTTGAAGAGTCTGCGATATGTCCGCGGAGACAAATGTTGTTCATCAGTGAGGAGTATTTTCACCAATCACGACTCGCGTCAGATAGCAGTTTTCATTTTACCAGGGGGTAGCATACTTAGCATACTCGTGTTGTCGTAATGCGTCAAAGAGGCAGCAACGGGGATAATTTATGTGAACTTCGCACTTCTTCATTTCGTTCAACCGTGATTGTCCATTTCATTCTGTTCACGAACCTGTGATTAGACTGATGAAAACTTAGCGATGTTTCCTGGAGGTGTTACTAGTCTTGGCACATTATTCACTTCACAATGGGTTGTCAAGCTAATCAGCACAGGAGGATTATATATATCTTGCTACATTAATAAGCAACAAACAATAAGAGGAAGACAAGAAGCTGTTGCACCTAGTTCTTACCATATTTCTCAGAACAAACGTTCTGTCTGAAGTGAGAAAGAACCTAGAAGGTTGGACAGTAACATAATGGTCTCACAGGTAGCTGGAGTCAGCGTCAAAGGATTTAACTCTTTTGATCCCGAACCTTCCTGGTGCAACCGTGCTTTTTGGCCATCTTACTTATAACTTTGCACCAATTTTAGCATACCTTCTTGGCTGCTTCTGCACTCCTTTGAGAAGATCTGAAGCAGTGTCCAACTTCTAAGTAACCCGTAATAATGCTGAAGACATCCGATATACGGTTCTGACTGCAACTGTCGTCCACATGTGAACTCTACAAGTGATGAACCACAAAGAACGGCTACAGCCAATCTTGCGCTGCTGAGTGTAGAGTTGGAGCTTACTTTCCCTTACTTTACTTTACTTTTACAATACAACACGTCACAGCTATTGACGACAGGAGTTTGTCAATTGTAAGACCTTGGATGGCACAAGAGGCCGCATAAGATCAGGGCATATATTTAGTCTAAGCACTTCAACATCCACGCTGTTCGATTTAGCTCTAGGATGCTTATCATCTTTATTTGATGTTGTCATCAGAAAGAATGACAGCCACAAGGTCTGCTGCCAGCGCAGGGCACAGGTTCTTTCAAACTCCACGTCAAACTGGCCAGAAATCAAGCGGAATGCAAAAGAAAGCTGATTGTTCGGAACGCTTGTTAAAATCGTTTGTGGATCAACTGGGCATAGTCCCTCGCTTAAAATTGCAATGGTTGAATGTCAAATATTATTCTAACAAACAGGTTGCAGAAATTGATGGCTGGTCACACAAACAAAACATGATTTCTCTCGAACAACAAGCATAGATCGATAAGCTGTTCAGCGCTCTCTTTCTGGTTTGATATTATGTGACTCCCAATCACAGCAAAGGGCGAAAATACACTCGGAACAAATAATTGCTTCCGATTTGGTTCTGAATATAATAACTTGTCACAGAAGGTTTAAAATAAGGTGTGAACACTTTCCGGGGAGCTGGAAAGCAATGCAACCTCAGAAAGCCAATGGCGACGACAAGTTTAAGTGACGGCAGCATGAACATTGACATATGTTGAAATCTTCAACTCAGAGTAAGTTGTGTATACAGTTTTCAAATACAAATTAACCAGGCGTTGTAAGGCAACACATGAACGAAAGGAGAAAAAAAAATATTCTCAATATAATGAACAATTTAGGTCGGAATCTTATATGACAAAGGATACCACATCTTGTTTGTTACAATGAGGTATATACATATACCTCATTGTAATGATATATGTATATAAATGTGAATCACCTATCGTAGTTTAAATTGCTCATGTTCCAATATGTTTTTTCTGACGGATCCCGTTAAAATGAAAGGTTAGGCATGTGTTTACCATCTTCTGGATACACATGAACATTGTCCCGGGTTGCACAATAATCTCTCGCCCCTTCAAACTAATCAAGCTTACGGAAATGAGGTAGTTAAGCACCGTGAACCAGGATCGGAGGAAGTGTTCTCAGCAGTTTCCTCAGTTGTTGATAAAAGAATCGGAAGGTGTGAGTTCTAGTGTCTTCGTCCAAAAGCAGAGATGAGCTAGGGTGCTTTTTGTCTTCAGAACAATCACATCAGTTTTGAATGTGCTACAAGAGCACATTCAAAATACTTTCAATAATGCGCAAGGGACAACAAATCGTCCCAGGTGATTCGCAAATCTATGGTTGATAAACCGCAAAGGTATGAAAAAGTCACATGCAACTTCATTGGGCAATGTACACTCGGTAACCTTGTGTGACTTAATCAACTGCGCCTCTTTTACATTGAAAGAGGATCTTGATAGCACATATTCAGTTTTCAAAGGAACTGGTTCAGTATTTTGTTCTTCTCATCATTTGTTAGAGCATGAACATATGTTTGTTGTATATTCTAATCCGAAACCTGACTCAAGACAAAACATTTATATACACAAAAGAAGTATATATATGTATATATATATATATATATATATAAATATAAATAAAGAGAATAAAAAAAATATATAAAAAATATACTATACTAGATTGCACAAGTTCTTAATTTTTAAAAATTATTATATAGTCAATTTTAGTCAACATGTTTTGAATTGTTATACAAAGAGTAGCAAGTCATAGAAAAGCAATCGGGATAAGCGATGATTCTATGTTGTTCTTAGTAAGTTTAACCTAGATAGTTAAAATATCTAGGTTAAAAAAACAACAGCATCACAATGGGACATATTTCCCATTGTGATGCTATTGGGGCCTGGCCCCATGTTACCCACTTGGTTTCATGAATGTGGTGTTGAATTGATGGGTGTTCCCATCCTTTTTGTTATTTTCCTTTGTCACATATTTGCGTAACAAGTGCAAGATAATACGGGATTCGATGCTTTTCGATTGACTTGCCTAACGCATTCTGAACCATGCTCCCGGTGATATGGTACTAGAGTCATGGAAGTGGTCCAGACTGCAAAGAACACCTGCTTTCTCGGCAGTGAAACCGTGTATACTCGGACAATAAGACAAAATGTTTGCATTAAATAAATTGCCTTAATTGATGTATCACATGGCCACTCAGTTGGTGACATTCGTGCCTACTTGCATAGAAAGTTGTACAGTTGATCCCTTGTTTGAAGACTGGAGTTGTTTGAACTGCACTTCCTGGTTACTCGCCGGAGTCTCTTGAACCGTATAAATAAAATATTTTCCTTCTCCGCTTTTGTTTAGATTAAGACTGTCATGCGTATTTTGCTAGCCTAGTTCTGAGGTCATCCTACAAAGTGACCACGACATTGTAACCAGTAATCGGCTTCACAGATCCTAAGAACAAATACCGCAGTCAACCTAAAACCGAAAATATTGCAGATGTTGTTAATAACGTACTATACTGGATCTTACGCGTTACGTACTCTCCCTGATTCTATCTCTTCCTGTAATTCGTGGTCCTGTGGTTCATGGTTTGAAGAGTTTTGAAGTCGATACATAACCGCAACAAGATTGCGACTGTAGCGTACTTTGGAACTGTAATTTGGAAGCTGCGCTTTTCTGAAACAATTCATGGGCAGGATCGTGAAAAACAAAACAGAAGCTACGATGATGAGACCCAAAATTTTGTCACGTCCTACACAGTGTACGAGGTCCCACCGAGCTTTTGCCTCTGAAATTCCACCATCTTACCGCAACGCACTAAGAACTTGATACATTGATACATCCTGTAGGGAAAGAATGTGACAAGTGGAGAGAATCGGATTGTATCAAGGAGAATGCATCGAGCTTACTGGGCTGGGTGAATATTGTAGGAATTTCTTGTTCTTTTTGTAGGAAACTTTAGGCATCAGCTATCACGACCGATGGAATGATGCGGGGTATGAAAGTTATTGATACTGGTGCTCCTTTAACAGTTCCTATAGGAGAAGCGACTCTTGGACGGATTTTTAATGTTTTAGGTCATTTGGGGTATGCTCATACGTTACACCTAGAAGGATGATTTTATATTTTAATTTTCTGGTTCTACTTGCAAGGTTTAGCTTACATATATGATGTTGTAGAGATCCATTAGTGATAAGTTTTATACAACCAACGAAGATGGATTTGTGAAGATGTTCAGTACATCATCAAGAATGACTTGAGGCACACAAGAATGAAGATGTACTTCATCATCGGAAAATTGAAGAAAGTTTCAAAGAATCCATGTGGAGGGCGCACATTGAGATAACATGGAAAGCATAAAATAACATTTCATCTATCATGTATCGAAGACAAAGCTTTGGGTTCTTAAGTCGATAAGACCAGAATATTCAAGTAGAAATGATCAAGGAGAATGGTTCTGAACAAGAGACGGCAAACTTGAAAAGGAAGAATCAAAGTCAGCTTAGATTTAGAATACAAAACAAAAGTCAAATAACCGCACTAAGGACGAGACTTAAATATGGCATCCCACCCAAAACAAAACAAAAAAGTTCGAATAAAACAGAACCAACTTTACAAGAGAGGAAGATTTGCTTCGTACGCACTGTTGGATATTGGTGTGTCATGACTAGTTTATTAATTTTTTATTCAAATATAATCGAAGTACCTACAATGAGAAGTATCACAAGGCAGAAAGGTTTACTTGCTGGTTAGTCTCCACCCTGATAAACGTGCATCTAAGTTATTACATTTTTATTATGAGAGAACTGACTTATCATCACATGCACTCGCGTTTACCGGTAGAATCCGTCGTCTTCTTTACTATGAGATTGTGGTGACTGTGTCATGTATCCTGCAACATAAACTCGTAGGAGAAAAACCGCAAGTTCCGACGAAGTGTGGACTGGGAGGAACGGACAAGACAAAACAACAAGGAAGGAAGACATCTTACCGAGAAGGGGACTAAACGCTTCTCTCGACAGAGATTTTCTTCCGCCCACATTTCACATTTGCACCCAGACCAGCTAGATGTAGGTCCCATGGCACTCCATCTCTGTCTACAAGGAAGTGAAAGCCGCGTGCTTCACTTCTCAGAGCCAGTAAAGTGCAACGGGGCGACACAGAAAGAGATGAACTATAGGTGTTGCAGCTGCAGTCATAGCTGACCTCGAACGCGCGTTCGATCTTTCGATGGTATGGCACGTGTACTTGACATGAAGCCGGTGCAGTACAGTCTAGAATGTACATTCTGGGTAATATATTCATTAAGCTGTTGAGATAGATTCTGGCAGTCCGCCATCCTCTGAGACACATTACTTACACACAGTGTAAGTTGGCAGATTTTATACTGATGTAGCTGATTAAATGAACAGAACTGAACAGAAAGGAAAATCTAAAGGACGGCGCAAGTTATGAGGGCCGGTTCCCAGCACACAGAGAGATACAGTCGTATCTCCCGTCCCAGAACTAGATATCTTCTGTAAATCGGTCTCGCATGGTGTCGTAGTTGGCTTGCTTGTGCAGATCAAGCGGATAGTCATCAATTCACCTTGTGCAGTTATGTTTCGTTGATACCACGAGATCGAGCAGGTTGTGAATATTCATGGGATCTTCCGAACATGACAAGTGTCTTGTCTACTGATGCAACAAGAAGACCACCATGGCAAGAATCAAAGCTTTCCCAAATTTGGGTCAATTGGTTTAAGTATTCCGACTTTCTGAATTGATGGCCCACAGCCCTCGCTAGCTCCGGGAGAAATGAACCAAAGTAGCCCGATGATGATGCAGCAAACACTGTACCCGTAAGTGAACAACTCTTCTGCGTTTTCCATGAATATCTGAAGAGATCTGTCTCTTGGATGAGTGGCTTAACAAGTTACGAGAGGGCGGCCAGAAAAAACCTGTGAAACGCCGGAAAGAAGGTGAGGGAAAATGAAGACTGGTCATGTCTGTAGGATTCGAGTATCTGGATTGAATGTGCTTGGCTGTGGATATGATGGAGAGAGAGGCAGATGCAAACTCGACGAGTGCTAGCAGATCAGTATGAGCTGAGTTGTACGACTGGAGAAAACAATTTGTTTCAGGAGAGTGAGGATTACCGATAGCCAGCCAGCCTTACACCTCGCTGAATCATGTACACGATAAGGCCATGATGCAGCAAGAAAATAATATGAGGGCAAGTATCCTGTAAGGCCTTTTCGACGAACATATGTACGAGTGTGACGCAGAATGAGTCCGACAATCAGTGATAGCAGCTGCAGCAGCAGCTTTGACAGCGCCTGTTTTGTAGACGCCGATGACATTGGAGATTCTGATATGGATAGCAGGGATCCCTGCTGCGAGATTCCGGACAACCTTCAAGCTTTGATACTTTCATTTCTGCCCTGGTGTGAGCTTTTGCGTTTGCGAGTTGTATGTAAGAAATGGAATGAGCTTCTCAGAAGTAGAGATTTCAAAAAGAGGTGGCGTGGTGCGGATCCAGATCAAGTCCCGTTCTGCTTCGCGGACTGTAAATATGGGAATAGCCTCTACAATCCTGCGGCTGGCAATTGGAGCTGTTACTCTCCTGCATTCTACACATTTCAGAACGAAGAGGACGGATCCCTCTACACGGTGGAAAATGTTCGCGTGATGGGTGCTGCACAAGGACTTCTTCTACTGCAGGTTCTTCAGCCATGGGTCTTGGCCATTCCATCTCTTCCCACTGTAAGGCATGACTTATTCATCATGAATCCTCTCGATCCTTCGCAAAAAACACGAATTCCTCTCTTGCCTGAACTTCGACACCCGTACACAGCCATCCCTCTGGGAATGGTGTGGAATGAGATTTCAAAATCGCATTGGATTATCGTCCAGCATCAACCAGATCCGAGCATCGGCACCACCGGAAGGGCAGGAAGCAAGATCTCTACGTTTCACAGATACGATGTGGGAGCCGACGAGTGGGATCGAGTTGCGAAATGGCCGATAGACGACGTTACACATTTTCAGCAACCTTCGGTGAGAGAAGGCCGATTGTTCTGCTTGGGAGCGCCCACCAAGTCCACCTGGTCCGATACATCTTCCCCAACGTGGTCACGGGACAGGTTTTGCGCTTTCGGGCTGGACAGATTCGAAGAGAACTGGATGGTTGAACCTCCGCCGCCTCAGCCTCTTCACTTCGCAACTCTCTTCCATCGAGGCGACCGATGTTTCGTTGCAGGAGGCAGGGTGGCTCCCAGTGCACCGACCGGGTCCACGACCTTGAAGGACTTCCGCATTTGGGCTTCAAAGCCATGGCAAAGCGGTCGATCATTGGATCTGAACAACTGTTACAGCAACAACGATCACTGGATTGAAGTTCAGAGAATGCCGGATTGTATAGTCGACAGACTCAACGGTGCCAATGATCGCAAAGGCAAACGCAGAGGAACGAACAATTTCTGCACACTGGCGCAAACAAGTTTACAGCAGTTCACGTGCACGTCCAACGGCAACTTCGTTTGCGTTGCCAATTCTCGGGCTGCTGTGGCTATGCTCGACCTGAAGACCAAGGTTTGGAGGATACTGCCGACCCCTATTTTCGTAGATGATGAAACGCAGTCACGGACAGAGAGATACGTTTGGTTCAAAACCCATTATCGCGGCCTCTGGAACCTTCTCGACTTTCATCTTTGCGAGCCCCGACTCGACATCACTTTGCCCGACAGGCCCTTCCAGGATAGAACATGCATGTCGCAGTACTAGACTTCTTAGCTTTCTACGCCTTTTTCCTGTACGTTCACGAGGTTTTAACGATCACAATTGCAAATTGCAATCATGGATTTCTTATGTCGTGGCTTGATTCATCCCACTTAATGATCGATCATGATGCTCGTTCTTAAGGTGAGAAAAAAAATCTTGGAGAATGTAACGAAACTGAACACGTCAGAAAATATGTACATTGTCAGCCAAGGCCTCTGGAAGTTGGCCTCACTACAGCTCCAGCCTGCTGTGCCAAACACGGCTAGAAATTGAGATTATCGATCGGCATTGTAGTGTCGTACTTGTGTGTGCTCGTGTACTGTAAGATCTGTAAATTTAATAAACCCCGGGTATGGCCACCCTACTTTGACCAGTAACTAGAAGTGTTGACCTCGGCTTCTTCTCGCGTATACATTCCACTCTTCTAACATTTCTTCCATAGCTGCAGATCTCACAATCCCCTAATCCAGCCAATTCCAGCCAATGTAACATTTCTATATTAGAGTGACTTGGTCCAAGTCATGGTAATGGCTTGGACTTTGACTATCATCGAGGCCATTCAATTTGGGACCTTCTTGACTTTTGAGCCTTCTTGACTTTCATTCATGTAACCCCCGACACAACTTTTCTTTCCCGGATAGGACAGACTTAGAGAAGTACTAAAACACTTTCCACACTTTTGTTCCGTACGTTCACGAGGAGTTTACAAACGCAGTTGCAAATTGCAAGCATGGCTCTCGAGTGTTGTGGTTTGATGTATTCCTTGATCTTTTCGATGTCAAGTCACTCCTGATGATGATCTTTCGTCAGATGAGATTAGATCACATGCGAAATAAACCGTGATGAGTATAACGAAACTGAACCCTTAAGTAAATCAAGTTTGTACACTGCCTGGTATGACGATTCCACAGCCTGTTGTGTTCAGCACACTGCTTGAATTTAGTATCTAGAATTATGCACATTAAGATATGCAAGATTTCTGAGATCTCGCCTTATCTTCAAGTACCAACTAGAATGCGAGGCTCAGTCTCTTCACGATCTCCTCTTCAACTCTCCACCTTTTCCAAAATATCGGCCTACACCAGACAACATGAAAACAGCGACCTGGTCCAAGTGAAAAGTTGAACTTATCTGATCCTTTCTCAGAAATGCACTGCTTTCAAAGGTGCTAATTCAACATTCAAGGGAAGTCAGAGTGGGACTTTAGATATCACCCCCAAGTGGTTTTTCTTTGCTGGTCTCTTTGAACAGTCATGGTGGACTTTGATTTAATTCATTCATGACTTATTATAAAATTCATTCTGTGAACCAATCTATGGCCTTCTTATACCTCGAAAGCTGTGAGTTCAGGTCTTGAGCATCGAGAAGATTGGTCATCTCTTATCCGTGTACCTGCTTCCCTCTATACTCCCACCCGAAAGATTCCAATCACTATCCTTTCGATGGATCTGAAGAATCAACTCTCTCTGCGGCCGGGCCTCGTGATCACATCCCGTTTTGGCTCGCATGGAGATGGTACCCAGTTGCGTGCAGGCATGCATGCGTGCTGCAAAGCAGCTCGATTGATGTGCCAACTCAGTATTCTAAGACTGCGTGGGAGGATTCCGATGTAGAAACCTCCTGAGGGAGATCGAGGTATATAAACTAACACATACTTCAGTTCCTAGCCTCTTCCTACATGCTCCATTGCTGCCCAAGATCCACCCTGCAACCTCCTCCGAGTCGGAATCCGTCGAGTGGATGCGGACATGAACTCCTTCTGCGGTTATGCCAACTTTTAGCCGCTTTGAGGAATTAGGGAGCTCGAGCATATTCAAGCCAAAAGGAGAGGAGAGGGGTTTATAGGTAATGGGAGATCTCGTTTGTCCTGGCTATGCTGACTACGAGGCAAATCTCGTCATGAATGTCGGAGCGGATGCGTTAGCCATCTATCAAACGACAGGACGCTGCCATCTGTTTCGTTTCGCGGGCTCGCTGGTGAAATAAGTTCACTGCAGAATAAACCCAATTCGAGAATATCAAAATTGCTCCCGGACGTAACTTTTACGTCATTTTTTATTAGTTCCCGATTTGTCTAGTCAGCCTGAAGTTCCTCGTCCAAGTTGTCTGGACCTGAGGTTGCCGGCGGTCGCGGTGCGCGCCGTTGTTCGTTTTGCACATGCATGTCAACGGATCAAACCTTGCGGGCTAAGCTTCACGGTCGGAGGGCCTTGATATTCCTTGAGATGCCTCTCGCGAGTAGGACACAGCAGGACTGGTTTAAATAGGGCGGTGTAGGGTTGCGGAAGAGCAAATCATCTTGTCCGCTGGTCTGTGAGCTGGAACTCAATACCTGCAGCGCCTGCACCATAGTGCTGGTGTATGAGGGGGCAACAAACGCTGGAGCAAACTCTGGAATCTCTGGAGGTTTTTACAGGTCTTTTGCGAATTGGAGGTACATAGAGTACTTAAATGTGTGTGCCAAGAATTCTTCGACCTTTATTGCGGCACTACTATATCAGCTAGCCCCGCATTCACCTTCCGAGATTTCTAGGAATTTGACGAATCCAAGCTGCGATTGGATTTTCCGGTGGGAGGATAGTGGTGTGTGATCTCTCACTCCCGAGCGACTTGCTTCGGGCCTTCAGAACTTTAGGATTCGATCCTTCTTACCTCAGTTGAGCATGCAGTACGTGTCAGGGTAGCAACTCCGCTTCCGTTTCATTCGAGAGTATGCTGGTGTAAGCTTTATTTTATCGCCATCATTTTACCACCGACTATTTTTTAGTCAACATTCAAGCATTAATGTGTGTCAGGACCTAGCGTGTAGGGGACAAGCATTACAAGTTTTATCTCAGCACGTCATCGGAATCTTCTGGAGGGTACGATACAATCATAGAGTAATAAACCTTCGGGTATCCGAGAGGTGAGGAGGAGAGAGCTCGATATGGCAATGCAAGTGAGCAGCCAGTTGGAGGATCTACCGGATGAGCTTTTGGTTGCAATACTCGCGTTTCTGCCTTGGTATGAGGTGATGCGCCTGCGAAGCATCTCGAAGAAGTGGAACGAGCTGCTCAGAAGCAAAGATTTCCGGAAGAGATGGCGAGGTAGAGATCCAAGTCAAGCTCCTTTGTGCTTCGTCGGATGCAAGGATTTTGGACACAGCATGTACAATCCTTCAAAGAATCGCTGGCAGATATGCGGCATTGATTACCCTCCTTCTTTCTTCACATTCACAAACGAATCTGCATTTTCATACACAACGACCAGTGTTCGTGTGGTAGGCGCTGCACATGGTCTTCTGCTTCTTCAGGTCTATCGCCTTTCGAACGAGAAAGTATCCACGAAGATTGAGCTCTTTGTCATGAATCCGCTCGATCCTTCAACCAAGAAAAGAATCCCTTTACTGGCCCACCTGGAGGACCACTTCGCAGCCAAAATTCTGGGTCTGGTTTGGAATGACATCAGTCAGTCCCATCAAATTCTTGTACAGTACCGGCCGGAGTTGGCATGGCTGGAAGCAAAAGACAATGCCGCGTGGATTTTCTACCGCTATGACTTGCAAAGCGGTGCGTGGGAGCGGCTTGCAAGATGGCCCAGAGATAGACTCATCGACTTTCAGCACCCTTGCATGCAAAGTGGAAGCCTTAGCTGCTTGGGCAAGGCAAGCCTCTCCATCATGCCCGACAGGTGGCGGCCATATTGCCTGGATGACTCCCACAAGAACTGGCTGAGAGAACCGACCTGGATTCGAGCTGAGAACCCTTCGTTCCCTCAGAACGTGCAGTTCACCGCTCTCGCTCCTCACAATCAGGGAGCATTATTTGCGGCCGGCAAGGTGCGGTCCAAGCAACTCGACTATGGCAAGAGCACGGTCTTGCAAGAATTCAGCGTCTGGAAATTGCAATCAGGAGAACCGGCGCAGCAGTCCAAGGGGGACGTACGAGAGTGGGTCAAAGTTTTTGAGATGCCGGAAGCAATCGTCGAGAGTATTAATGACCTTGAAAAGCAGAAGCAGTTTCAGTGTGCAGCGACGGACGGGTTTGTCATTGTCGCGAACTGCCTGAGGGAAGGCGCAATGTTTGATGTGCAGAAAGAGATGTGGTGGAAATTACCCACTCACCCGCCCAACTACGCCACAGATTCACCCTATCATGCAGCGCTTCTCCACTGCCTGGACTTGACGAAGCTCGATGTGCACTTATGCGAACCGAGGTTTGACATTGTTCTGTAGTTACTTGATCACGATGGGTCCTTTGGTACATATTGTAGGCTATAGGCTTCCTCTTTCGGCCTTCTTCTGCGTCCATGTACATAAAGCAGGAAGTAGCGCTGTCAATTTTGTGCGACTTGCATTCTAGGACTTCTGTTTTGTCTGTAAATAAAAAGTTTTGGAAGCCAGCAGAGCCTTTCGCAGCTTTCCGTTCTTGAGCAGATAAGTTTAGGTGGATTATACATCGTCTTCCCATGACACAAGTAATTACAATCCTGATCTGATCTTATTCGACAGCCGTCATAGAAACTTCAGCCTCGGCCGTGACATGCAGACCTACCGCGTTCGGTATATGTTCGTAACAGAGCAAATACTCTCTGGGAGACTATTTGTTTCGCTAATCCTTGAATAGGAATAGACATTATATTATTTTCTGAGTACATGTGATGGCGATGTGGCAGAGGGTTTGATAAAATCCGGATTGCAGAACAACGAATAAAGTAACAGTTGTCAAAGAAACCGACCAGACCGGCGTCGCAGCAGATTATCTCAGATACATCGATTCTCGTCAGAACAACTCAACTACCATGTGTGGAAACCATGAGTTGTGATGCTCTACAAGTAACGCGCCTTTTATGGTGAGACAAACTGTCAAGGCAACGAACTGCACGTTCGTGATGTGGAAGGAACTGTTTCCTTAAGCGGTGTTCATTTATCGTTTTACTCTGAGTTGTGCCCGGAGCAAGTCAGCGTGAGCTACCCAGCGAAATTAACAGCCAAGAAAGGAACGGAGCCACCTTGACTCGCGATTTGGGCAAATAAAGTTTGCTGAAATAATATGTGTCAGCATAGGATATACTCATACTGGAATACGAAAATATCACCTGCAACCTGTGAGAACATTTATGCTTCTAACACCAACAGATACTCCATGTGAACTTGTCAATTTGAAATTTAATTGTTATTAAAAAACAATTAATAAAAATTTAATTAAATGAAATTAATACAAAATTTCAATTCATTAATTTTGTATTAAATATTTTCCTTAATTAATTCATATAAACTAATTAAAACATATGAAAAAATAATGTTATTTTAAACGAAGTAATAAAATAAAAATAATTATTTTACTTATGTGTCCATTTTTATAATTTAAAATTTTTTTAAAGCAATAAAAATGTTTAATTTAAAATAAAAATAAATTTATTTTTTATTAAAAAAAGTAAAAATATTTTATAAGTATAAAACATAATATAATAATAACACATTACATTAAAAAATTTGATAAATTTGACTTCATGATAAAAGAAATGATCAAAAATTAAAAGTATATATTCATGAATTGTAAGCGGATTATAATCTGCCTATCAAACATGCCATGGAAGCAAAATTAAGTTGACAATTGAAGTCCATTTGAAAATGGTGTGAATAAAGATAATAGTGTCATATTAATGATTTACTCTAGTTTGCGATTGGATTCAAAAAATTTCTGAGAATTTGGGCATTGCTGAAATCATCTTCATGAAATTTTAAAACAATTTTCTCATTTACACATTCTTTTAATACAACCTGTATATTGTTGACTTAGACCTTTGGTTGCATTGGCTAAATAATGTATCACATGACATTATTTCAAATCTAATCATCATACACTAAAATATGAATAGATGTGTTCAAAATTTACCCTCCCTAGCGTTGTAGACATCCACATACCTCTTTTTGCATGAAACTCCTCACTGGTTCTAATAATCAGTACCCTTCCTTGATGCTCATGAGAGAAATATATTTATTCCCATCATAATCTCTTGACAACACAACAAATATCTCTTTCTCTTAACTCTACATCAAGTTTGCAAATTAGACCATCTTATGCAAATTTAAATTTGGCTATGTTGGATTTGCATCCATTACTATGGTTTGTATAAGGCCAAATATTTGTTGTCTTGACACTCTTAAAATGTTTATTTTTTATTTTTCACCATATGGTTATAGTTATGAAACTAATTTAATAATTTTATAGGAGAATAAATGTTATGAAATTCTTAAAGTTTATTATGAAACACTAGTATTAAATGAAAAAAATAATTCTTGAGAAAGAAAACATATTGGCTGATTTTGAATATGTAATGCACATGGAGAAAAATTTAATAGGACCATTAAAAAAACTACATCATAATTTCTAGCTGGTTTCTTGTCTACTTGTTTCCATAAGGATCAAACATAGATAGTAAAAAAATAAAGCTAATACTACTCTTTCTTGGTATACTTTCACGTTGTCATTCATGACAACAAAATCAGCATGACAAACTTTGATAATTGATTTTTTTTGAAAAGTATTTTGCATCCAATTTATAATTTATAAGTTTTTAATGGAAAAATGGCATCATTTTGACCATTTTTGCATCAAATATCTCAGTCATCATCAAATTAGACAAATTTTTCTCTTTAGTTCCAAATGAATTGAATTTAATGAAAAGAATAAGACATCAATATATGTGTGTGTATGCCCAACTGTAGGAAATGACATCTATATAATCTTAAATATGCCTAATTCGACCAACTATTTCAAATTTGTCATCATCATAAGATTTTTATTGTCATGGCTGAAGTTGTTTTAGAGAAGTGAAAGATGTTTAAAAAATGACATAATTCTTTAAGATCTTCTAACAACAATATTCTTGAACTTTTATTAAACTCCTTAAAACATCATATTTAAGCAGAGCACTACAAAATTTTATGAAATATTTGTTGATAATGTAACTTCAAATCTTTGTGTTTGTCTTCATTTAAATTTTCCTAATCTCTTAATCACTTGGCAATGAAGATGATGGTGAACTTTGAATATCATATCACAATTTTACTAAAAAGACATGTCGCATGTATTTCAAACCATACCCATATGTCAACGGCCCTAAAAAAGACATGATAATGGCAAAGGTTTTTAGTTTTTTGCTTGTGTGAGATTTTGAAGTTTTGTTTTGATCTATCTGATCATGAATGATAAAAAAGTATTTGAATGATCCGACCTAAATAGCTTACAATGAAAATGAATATTGTTCATGAATGAATGTTATTTGGACCAAACCAACTCACTCAAAGACTCAACTTTTGTGCTTCATTTGGCAATCTCTTATTCATGAATTGCTATTTCAACGCACAACAAACATTTCATTTTATAAATGAGCTTTTTTTGTGAATTTGATAGTTTATGAACAAAATCATATCACAACTTATAAAAATATCATCTTAAAGTTGAACCTCATTTATATTCATTTAAACTTTGATCTCTTTCATGATGATCTCATTTTTTATATAATAAGTTTAAGCAAAATGATAGCCTATATATGTGTTCGTAAGTACATTTCCTTCAAAATTGTCAAATGAAAAGTGCTGCATAAATTTTGTTGTTGTTTGTCAAAACAAATACAAAATATGTTTTCACTCATTGTTAAAACCCATGATTTTTTTAACCTCTAATGCCCAAAAATCTTGAGTTGATTAATTTATAATATATATTCTTATATATGTCAAAGTTGGTTTAATATTAAAACTCTATGTAGAACTTTTTTGACAACTCTTTTATCTAGAAAATGTTACAAAGATCTTAAATAGCACTCAAAATATTGCTGTCATTCATTGATGTTCAAGGTACTTTCAAAATAAGACTTCAGAGATGTTTCTCAATCTCTTTATCTATATTGTTTAGAATCATATTCTAGTAACTATAGGGGCATATTTGCAATCTATAAGTAGATGTTTGTGTGTGATTAATTAAGTTAGTATTTATCGTAGTTAAATCATTCCAAATACAAATATGGAGATTAGTGCTCCAACATACGATGATCAGGTTTAAAGGTCTCGTAGTAGTGAAGCAAAAGGAAATCAAACCAGTCAGGCCACAAAGGTAAGTAGTTAGAACACGATCCATACTTTTTCAGATGTCTTGGGCACTATGATCATCAACTTTGAAGGTTGTTGCTCTATCCAACTGAGCTAAGAATGCGGTACATAACTAACCACTTCACAAAAAAATAGAAAAAAGAAACTTGCGAAATACCAGAGATATACTAGAATGAAAGAAGTAAAGAGCCAAATTACAAGATCCAACAAAGAAGAATCACTGGTTTAGAGAATTGCATGAAACTATGTGTCCATGAAATTATGTTACGTTTGACCATAAGAGAAGTGATACAAGTGTCATTTCTTTTATCAACATTGTTGAAAAACGTTGATGTTAAAGAAAGTTTGGTGTGTGGATTTAAAATCTTGAATTTTTAAAATATTTCCGACATCATCATAAGATCCAATCCTCTTGTATGAAACTAGTACTCCAAGGACATCCTAGTATGAGGATTAACAAAATTCGCATGAAGAGAAGAAAATTGATAGCTATATCATTAAGTTTTTTTTACTTGTTGGGACTTGACTCCAGATTCTTAAACTTTATTTGTTGACACTAAAACATTGACTTCGAAAGTAAAAAGTGATACCATTATCATTTTTGTTGTTTATGTTTTCTGAAGATGTATGCTAAGAAACTTTGCTTTAAAACCATGAGCTGATTTCATAAGAAGGAATGAAATGATGAGGAGGTTGTTTCTCTTTTGACAATCATACATTGTAAGGACTGCCATCATATCATTCAACATTGCAAAATTATCAGATGAGATGAAGAGAATTTTTCACTTTATAAATATTTTGGATTATATCGTTAAAATTAGCATGGAAAGGAATATATGCATTCATCAAGAATTTTTGGAGATGTTAAAGTCTCTAAACTATTTTTGTTGACTGCCTTGTTTACTTTCAAAGGCAATTGCATCATTTCACAAAGCAACAAGAGAACATGCAAGCCACAATCAAAGCTATTTGCTTATTGTGCTACCTTCAATCTCTCAAAAATAAACATGTTTGAAAACTTCATGACATTGAAAATCATCAACTTCAACCATCATTTAATTGTGTTTGTGACATTGTTACAAAGAAGTATATTGATTACACTATCATAGTGATAAATGAAGATCTGTCTAGAATTAACTTTGAATCCGACAATTGTGACCCTCCAATATCTTTCATGTTTTGAAATGTGGATTGCCAAGAAAAGGTATTTGACAGACTCCCAACTATCAACCTAGAGCCTAATTCCTATATGCATACGTAGGATTTTCTGCATGTACTGTGGAAGACTGCAACATATGCCAAACCTCCACTTGGTAAAGGCCTAGAATTTATAATGAATCGTACAAATAATCGACTCACTCGACCCTCACCAGATTGCCAACATGGCGATAAGAGGCCGTCTTCTCCCAACAATCAATGCTAAACACCATCAGGTATAACACTGCCACATCCACCAATACATCATAGGACTCTACAAGTGTAACCACATGACGTACTCATATTATAGAGCTATCCGTGATATGATCTGGTTGCATTTGTATAGTCAAGTCCATCCGGGTGATGTATGGTGCCAGGGCATCACTAGAAGATCCAAGAGATGTCTGTATCTTAAATGGACATCTCTCCATATTGATTTTTTGCAAACCAAGACCAAGGAGTGCATCCTTACCCAACATAAGAGGTTGTGCAGGAGAATCCAACAAACTGCATTGAGGTCAATAAATCTTTCCTAAAGGTCCGACCAAACAGAAGACACCACTCATGTTATCCAACATCACCGCACTTGGTGACACCTGGTACGTTCGTATGGCCTAGTTGGTAAGTCTATCATTCGAGTAGCAGTAGCTTGGGAAGTTCCACTAGTAGTTGTTCTGATCCCAAGATCAACACTACTAGTGCTAACAATACTAGAAGCAACTTGCACATCCTCTTTGTTTTCGCAAAGTGTTGATGCCAATCGTAGTACATGGCATGATGAGACCCCCAACGCCAATAAATCCTTGGCTAAGAAAACAAGAGAATGAACAAGAGACTTTGCCGCCCCCAACATTGTGCTTGATGCTACCTCATACGATCTTGATGGCTGGTCCCTACTTGCTCCATCTTCAAGTACATCGACATTGACTTGCACCTTCATCTTTTCCGTAGGTTGTCTAAGAGACATGGATGAGGTGTTCAATTCCTTAGACAATGAGAAAGACTAAGGAAGTCTAACTTGTCGGCTAACCTCTCCTCTTTGTGGATCCAACTCCATGGACTCTCCTCTAGATTCAGTAGTATGTGTTGTACTATGAGTCACAGCAACTGCACATGGTTGTGTTGTTGCGTACATGTACTCCACAACATCTCCATCATATGATGTGGAGGCACCAACTCCTGAATTTGATCTTTGTTGGACTATAGCCCTAAATTAAAATCCTAAACCCTATCTTTTGCTCCAATTGCTCTAGTCGAGATGCCATGTTCACCTCATGACTAGCCTCATGGGCTAACACTTGAGTTTGGATTGGTCCTCTATCATCACCCCTACCACCTCGAAATCCTTGTCATATTCTAGGGACTGCCGTAGCAATTCTTGTTGATCGTAATTGTTGATGGAGATCAAAATATCGATCCATCATGTGACCATGTCTGTGACAATGCTCACATGATTTTGATCCAGCAGGATCCATACTTCGACCTTGAATGCAATTCTTCTTGTAATGAGATCCACCACATATCCAACACACCATCCCAACAACTGATTGTTGACCTGAAAGGATGGCAATGGTCTGGATGTAGCAACTTCACTACTCTATTCGGATGGTCAAGACTATCCCACATGTATACCATAACCACTCTGGATTTGTGTTGTAGATAAGTAACATGAAGAAGTTTATGAAGTTGGTGAATCCTTGCTAAACCGACAGTCACCATCCTCTCTTCTTGCATGTTGAGCTCAATACGCTCAACAAGACAAAACACAATGACCAATGTAGGTGATGTCTCATGTAGTAAGTTAACATCTCTCACTTTACATCTCAATTCCATGTCCAATATCATATACCAATATTGGGCAGTTTATCAGTGTTACCCATGGGGTGACAAAGATAAACCTATACATTCGAGTATACACCTCTCAAAGATTCTCGCAATCTTCTATTAAAACTCATGTAAGCCTCGTAGCTTGTCAGTCCTCACCCCTTGATAGTCTCTCCTCAACCGTGCAAAGAACTCCAAAATAGGGTTAAAGATTGGGACCTCTAAACTCTTCCCAACTCGACTAACTCCAACCATATCATCAATATCACGTACAAAGGATGAACTTGCATCACCAAACACTGTGCCCGAAGTAATAGAGATGTAGTTTGGAGATCAATATTGTATCTAGAACTCCTCATGGTGTTCATGCCAGAATTCATCATAATCATCCATTGGCGGATCCTCCAAATGCTCGAATAATCCCTTCCAAGCCATGAACGGACTTAACAACGTAGAGTTTCGTATCCGCTGTAAATCTCACCATGAGTCAAACTCCTCGATGAAGTCATCCAACTCAATAATGCCAATTATACACGAATATCGTCTAGGACCCTAGGTGGCCCCATAGATATTTCCACAACAACGGGGTGTGGTTCACGCTCCAAGATATCACCATGCTCAACTCCGTCACTCTCTGAAACCAAATCAGAGTCTTTTGTAAACCTCAAAGGCCAAGATTGATACCACACTGTAGCCAATTCTAATCCAAGCAGTCTCTCCTCCAGAACCTCCAAAGACACCAATGTGTCACCGCCACAACTATACAAAAATAGGTCCCCAACTGGAACCAGAAACCACAACAAAAAGTATTTGAGGCACCACAAGATGCTAACACGAAGGCAACCTAAAACCTACCATCACCACAGACATTCGACCAGTCTACTTCTCGTCAGCTCTCCAACCCTATCCCCTCATCTTCGAATATCCTTTTGGAAGGTCTCCAAAACTCCTCAAAACGTCAAAAAAGTTACCCAAGTGCCCTCATTGGCCCAAACTCCAAGACCAATGAGAATGAAGAGTGTTAATTTGACCTCTAGTGTGGCCAAATTAGCTCCATATTAACTAAGAGCTTTACAACTATCCTAAACACACTACTTAACCATCATATATACAATATGAGTTACCACTAATAAAAAATCAAAATGATAACTCGAAACCGGCTAAGTTTTGTCTCAATGGAGAGAAACATGGATAGTCTAACTGGTCCACAAATCCAGCCTCACTATCGCAGCACACAACATCATTAACACTCCAAACAACAAAGCATCAACACAAATAAACGTGATGCATAAATAGCAATCAGAGATGGAGGTATATCAATCACAAGAAACATAAATAACAATACTCCATCTCAAAAACATCCATCAAAGGGGTCAAACCAACCCAACACGGACTAACATAGCCTCAGCAGGATATTTGAAAATACAAAAACTTGATTTTGGAGTTCTTTTGCTCTCCATATCGATAATCTAATACTGGTAATCCAACTGTATACGACATTGCTTTAAACTAGCTTTTTTCAATTTGCTACCTAACGTAATTTGTATTTCCAAAAATGGACACCGTTTGAAACTTCTGCGGGACTCTGAAAATCTTCAACTTCAATGCTCCAAGAACTCACAGTTCTCATCACAAAATCCTATTTGAGTTTTCAAAGTAATCTTTTCTACTCTTTATACATTATTGTATGGACATTTCTTCACTTTGATAACGCTTGAGAGCCTAGCTGTAGAAGAACCCTCCTAAACCTCGTATGAGTTGACAATCTCTTCTTCTTCTACTCAACACTCCACATTCAAGAGCACTCCACATTCAAGTTCATTACAACCAGTAAAACTTCAAGAGAAAAAGATTATGATATCCAATTATTGGACCAATAACTCTCACCAAAACTTCAAAGAAAATTTGTCTATAACCTTTTCATTTTCTTGGAAAAGTTTCATATGTTTCTCTTCTCTAGATCTCTCAAAATAATTATCGAATTACACACAGTATCACAAGGTGATATGCATACCCCTGTGTATTAAAACCATCACATATCCCAATCCAAGATATGATCTCTGTACTAACTTCATGAAAGTCAGTGCAATCTTGCAACTCTGACTATATACACTAACTTCAAGCTATCAATCCGTACTCAAAACTCATCCAATTGAGTCGAAATTACAATCCAAGCACAAGCGTGAGTCGTGAACTATATCTCAGTTGAATCAGATCTCTCAAAACCCTCGTAGGATTCTCAGAAACAACTAAATACACTCAAAGATCTAACTACAACGTGGGCTCAAGAATGGATGCATTTGAGGGGTTTGTCACTTTGATATGGTGATTCAAATATAGAGAGGGAACTACAAACGGAACCGGGGAGTTTATAACTTGAGAATAATACTCCTCGTCAAAATTTCTAACAATCAACTCTCTATGGCTTATTTTTGTTTAACAAAAGTGATGGATTGGAACCCATGTGTTGAAAGCCACCGCTACTGGTAAGTTCAGATCCATAGTGCCCAAACTAAATCAAAACATATACTGTTAGGTCCCAAATTGTGCCGTAAGAAACAACTAGAAGAATAATCGGGTCTGGAGAGTTTATCACTTGTTGCATAAATTTATCTCCAAAGTGATATACTAACCACGCCCGAAAGTGATCACAATGAAGACATCGGATGTTGATCACAAATGAATTGGGCATCGATACATCTGGAGGATCATGTTGTCCTCTATCCATGTCCTACGTCGGCTCCACTTCAATCAGATAAGCTCCTTAGTCAGTAAAGTGATGTGTCTAGGTCTCTCCCATACCCTTTCCACCCTGACTACGCTTTATATCTGAGAAGATCCAAGATAATATCTCTTGGAGCCTTTTCAACATACTTGCCCTACAGAGTTGATCCAACGGTGGGCTCTTAACAGCCTTGCAATGCACCGTCGGTTATCATAACCTAAAGTATCACCGTCATGACAACAACTATGAAGATGACACATGTCATCATAATCTCATAGTAGCCGCGTCACAACACGATAACGTCAATACCGCTCATAATCATAGCATAAAAGAGAGATTACAGTAGAGCCAAACTCTCAACTTTGGCTCAAATTCAAAAACTGCCCTCCAAGGAGCCCTAATTCAAACTCTACCCCTTGAGCCCCATGACTCCTATCAGCGCTATCGTCCCTAACAGCTGCTCCAGTGCTAACTACACAACCGGCTCTAACGGTTGTATATGCTCCTGCATATGCGCACTTACCTAACTAGGGATATTGATACATAAGTCGTGACAAATTAAATTTTTTTTATGTGTTGGGTTATGCTTCTGAAAGTGATATTAGTATCACTTCTAACCATTTTTTCTTTTCCCTTTCACACATATTAAGTTTGTGGAGGAAACCATGGAGCTTGTGCCTACAAAGAACTTTTGGAAGCATACAACAGTCCATATTTATTGGAATAAGTTTGTTGGATTTTCACCTGTGTTATTGAGGAGTTCAACCAAGAGTATCAAAAAAATATGTTGAAGATTTACATGATACTAAACTGTCATAAAATCTTCATGATTCGCGGAGGGGTAAAGAAATGTGATTCCTCTATGTGTTTTGATTGTGCACTGGAATACATGCTTCCTGATTTAGTTGAAGACTACATGAAAAGCGTAGAGGAAAACTGTCCAGAAATACCACAGCCTTGATCTTGTATGGTCCCTCCATGACATGATTTTTACAATCCACACATTTTTGGAGTTGAAGGGGCAGAGAAAGGTAGTGTAGCCCCAAATAAGAAATCACCCAAGGATGTTACTTACCTCATCACGAAGGTTGCGGATTAAATCAAGATTGTGGAATGGATGACACTCCAACTTATTAGGGCGGAGATGGATGTCATCAGCCTCCCCCAATAGCGTCATCTGTTTTGGAAAATCAGATCAAATCTTGGTGACGCATACGCAGAGAAAACACCTGTAGGTAGATAAGGCCTCACAAGTGAGGTTTACGCATCATAAGACCAGTGCGAAGATGCAATCTATCCTAGACTGTTTTACACAATGCATGCACACCAAGACTGATTCGTACGATTTTGAATTTGAAGAGCCAACTGGAAACTGTGGAATCCAACTTCTTAAATCATAGGTCGCCTTTATAACCAAACAATGACAGTATAAATCTTCAAGGAAACAAACTCTACTAATCTGAAGCGATGAACTGAAAGAGAACAGGCTCGGACAGATCTACCAACCACTTGGCAGCAAACAAAGTCCGTGCTAAAGCCAAGGACGTTTCAAAGAAGACGAGAATTACACGTGCGGAACACCTGAGCAGAATCAAATTACGAGGACTTTAAAAACCATGAGTTCAGTCATAAATTCTCGACCCTGCGTCTGCGAACCGTCGTTAGCCTATAGAGCCGGGGCATGTGAAAGCAACATCTAATATTTGACGGTTAGGTGCTGTATAACATATTTCCCATTGTGATACTATTGGTGACTAGCCCCATGTTGCCGGCTTGGTTCCATCCTTGTACGCTTTTATGGGGTCTTCCCATCCGTTTTGTTATTATACTTTGTCCCCTCGAAAAAAAATAAAAATTGACGCTTCTCCACTCGAAATGATCAAATTCCCCTCTTCCTACGTCATATCATGACGTTGGAAAGTGTCTTTCTGCACAGAACGCTGCCCTTGAACCTTTCGGACAGCAAAATCCAGACCGAATGAGATGGGCGTGTCCCTTTAAGGGTCCAAGGCTCCCAAGTCTATGGCTCGGTTTACTGTAAGATGTTCAGTATAAGGATATCGAGCTATAATGGTAGTTTTGGCTAATACAACTGTTTCCACAAAGACGCTCTTGGTCTTAGATCACGTTGTGTCTCATGGCTCGTAACGTGGGAGGTTCTTTGATCCGAGAAAATAGAAAGTTTAGATTTGTACCTGTGTGTCTATGTGATCGTTTCTTCTTCTCTGATGACCTTAGGATTCAGATTATACAAGTCAGTGTTGCTCAGTGAAAGCAGAACTGAGTTTGAAAACCCGGTAGATTTTCCTGATACAACTATTCTCATTCGTCTGGACAATTTTTCCTAAAATCTGTTTATACCTTGACAAATGTTTAGATAGATTGGGTTTCCTGCAATCTTCAGCATTCGGCTCCAAGCAGAAAATCGATGTAGGTGCAGGTTCAGGATCTGATTGATGTGGGCAATCTGGCGCCAAAGCCCCGAATGAAAAGCTGCCGTCAGTCTCAGTGATTCCAAAGGGGTTTTAGCCCCGAGCTCTTGGCTCAGCCGATGGGTCGTAGAGTAATATTCAATTGGACATCAGAGTCCGAGAATCAGTGATCGGCAGTGAGCCTTGGTCTGTGGACCTGGTGTAGGCAAACAAGTGCTGGTCAAGGCGTTGACATCTGCATGACATGAAATTGTTTTATGGCCGCCGGTTCTACAGCTTTTGACTACCAACAGTTGTACGCATCTCAAGATCAAGACTATTTCTTATTCCGTACCTTGCAATGTTGTTGTATATTTCCTCACTACGTGATCAGTTGCTATTCAATTTAAAACTTAGGACCCACTCATCCCCGTCCACCTTCTTGAGTGCTGACGGAGACATAACCAGGACACCTAAAAATGTAAGATAATATATATTGTATGTATACACGTCGTATAGCTACGGACTGAATTGAGACAGTCAAGACTCACCTGAAAAAGAACAGATCTTGCCAATATGAATCAACCATGTTGTGTTCGTGGTCCACACACACTCATAATCAGAACGCTTTAGTGTTCAAAGAGCCTTGTTAACGTAGTTTTAGTGTCATCAACTTCAAGATTTCCTAATGATAGTCACCATAACAAACGTGTATGCGGAATACAAAGAGATATGGGATTTTATCTTGGAAATAGAATTTTCTCAAGTCATGCATTCACATAATAAGAATGCATTGGTGAAGCGATGCAAACTTTATACCATCATATATAGTATGTGTTGTTTCATCAAGAAACAGATGTATTACTCAGAAGTGCGGTTGGAAAAGATGAGTCAATTGAACTTATGAAGGAGTTTCATGAAGTCTCGGTATGTGGAGGACACTTTGCAGTAAAAGTAACTGCATTTAGGATCTTAAACTGCTTCAGATCAGTTGCCACCACGTACCATATGCTCATTCTACAATACTGAAAGTCTTCAAAGGGCGGAAGAAATCAGAGAGTCATGGGATGATGTGGTTAGCAACGTGGTAGTTCAATCCAATGCGTGACTACGCCTCATTCCTTCCTCCCTTCCCTTCCCTTCCTCCCTTGACACAATCCATCACCACCTCCCCAGTCTCCCATTCCCCCGCATTCTCTCCGACTCTAGAGTGTGTGTACATCACTCTCTACTAAGGAGGTTTGGAGAGGAGGAGGGTATGGAGATTACGGGGAGAAAGAGAATAGAAAATGGTACTATAATTTCTTGTATATTCTGTGGCCACACTTTGCCAAATATGGAGAGTGAATAGTACATTCTTTTCGTATTTCAATTTGGCTTCAATTGGTACCTAAATTGAATACTATGGAGAATGATATAGTGAGATATGAGTTTTTTTTATTTTTTTAGTGTTTGGAGTGAATTTTGAATGATTTTTCTTCAATTAGACATATGGGTCAAGTTTTTTTTTGTTTCAATCTCTTCCTTTTCCTACATTGGTTATATTGAAACCTAGTTGGAAAATTATAGTGATCTGAATAAAAAGTTATGAATGTTTTTAGATTTTAGGATTTTCATAGTTAGCATTTTCCGATGTGAGATGGGGTGTTAGGGCGTTGTGGTTCTGCAGGTGGGAAGAGATACATGATGGAGTGTTGGATTTCTTTATCGTTCACTTTGTGCTAGCTATAGCTTCACTTTCTCTCTTGGGACCATCAAAAGTAGTGCGTGATACACCATGTCCGGTGTATCATTGTCTCTTTACCTTGCAAGGGGTAAAGACCCATGTGATAAAGATGAACAAAATTATGATTGGACTACTTAGGATGAGCATGTGAGTAGGATGGTCACATCGATTTCGGTATTTGTCACTTAGGGGAATATGCACACTACATCGATTACTTCGTTGAGCATTCCGGGTATACCGATCGGATCGTGTGAGTGGTTAGCTTCCCATGTAGTTCGATTCTATGACTTTTTGATACTAGATTTCCATGTCCACTTTGATTCCATAGGTTATACCAATCCTTGACTCCAATTGCTTTCAAATTTCATGTGAAGTTTACTTATCATCTTAACTTCGACTGTGAAAAGTTTTATTGAAAAAACTTTCTAATATCAAAAGATATAATCTCTGTACTAACTTCGTGACAGTAAGTGCAATCCTGCAACTCTGACTGTATACACAAACTTCAAGCTATCACTCCGTACTCAAAACTCATCCAATTGAGTTCAAATTTCAATCCAAGCCGAAGTGTGAGTCGTTAACTATATCTCAATTGATTCAAATTTTTCAAAACCCTCGTAGGATTCTCAGAAACACCCCAAAAACACTCAAAGGTCTAAATTTCTCTCTCTATCTTTGAATCATCATATCTGAGTGACAAATCCTTCAAATCCATTTATTGTTGAGCCCACGTCGTAGCTCATCCCGTCAGCTCTCCAACCCCATCTTCAGATCCCCTTGAAATATCTCCAAACTCCTCAAATATCTCCAAACTCCTCAAAACTACTCAAATATCTCCTTTTTATTATATCAAGAATTGCACTATATATTTTTTCAACTTAATCATATATAATTAAAGATAGTAAAATTCCAAATAAATTATATCATAAATTAATACCACACTTTATGTTTAGTCATAATAAATAAATATAGCTAGAAACCTATATGTTTCTTTATTACATTTGAGACTAACTTTATGAGATATTTATAAAAATATTTGAATGTCCCTTTGGAATATCTCCAAACTACTCAAAACCTCGAAGAAATTACCCAAGTGCCCTCATGGTCCAAACTCCAAGACTAATGGGAATAAAGAGTGTTAATTTGAACTCTAGTGTAGACAAATTAGCTTCATATTAACTTAGAGCTTTACAACTATCCTAAACACACTACTTAGCCATCATATACACAATATGAGTTACCACTAATAAAGAGTCAAAATGACAACTCAAAACCGGCTAAGTATGAACAGAATTACAAACGGAACCGGGGAGTTTATGACTTGAGAATAATACTCCTCGTCAAAATTCCTAACAATCAACTCCCTATGGTCTATTTTCGGTAAACAATAGTGATGGATTGGAACCCATGTGTTGAAAGCCACCACTACTGATAAGTTCAAATCCATAGCGCCCAAACTAAATCAAAACGTATTCTGTTACGTCCCAAATCGCGTTGTAGGAAACAACTGGAAGAATAATCGAGTCCGAAAAGTTTATCACTTGTTGCAGAAAGTTATCTCCAAAATGATACACTAACCATGCTCGAAAATGATCACGATGAAGACACCGGATGTTGATCACAAATGGATTGGGCATCGGTACATCTGGAGGATCATGTTGTACTCTATCCATGTCCTACGTCGGCTACACTTCGATAAGATAAGCTCCTTAGTCAGCAAAGTGATGTGTCTAGCTCTCTCTCATACCCTTTCCATACTGACTGCACTTTATATCTGATAAGGTCCAAGATAATATCTCTTGGAGACTTTTCAACATCCTGACCCTACAAAGTTGATCTAACGGTGGACTCTTAACAGCATTACAGTGTGACGTCGGTTATCCTAACCTAAAGAATCGTCGTCATGACAATAGCTCTGAAGATAACACATGTGATCATCTTATCATAGTAGCCGCGTCACAACACGATAACGTTTGATCTAGATAGTTCGGATATCTTAGGTGCTGTTGTATATATTTCCTATTGTGATACTATTGGGGCCTAGCCCCATGTTACCGGTTTGGTTCCATCCTTGTCCGCTTTCATGGGTTCTTCCCATCCCTTTTGTTATTATACTTTGTCCTAAAACTATAGCAAGTTTTAGCAATAGTTTCACACCTTGTCATTATTACTACATCCCTGCACGCCCTTTGTGTCCAGTCTAGATCTTTTATCAACACCTATTTGTATGAAACCGGTAAAAACCACGCTTAACGTGAAATTAGCATGTCAGATTGTTGGAGAATTGCTTTCATTCAAGCAGCAAGCAATACCATTTTTTGCTGCAAAACTTTCAGCGGAAAATGAAGAATTTGAGCACCGCGTGCTACTTTGTTGGTGAGATATTTCCTTGAAAGATCCAGATTGAAACGTTGAGAACGGCAAGCGCCCGTTCTTGAGATAGTCAGAGGTCTGAGTGAAAAATGACGAAGGAAAGGAAGACGATGAAAAAATCGCAATCTGATGAATCTGATCTTGACTTTGGAACAGCCGGGCCCAAAAGGCTACGAGGAAAAAACCATATCTATTCTGATGAGACTCCAATACTCTCGTTGACTCTAAATACAATGAGGACAAGGAAGACTTCACAAATAGTAGCATTACATCGTCCATGTGGCTGGTCTCATAAGTTTCGTATACAGCCGGTCCACATACCAGACTAAACTTTTGAATTCTCTGTAACCGTGACCTTCTAGAGTCTCTGGCCTAGTCTCTGGCAGTAAAAATTCCTCATAGTTGGAGCTAGAACAGTCGTTCATTCACAGTACCATGAATACTTTCTACCTCAGCTCGAGAGGCTCACAGAGCTTTCTGTCCAGTACCTTCTGCGCGTACTTATCCGTTCTATGACCCAATCACTTTTACAATCTTTTGGTAGTGATAATAGCAAAAGACTTTTTCCATGACCAGCTGCATGCGCAGCTGGTCATCCCGAGCTCCTGAACTTCATCTTCGTCATATATTCGATGTACTAGCATTCTGTAAACTCTTCAAGCTGCTTGCAACGTAGCAGATAAAGCACCAACTTTACCGTCTGCGACAGGTGTCATGACTTCTAGTCCATACCAGTTTCCATTCTTCTGATGCTCTAACAGAGATAGTTGAACAGTTGTGAAGTGGCTCTCAGTGTTACGATGAATCTCATACGCATCGAGGTTCCACAACTTTTGGACACCTGTGAACGTCTAAGTTTTGTTCAATTCGTGCGAGCAGAAGCATTGTTGCTGTCCTGGGAATAATCAGAAGTTTAGGAACCAAATGAGAAGTAGATTTGAGTAGGTCGTGAGGCCAGGAAACCATCGTGGATGCCAGAAACTTAGGATGATGGTCTGTCGATCATCATCTCAAGGATTCGTTGCCGCCTATGTCACTTTGGTACTTTTGACATGCGTTTGCCTTACGAATGCGGATGGTGGAGATCTGGAACTGCTGAAATTATTCAGAAACAACGTCACTGACAGGCGGTCCGCACTCACCACTTGGGGTTCACCGAGCGGAAATTTGGGGTTCTCGGACATCCTGAATTCCAGTGTCGTTCCATGCCAGGGCGTTAATGAGACTGGGTACTACCCGGACGGAACAGTTTGGTATGAGGGAGTCTCCTGCTCCGGTGAGAAAATTGTTGCTGTGGACCTTCACGGTGTTTTTTTAGGGGGTGCGGCAGCAAGTATCAACAATCTGGGTGGCATCAAATCTTTGGAAAGACTGGACTTGTCAGGTAACGGCTTCTTCGGTCCGCTTCCAGAAGGGCTGGCAGATCTGGAGAGTTTGACGACTTTGCAGTTACAAGGCAATGATTTCTGTTGCAGCATCCCCGAGCTACCAATTTCATTGGAATACCTGTCTTTGTCAGAAAACCGTTTTGTTGGAGAGCTTACGAATTTAACTCGTCTGTCCCATCTTTCTCGTTTAGACCTAAGTAGCAATCTCCTCACAGGGCAGCTGTGGGAGAACGCATCTCGGACGTTTTACTATTTTCTGAATCTAGCAGATAATAACCTCGAAGGGCCAATAATGTCATATTCCGCAGTGGAGAGCTTCTCCGATCTTCATATTCTATACTGGAACCTCTCTATGAACAACTTTTCCGGCCACATTCCTCGAGGGCTTGGGAATGTGAAAAGTCTGGATCTGTCCAGAAATCAGCTCACTGGTGAAATACCATCAGACATGCTGATGTCCGCCTACACAAAACACATCAACCTTTCCACTAATTTCCTGACAGGCAGCATTTCCAAAAACGATAGCTTTTACTTCACTAATTCTTCGTTGAGGGTTCTGGATTTGAGTTATAACAGGCTGGACGGCACAATTCCAAAAGCCATGGTCCTCCACCTTCAATCCTCTATCAAATATCTGAATCTTCAAGGCAATCGATTCACTGGGGATATACATGATTTGCTCACAGGTGACTTCCCGGTTCTCAGAGTGCTGCAGTTGAGTGAAAATCTCTTCACTATGGATCCCGTGTTCGGTTTGGGGCAGTTATCAAATCGAACCTTTCCTGATCTGGAAATTCTGGATCTGCTTGGCAATAGACTGGGAGGAGAAATCCCCGAGGGGCTTTACCACATGACGAGCTTGAGGGAGCTTCGGTTGCAAAGAACCAACATGAGTGCAGAGATCAGAGCGGTGAACACTACAAATTGGAACCAACTGGAGGTACTAGACCTCAGCAACAATGAGTTCAGCTGGGGCGAAGGGACGAGCTTGCAGCTCATGTTCGATACGTATTTCCGGATCCGAGAGCTGAGGCTGGGGACCAACAAATTTTCGGCCACGAGCCTGCCAGAGAGCGCGCAAGGCAATTCGATCTTGCACAAATTAGAGATACTCGATTTGCGAGAGAGCAATCTAACAGGCTCCGTATCCCCTGTATTTTACAACAACGAGCACCTTCCTTCTCTGAGATACCTCGATCTATCAGGCAATCGTCTGCAAGGACAGCTTCCTGACTCATTCGACCAGATGCCAAACCTGGTCCACGTCGACGTCTCGAACAACGACCTGTCGGGGCCACTCCCCAAGTCTCTGCAAGCTCTAGCTCTCGCCAATCCCCACCTCTTCGCTGGGAATCCAGGTCTGTGCGGCTACCCTCTGACGGACTGCTCCAGAGGCATGGAGAAGTGGGAGATCGTAGTCACAGCCATCATCTGCGTGGTGGTAACGGGAGTGAGCTGTTTGTTTCTCGGTTGGGCATGGCGGCGGAGAGTCGATTCCAAGCGGCGGAAGCAAGACGAAATGTTGATCGCCCATCTCCTGGACAGAGAGGTCGCCGTCCTGATGCCCTTCGGGCACCTCAAAAAAGCCACGGACAACTTCTCGGATCGGTTTCAGATCGGGCAAGGAGCGTTCGGAACCGTGTACGTGGGAACGCTAGAATCCGGGACCGTGGTGGCCATCAAGAAGAGCAGTCAAGACGGATCGTCTGAAGGTAAATTTCAGTTTCTCAACGAGGTGAAGATTCTGTCTCAGGTGAACCATCGGAACCTGGTGCGACTACTCGGCTGCTGCTTGGCGAGCAAGACAGCTCTGCTGGTCTTCGAATTCATTTCAAACGGCACGCTGCAAGAGCACCTGCGCAGAAAGAAGGGCAAGGCACCGTTGACATGGGCACAGCGCTTTCAGATTGCGGTGCAGACCGCAGGTGCACTGGACTACCTGCATTCGTCGGCGAATCCTCCGATCTATCACTTGGATGTGAAATCGTCTAACATTCTTCTGGACTCCCATCTAAATGCGAAGGTGGCGGATTTTGGGATTTCCAAGCTCGCTCCTGCTCTGGACGCCACTCACATCACGACCATCGGACAACTTCGAGGCACACTCGGGTACATGGATCCGGAAGCTGTTATGAGATCCACTCTCTCAGGAAAGAGCGATGTCTACGCCTTCGGCGTTGTGCTTCTGGAGCTCATCACCGCCAAGCCTGCCGTGGACCTCTTTGAAGACGAGCCAAACCTTGCCATGAGAGTGGTAAGTGCCGTGCAGGCTGGGCAGTTGGAAAGCATGATCGACTCCTCCATCTCGGCTACGTTTCAGACAGCCGACGGGAGGGAATCCATCTTGGGCATGGCGAATTTGGCTGTCAGGTGTTTGAAATTGGAGTCGAGATTCCGGCCTACGATGAGAGATGCCTCGAAGGAGCTCCAAGGCCACATATTTCCAGAGGGCTGGCTTGGATCCTCTAAGGAAAGTTTCGGGTTCGTGAAAACTGTGAACGAAGACGACGGCGACTGGGGCGTACAACTTTCAGAATACAGCTCCAGAACGTCGACGACTGGAGGTTCCTTCACAAGCAGTAGTGGGGATTCCGACCCCAGCCCTAGGCCCCTCCCGAGACCGTCCATCTACGGGGTATAACAACACCAGACATCTGCTGTTGCCCCTCAATGACTTCGCTTAAGGTTCTCCTAGGTAGCTCAATCAATGTAACATTTAATTTTCAGATTTCCGACTTCCTAGAGGTAACGATGATCAGGGTTTGAACATAGGATCTAGAGTAGGAACTTGCCAGATCTGGAGGCAGCCTTTGTGGGGAGAGATGGAGATCAGTAGGGTTCTTGCATGTACGAAATGCATGCAATCTGTGCATTCTCATTCTTTGGATGACATTCAAGTCTTTCTACCAGAAATCACGTAAACTCGTTCAAGTCGCTCCGTGATGCTCGTAAAGCTGTTGTTGAATGTGTTCGATGCTAATGCTTTGTGATCATTGTGCTGCGTAAAACATACTTCCCGAGAAAAATTAAATATTTTGTGAATCGTGAATCCAATTTTGATTGAGACTCTTCTCGGGTACCCAACTTTAGTACGAAGAAAGATTATGTGATAATAAATATGTAAAATTAATATATTATCTAATTCAACTCAAAATTCCCATTTGTTCAATTTCGTTCCCCAAGGCCTGCGGTCCCCATTGAAATAGAAGGATTCTTCGAAAAGTTTAAAAATTAATTTAATTTTTTATTATACATACACAAAATACCCAAAGAAAGTTTTAAAAAATTGATTAATAAAGTTTTTTCTTACTTAGTAGCCGTGTGAAATGAAAATCTCATGCACGGTTTTGAATGAGAGAAAAAAGAATTTTTTTTCCTCATATACGCGTGCATACAAGATCGTTAACTTGCTGTGGAAGATTTTGAAGATAAATGGCATATCTAGCTACGTAAAGTAAAACATTTTCCTACATACGCTAACCTAGAACTAGTTTCCAGCCATGCATTGAAGATCCCCAAATTGAATAAATTGGAGTTTTAGGCTGAATTAGATGACATACTAATTGTACATATTTATTTTCACATAATCTTTCTTGATCCAAAAGTTGAGTAACCAAGAGGTTCTCAATCAAAATTGGATTCACAATTCAAAGTATTTAATTTCTTTTGCTTATGTATTGAATGTAAATGATATTACTCTATTAGGGGATCCGGATGTGATGTTTGGTTTGGTATACTCTCCTCTATGTATTGCTTGTTGACCCACGCTTGACAGCCTTTGAAAGTAGGATCATGGTCATTTTTGGTGCCATCATTGGACCAAGGAACTTCGAGTGTGTGATAGCATCTTTCTGGATTTCATGTGGAAGTTTAGGTTTATTATCTTTGGAGAATACTACACCTATAGCATTTTTGGCTAGTTTGACACTCTCTATATCTTTGTTATCTTTCCGATTTATAATTACAAATAAACATATCTTTGAGATGTATAGGAAGGATGTGGATGCAAGATCATTTCCTTTAAAAGTACTATTAATACATACGAGAGATGTTTTATCCTCGGAGATACGACATGAGCTTTTGTCTTTTTTCTCTTAGCCCATTGATTGGACTAAATGTCTATAGTCTACTTAGATAGATCCACAATTTCAACAGCCTCTACATTCATTCTTAATGGATCCGGCTATTCCTCGTACTATGTGACCTCCGGGCTATATCAAGTTTACCTCGGATGGTTTTTGGAAGCTCATCATGATTCTAGAAAGACATGTTCTCAACTATGATCATGACTATGATGCACATTCTTACACAAATTCTCAAATTTGAAATTCCATGTCAACTCCCAGAAAGAGTAAAATATCACTCAAAAGGAATAGATCCTTTATTGATGATCAAATACTTCCTAAAGTCTCAACCCTAAACAAGACTTTACTCTCCAAAAACTCACCTTTCCAAAACTAGTTCCTCCCAACAAACTTGCTTCCCAAAACTAGTTTGAGATATGATTCTCAATCTCTACTTGGAATTTTACCCTAGAAACTACAAGTAATCATCATGTAATTTTCTCTTACCAAGTTTTATCGAGGTATAGATCATAAGTCTCAATTATTAGGGTACATTCATGGAATTGGTCCACTTCTAGAAGTGCATCTACCATTCAATAGACTTTGATGTACCCAAGTCAATAAAAAGCTAGTCCAAGTCAGAGAAAGTCAAGATAACCATGTGAAATAATTTGTTTCTTGACTCATACTAAACAAAATGGTTATTCTCATCTACTGAATCAAGAGTAACTCTATATTTCTCTTCAACTTAACCATAACTAACTAAACATAGTCATGACTAAGATAAACTTAGTCACACTTTAAATATACTTACATTTTATTCTACATGTACACCCATGGTTCTTATAATACAAGTAGGGCTCATCTACGCTGTCCTATTGTGATGCGGCTACTATGAAAAGATGATGACATGTGTCATCTTCAGAGCTATTGTCATGACGGCGATACTTAAGGTTAGGATAACCGACGGCATTGTAAGCATGTTAAGAGCCGGAGAGATCTAGACACATCACCTTGCTGACTAAGAGCTTATATGATAGAAATGTAGTCGATGTAGGACATGGATAGAGGACAACATGATCCTTTAGATGTACTGATGCCGAGTCCATTTGTGATCAACATCCGTTGTCTTCATCGTGATCACTTTCGGGTATACTTAGCCGGTTTCGAGTTGTCATTTGAATTTTTATTAGTGACAACTCATATTATGTATAGGATGTCTAAGTAGTGTGTTTAAATTGGTTGTAAAACTCTAAGTTAAAATGGAGCTAATTTGGCCACACTAGAGGTCAAAATAACATTCTCCATTCTCATTGGTCTAGGAGTTTTGGCCAATGAGTGCACTAGGGTAACTTCTTCGAGGTTTTTAGGGATTTTGGAGACCTTTAGGGGGACATTCAAAGATCTGAAGAAAGTAATGGGTTGAACATATTTTTCATGAAGATTATGACTTGTCATGTATCATTTTTCTTACCATGACATGTATAGAATGCATGGCTTGAAAATACAAAATCAAATGCGATGTAGCTTTGTTTTTGAATCAAAAGAACTTCTTTTAGATAACTTGTTGAAGGCATATGAAAACACACCCGGATTAAAACTACTTCAAAATAAAAGCTGACATTGAAATAAACAAAACAAAAGCATCAAAAGCAAAAACGTATCAAAAAGCATCAAAATTGAGTCTAGTGGGGTCTATCCCAACCCTTTTGTGGGGGATGGAGGAATGGAGGATAGACCTTTAGAGCCATATATTAGTGGGCTATCCAAACTAGTGAAGGAGAATAGGAGGCAGAACAGAAACACAAACCTTGTAAGTCATTGCAAGGTCAGGTTTTGTGTCTTGGCTTACTAAAATCTCACAATGTCTTACAAGTATTGGCTGGAGAACACGGTTTCAAAAAAATTAGTTCAAAATTAATTAAAGTTTCATATCTTTATGTTTGTGCAATCATCAAGAATTTTAGAAGAGTTTATTAGGTTTTTATGGCTTTGCTCATAGTTTTGCAATAAAGTATTAGGAAATATACAATGAGATGTTGAGGCAAATGACTACTTAGTCATCTTGCTTGGAGATGAGGTTGCTATTCCACATGATGATCTAGAAGATTTAAATGTGAACTCCTTCTATACAAAAATAGAGATGAATCCTAGATGATCAACATCCAGTGAATCAACATAATATTTGATGCTTAGCGCCATCATTTTCAAAAAAAATTCCCCATTTATGACTACTAATGTTAAACAATGCATTTTTTCATCAAGGTGGCATACTTCTTTAAGACGAATCCAGTTGAGCATATGATCACGTTGTGAAAGTAATCCCACTTGTGCAAAATTCCAAAGAGTTATTTTATTATCGAAGTTTATTATAATTTTTACTCGTAGAATTTAAATTACATGTACATGAGAATCAATGATCCATATGGAGATCAAAAATATTGATGAATCTCATCACATGACACAAATACTTCATATAAGAGGCTCTTTAAAATATAAGCATCCAATGTAAGTTTAAATTTTTCCATTAGATTTTAATCCAAAGAGAAGATCAATCATGACTCCATTTGGATTTAGGGTCTTGTTTTCTTTCTTACATTTTTTACTCTATCACTTCTTATGCAAAGGGATTGTACACAATGTGATAATTTTAGATAGTTGACCTTAAGAGTTAAAGAAACGTTTTGGTTATCTTGGAAGAGGGAGAAATCTGAAAATTTTGTCTACCTTTCTCTGCTCAATCAAGCCACTAATAAAATATAAAACTCACTTTTGGATCCTCATTTTCAGTTTTGCAAACTCTTTCCTCCTTCCCAATGTGAAATTTGAGTGAATCCTTTCACAAGGAGTTCTAAAAATCTAGCAATTTAATCAAGCTAATTCCACCAACATTAGCCCCTAACTAAGACTAGGATTTTAATGAATGTGAAATAGCTCCTTAAGCTTCAAAAATAGCTTTGAAATAACCCTGAAATCTCGGAAGCTCTCATTATCTTCTTTGTTATTTTGCATTTTGTAATCCAGAGCTCTCAAATCATTATGAACTTTTTTGTCAATTTCAATTTCCTTGTCTGGAGTTGCAAACTATCACAAGCTTCTTTGTAGTTTTCAAATTTGTGATGTAGTCTTGTCAAATTTTTTCATCATTTGAATATCTTTTTTGTTACATTGTACATGTTTTTTTAGTGAAGTTTATAATAAGTTTGCCTTGATATGGAAAATAACCTAGATCCAATTATATAAATCAGGAGTGGACCACAAGGTATTATGGCCATCATACCTCAAGAATCTGCTGTTTTTTTATGACACCATCTAAATAGTGAATGTTTTGTGACTTCTAGGTTGACTATATCATGCACAAACATATCGCATCACCAGATACATTGATGTAAAATAAAATATCACAATACATAGATCATCATATAGTTACACGAGTGTACCTTAATAATTTTTTGTACTATTAAAACATCCACAAGGACACTGTGCTCATAACCATGACATAAATGAGTGATTATATTTGCGTTAATTCCAATTTGAGCTTCAAAAACTCATGGTTGCCACACTAACTACTATCCATCATAGCCACACTCTCAAAGGCTTGAACTCAGAAATTTCACTTTAAGAAGCCTTAATTGAAATTCTACCCCTTGAGCCCTAGGTATCCTAATGGTGTTGTTAGCCCTAATGGTAGGTCTAGTGCAAACGGTGATAACTCCACTATCCGCTCTAATTATTATATGTGTTTAAATATGCATACACCTACCTTACAAAGGATGCTACTATATAGATTGTGACAACTATTGTGTATATGCATATGGTATCACAACATATATCATAGTCACATCAAACATCATAACATCATATATCATCATTAGTTTAACACAATCATCCCTCTAACTAGTGATTAAGTCGCTCTAACATCAGGTAACCATCTAGTTCATTAACATGATATACCCTTTGTGGGGTTAAGATCATGAGGTCAGGTGCTACAATGCCCCATTGTTAGTCGCAAGTCTGCAATCCATGGTCAAATTAGTTTGCTTATCAATCGCATTGAGGACATTTCCACCACACATTTAAAATCACATTGAGAGAATATGTCAAACATGATAGATATCTTCCTCTCGAACAAGAATCACAAATCAAAATATTTGGCTATATTAACTGACCCACATAATAAACATCTCAAGCATTGCTGCACAACTATCAGGCTTGGATCCATGATACCATCAATGTTTTGAAGATGACATCGCGCACAATTATGCACATGATCTTTCCAAATCATATCATCATGATCCTCTTTTACCAAATCTCTAGAAGTTAAATCCTCACATACTCGTAGAATTGTGAGACCAACAATAACATTCAATATGGTTAGTGTACTCTATTGCAAGTAAACCTAATCATCACCAAAATGAAATCTGCAAATGAAAGGTCGATATCCAACTCCTCATATGGTAACATAATGCTAAGTATCTCTATGTTGAGTAATAGCTAGGTTCTCAAATGCCATAGGCATAACTCTACAAAAGAATTATGCCCTTTGAGAAAACAACATAAGCCAAACATCAAGTTGATCCAAGTCCAAGACTTTAGCTTACTCTTGACAAATAGTTGTACATTAGTCTGAATCTCTACCATATATTAAAAATACTATAAGAATGATGCTAGAGATACTTGCTGGCTAAATCGATAATCCATGTCTAATCATGGTAGGTGGATGTACTAGTCTTCAACATGATCTTTTCCAAGCCAAACTTTCTTAGTCATCTTTTTACCGTCTGCACAACTCTCAATGCAAGTATTAGACTCATGATGATCTCTTGAGGTGATACGATGATTGATCAACGCTTGATCACAAAAAGCTGAAAACTCACCCACAAATTCAGTGCCATTTCAGTCATCACATCCGCTTGTGCACCAAGTAAGTATCAAAGCTAAGGACGCATAAGATGTTTCCTCACTTGATTTGTCAAGCAAAGCCACCAACTCAATCCATTTGGAAAAATGCTCTACCATGACCAACACATATGAATGATATGGTATAGTGAATGATAAAGGTCATGCAAAATCCAAGCTACAATGATAATCCGATCTTATAATTGATAAGGGATGTAACTTTGGTGTATGGATATTGAATGATGCTCAAACAAGATCACATATCATACATCTCATCACAAACTATTCCACCTCAATTTGATACTTCTCCGTCATCACTTCAAAATGATCTAACTCCTCATTAGCATGTCTAACCAACTGCACTCTCTCATATCAAAGTGACATAACACAAATATTATCATCTTCCCATACATAAAGAAGTTGTTTAGTTTTCGATATGAATCCCCAAGCTCTTTGTAAAATTTTATCTCACTCCTTGGCAATCAAAATGCCCACCAAAGTCCATGTACAAAGATACTCCAACATCAGCATGTCATCATGGATGTCTAGGTTTAACAACAAATCATGCTTTGTCTCAACGTCCAAGGATAACATATCCAGACTCTAAACCATGAGAGATATCACATAGCTCTCAAGCACCAACATACTCAAAAAAGGAAATGCATGCCAACCTACCATCATCTACTCATCAACATCACCGTGCCATCGAGACCCAATTTCATCAACTTGACTAGTATATGGATTTTGACTTAACCCATCTGTATCATGCTTCACCACTTCAAGTTTGTTGTAATGGACAAGTTACACAAAGGTTTTGCCATTTGTACAGAATTACAGTTCGTTCCCAATGGAATGAGGTGTTATCTTTCTATCAGCGACGAATATGAATATTTATGCTTCTTTTGAAGACTCTGGACATTCACAGTCCAAAGAGTGTTGTGACAGAGTAGTCCAAGGCCACTAAGTCAAATTGACAAACCATTACCCATCCATTACATTGCACAGAATTACACATGTAATTGAAATTTCACTCCAGATTTACTGATGGGAGTTTGATCACTCCTTTACAAGCTGTCGATGAGGCGATGTTCTCGATGAAGTTCTACTGCGAAGTGTATCCGAATATGGCTCATGGACGAATACCCGGGTATCTTTACATGTATTACGGACTAGTCATGGCCAATCGAATACAAGATTCAACAGCTTCTCGAGCACTTCGTTCTACCCTGACTATAATTACGGTTCTCAATGAACACTTGTAAAGAAAGTGATAATCCTACTCTAACACTACTCCTATTTATACAATCTACTCGCACTGATTCCTAATCGTTGTCTACACAGATCGCGCCCGACTACTTCTTCGGAAAGTTGTTGATCCCTTCGATGGCGTCTCTTCCCTCAATGCGAAAGCATTGACGCTCACTTGCAACTCCCTAATGTCCTTTGCAATCTCCTTTTGATGGACTTGCGTCGCTTCTTGGCATTCGCGTCTCATGGCTTTGTACATCTCCTTCCTTCAATCCTTCGAATCGCAAAAGGTGTTCATTGCCACTGTCAAACGTTCCAACCTTTCAGCCTCCACATCATCACAGTGAGCAAAAAGGTATTGCGAGCACCTACTCGTCAAGTCTTCTAGTCTAGCCGGTCTTTCAACATCGACTTCATGCAATTACTGCTTCGCCCTCTTCAATTGCTGTTGAAGCTTCTCATTCTCCCTCTCTACAAACTTCACTTCCGCGCTTCAAATTTTACAGACTTCACTGTAGGTCTACTTCACCGTAATAGCTTCCTGCGATGCCTCCTTCTTCTGCTTTTCCAGACGCTCCAATGATTCTGTCAATTGCTTTATAGTATCCGTCTGATCCTTCTTTCCTTTGGCGGTGCGGTTCAGCAACTAAATCAGCTCCATGTAACCTTCTTCATGGGAATTCCACTCTTGGATGTAACTGCTCCCCATCTCGTTCAGCTCCATGAGAACTGGCACCACCACGTTCTCCAGCTTCTGCGCCAACTGTAATACCGAAGAAAGTGGTTCTTCTACTGTTACCTTGGTTGCTTTTAACTTAGGCTCGACGCCTTTGGTATTGGACTTCGTGGCTGCGCGAATTCCTTCAGCTTCCGCTTCTAATTGTTGGGCTCCGCAATTATCTCCACACTTGGACTCCTCTTCTCTGTGGTCCCCACGGAGTCCTCCTTCATGAATATCGCTTCCTCCTCATCTCTTACTGCCTTTGGTCTTGCCTCCGAAGGCATCTCCTACTAAGTTGGTTGCACTGGTGACTGCACACCATCATCTTGGTGGGGTCCCACACTTCTCGTCGACCCACTACTGCCATTGCTCGCCGCTAGCCCACCGAGATTGCTGACTTGATTCACTTGATAGCGCCTCCTCTCCTGTGGCGTCAACCACCCCATGCGCGAATATATATATGCACCAAGAATGAAGAGATGTAGATCACTCCCTTCTCTCCCGCTCGCAGTCTCTGTCCCATTACTTGCATATTACGAGCAAAGATCTCTCTCCAATTGACCTTGATCGATCCGCCAACGAATCCCTCCACTATTCTCACCTTATGCATGCTTACATAAGTAGTTCGTTGTGGTGAGAAGAGTTGATTCAAAGTATACATTATCTTTCTTCGGAAGTCATCCCGAATAAGATCAATCTTGAAGACTTCCCTCCGAATATCGTTCGTTTTTATTCCAAAAACAAAAAAACAGTCTCCAAACCTCTAAGTATGGTACTACATTTATGTACAACTATGAAATCATACTTTTATAACATAAAAACCCATAGTGCAAGCTTTCTTGTGAGCTTTTGTGATTCCATCAACCATTTCAATGGGTTGATGATGACAGTGAAAGAGTTTTCAAACAAATAACATCTAAAATATATCATTATCCACACAACTGCAAAACATTCTACTTCATAGAAACTATACTTTAACTCTACTATATTGTTGGAGCGACTTGCATAAGCTACTACAAACTATTTTCCTTTATCATCATGTTGGATAAGCATTGCTTCCAAACCCAATATGTACTTCAAAGAGACGACCTCTAACTGAACTCCTCAAAATAAGGGCAGATGTCAATCTTTCCTTGACCTCAACAAAAACTTTCTCATGTTTATCTCCCCAACATCATTCTTAACTACCTTTGTTAGCTTTGTCAAGGCTTTTGTAATAGTGTTGAATCCTCACTCATAACGATGATTAAAGTTTGCAAGTATGAGGAAGACTTGCATCTAACTCACATCTTGGAGTTTTGGAATATGGAAGATTGCTTCCACCTTGGTTTGTTGAACTTCCAATCCTCCTTGGTATATGGTATGACCTAAGTACTGTATTTGCTCCTTAAAAAATTTAAACTTTCCAGGATGCGACTTGATGCCATAAGCAATCAATTGCTTAAAAATCTCATGCAAATGTCTCTTATGCTCCACCACTGTAGCACTATATATCAAAATATCATGAATGTAGGCTCGAGCACTATCAAATAAGACTAGAATCCTATCCATCACTCTCTAAAACTCAATAGATCTATTCTTCAATCCAAACGGTAAGAATTTCGAGGGATACAAAATATTCTTGTCATGTCTGTTAATTACTCAAAAGATTGTCTTGGTCTTATCATCATTTCGAATCCACAACTAATGATATCATGTTCATAAATCCAATGTTGTAAAAACCTTTGCATGCCTAACCGCATTAGAGATCTCCTTAGGTGTAGACAAAGCATATTGATTGGATTTTGTCTATTAATTGATAGATCGATAGTCATCACATATGCATAAATCTGTATTATTTCCATATATATCTTTCTTAATTGGCATCATCACAACAAAGATATACTCTCTATATGATATCTCCATTAATTGTACCTCAAGAAGATTTTGACACCTACTTTGGATCAAATTTCTCTCCATATCGTTATTGATAAGAACAACGAAAAAGTAGTGCATCAATTGTCAAGTCAATCCGTATATGATATCCTTTCAAACAGCCTTCATGCTTTATATTAAAAGCAAAATAGATTTTGAAACTCCTTAAAAATCCATCTATCCTACATTTAGCTCCTCCTGTCACTTCGAGACCAATCTCATTATTCTAAATCTCCTCTCCATCAACACTATAGATAGAGAACCTAATATTTAGTTGCTAAACGATAATCTGTTGAGCATAAAACTTTTTGTGCTATCTCATAAAAGGCTTCATAAGTTGAGTGAGAATAACTCCAGCCACTCTAGCTATAACCTCTTGAGTTGTATCATAAAGCTCCATAGTTTTAACCATCACTTGCTCGATGCAAAAAAACTCCAACCATACTCAAATAAGACTCGACATGTATTTTTCTAACATCCTTATAAGACCAAGGGTGAGGTCTTGGGCACTTTTTGCCCCCAATTTTTGCCTCCACTATCTTAGAATGCAAAAAGCTTACTAATGATTTTATAGTCACATATGTGAATTGCATGTGTATCAGCTCAACCAATCCAAGGCTCACAATCCACGTCAAAAGGTTTAGGTCCATAGCCTAAGCCAACACTTGAAGTTCTGATACCTCCAACAATGTAGGTACTACTGTAGTATGAGTACAAATGCTCATAACTCACTTCTTATTAAGCTATGAGCATTTAAGTCTTAATGAAACTATCACTCTAAGTCTTATTCTTAAATCATAACTTTTACACTGAAATTATAACAAATGACCAAGTTTTGTGGTATATTTTAACTTAAAGTTTGTGAATCCTTGACAGAATAATATCATCTTGTGTAATTACTTTCTCATCATGATGAATAGCATGTTGGCTTACATATTGATCACATAAGTTTACCTTAGTACTACTTTGTAGTATGTTGGATGTATTATATTAAAGAAATGTACTTCAGTTGTGTAATTACACCCTTTTGAACACTATTTAAAGTCTTAGTGTTGACATATAACTCTGAATGTAACATCATATTTTAATAATGAAAAACTCAATAGGTAATAAATGAACTAATTTCATTCAATAGATCTATTATTTCATAGTTAAATCATTTATCAATACTTTTTAATTTTGAATGAAACTAAGCTTTTGCAGGTCTATTTATTTTACAACATCACTCATATGTAATGGTAATTATGAAGCATTTTTCAAGTTAATTGAGTTGAAGACACTATTTAAACAATAGAGTCATGACATATTTTTTACTGTCTATTTGAACTAGTTTTTTATTTATAGTCCACTTGTTGAACCAGTGGAGGTAAATCAAATCAATATGCTAAGTTTTGTGCTTATTTCAGGCACTATGTGAATGAGCATCAATCACTATGTGATAGAACTATTTCTAAATATTATCCTTAAATCTCATGTTTTGACAAGAAAAATTGTTCATATGGTGAGAAAAGATCAAAAAATTAAGGTTGGACTATGAAGTGAGACCATTTAAGAGACAGAAAAATCCAGATAGCATAGTAGATGACATGCATCTTTAGTGGACTTCTTTTGGGTACTATTTGTTACATTATAGATTTCTAAACTAAACTTCAGATATTTGTTAAGATTCAACTAAGGTATTGGATGTAGATTAACGTCTTGATGTATTTCAGAAGTTATTTACAAGGCAAAAATTTCTCTTCAGATTATTCTCATGATGTACAAAAACATGGTTTTAACTCAACATAATGATATTTTGCATTCTCCTACATTCAAAAAAGTTGAATATTAAACTTTAATTTCTAGATATCATGGAGGTAATGACATATACTTAAAGTAAAGAACCAACCATATTAGATATGGCTGCAAGTTCAAAAATTTTAAAAAAATTAATTTAAAGGATGATGATGATATTATTTTTGAGGATCGTATGTATAATTATGTACTGTCATATTTCAATCATCCATGGAACTATGGATTATGATACCTATGCAAGAAGGCTTAATATGTATGTTATGTGGATCATCTATTGGAGCCACAAGTTTGTTAGTCTATAAATTGTGTTAAAAAGAATGATATTCATTATGTTTGACATCTTATTTATTAGTATTTTTCATAAATCATATAGCTATATATGATTTGATTAAATTAATTGATATTTTTAATCATATAGGTAGTACACAACATGAAATATTATGGCATTAGGTCTCCTGATGTTAGTCCATAAGGCACATATCATGTTGATGTAGTAGATGTTAATATATTATTTACAATTTAGGGTTTAATCTAAATCCTAAATTATCTTATTTAAACTTGAAATGAATATGTGAAATAAGAGTGTTAATTTCATGTTATTGAATGATAAATTTTGTATTGTGATCAAGGTGATTTTTTAATGAAACAACAATATATGTTGTGATATAATATGTATATGCACAAAAGAGTTAAAATATCATAAGTTATCTAGCGATATCTCTATTTAAAACGGTGCGCTTGTTTAAGAAAGGATTTACATGTTATAGTTATTTGTGTAGTTAGTGTCATTTGCGCTAACAGTGTTCTAGGGCTCTAGGGTTAATTAAAGCTCAAAAGAGTTAAAATTTAGATGATGAATCTTGACAAATGCAATTTTAGATTTTGATGCTGAACCTTAGATAGTGCAACTATGATTGTTAGTGTTGTATCAAAGAATCTATAAAATCTAAAATAAATTGGCTTAATTATAAGAGAGAGAAAAATTTAGACCTTTGAGTGCATTTGGGGTGTTTCTGAGAATTTTACGATGGTTTTGAAAGATCTGAGTCAACTGAGATATATTTACGACTCAGGCTTGTGTTTTGATTGAAATTTTGACTCAATTTGACGAGTTTTGAGTATGGAGTGATAGGTTGAAGTTTGTGTATATAGTTAGAGTTGCAGGATTGCACTGACTCTCACGAAGTTAGTACATTATTCATATCTTTTGATATCAAAAAGTTTTGTCAATAAAACTTTTTAAAGTTGAAGTTTGGATGATAAGTGATCTTCTCATGAAATTTGAGAGCAATTGGAATTAAGGATTGGGATGTGTGATAGTTTTAGTACACAGTGGTCTGCATATCACCTTGTGATACAGTAAATCAACAATAGTTCTGAGAGATCTAGAGAAGAAAAACATATGAAACTTTTTTGAGAGATTGAAAGGGTTGTGGAGCAATTTTCTGTGAAGTTTAAACGAGAGTTATTAGTCCGATCATTAGATATCATAATCTTCTTCCGTTGAAGTTTTACCGGTTGTAATGAACTCGAATGTGGATTGCTGACGAGAAGAAGAAGAGATTGTCAACTCACACAAGGTTCAAGATGGTTCTTCTACAACCAGGCGCTCAGACGTTCTCAAAACAAAGAAATGTTCATGCGACAACGCTCTTGCTCGGACAAGGTTGTAAGCTCGTAAATCTTGGCTCAACCATGCATTATAGCTTTCTAACTCGCACTAGCTACTTTTTCTATAGCGATGAGATTACGTTTTGGTTCTGACCATCCATCTATATCTTCATTACTCACATGTAAATGTGGCACTACCTTAGATACAACATTGATCCATATGACTCATTGTCCATACGGACAATGAGTCATATGGATCCATGTCAATTGACTCCGCATGGACTCATTGTCCATGCGGAGACTAGACTATAACTACCCATGATGTCATTAGAGATGTGATGTTTGCTAGGCAGGAAATGGTGGATATCTCGCATAGAGAAACCATTGGTATATATTTCAGGCTACTCAAGTTAGGCCACATGGAGAGACCATTGGTATGTATTTCAGTTGTCTCAAATTAGGCCACATCTATACTTGGTTGGGGAAGACAAGATCTTACACGTAACTTCGTCTACATTATGCGGCAATCTTTGTACCCTGTTTCTGAATATTCTGACTCTATCCGATGCGAAAATATAAATCTCAGGTAAGAGCATTTGTCAAACAGAACTTATGGATCTATTCATTTAACGGTGACACCCACTGCATTTACTGAACAAGGACATACACCGATACTTTCGTTTGTTATCTTCATGTAATTTTCGCCATTTTCTCCCACGCGATTGACAGAGCTATAAGCTGAACAAGTGACAGGTCTACAAAATAGTTAAATTAGACTGTTATGAGATTGCTGCAATGCATTAAATCCTACTCGGTTCGCATATAGCGTGATTCGAGTAGGGTTGCCTGGTTCGAAGCTCTTTGTCTGAAGCAATTTACTCCAGGACTCATGATATTAAGATACAGCCCAGACCTGACAACGAGGGCATGCAGCTTTGTCTGTAGTACTCTCAGGAAACTGAAAGCTTTCGTGAATTGCAAGATCTAGGATATCCGTTCCGATACTCTCAACGTTGCCTTTCAACAGCTCAATAGTAGATGATTTAACAAGGCATGCATAACAAAAAGGACGGGAAGTCCCCATCAAGCCTTAACATGGATGAAACCAAATGGTAATATGGGGCTAGGCCCAAATAGCATCACAATGAAAAATATGTCCAACTGCATCTATGCACTTAAGATATTCGAATTATCTAGCTCCGAAGGTCTATATACAACAAGAGTATATGAAGAAGTATTATCTATGATTGCTTTCCTATGCATAGCATCTCTAATGTTAGTATCTCTAATAGCAATGAAAACATGTTATCTAAAATAGTCTATTCAATAAACTAAAGAAAGTGATACCTTTGCCGTCTTTGCCGTCTAGTATGGTAGGTTTTTATTTAGTCTATCATGAACATGTTTAAGTATGTCCATAGTTCATATAACTCCAAAACTAAAAGAATAAAGAGTTGATTTTTATATATACTTGGGGAACTTGGTAGGTTTTTACTTAGTCTATCATGAACATGTCTAAGTATGTCCATAGTTCATATAACTCCAAAGCTAAAGGAACAAAGAGTTGATTTTTATATATACTTGGGGAACTTGGATGGTATCCTTCCGTTTGCCATCCATACAAAGATGGATAATCATCTCATTCGAGTGACAACAAGGTAGCAGTGTTTGTATGGAGTTCACACTGACATTTCTCTGCCGAAACTTAAGGGAGAATCAACAACTTAGGATTTCACCGCCGGCCTATTAGTGTTGCCAGTCTCTTACGTATGAGTCTTACAACATCATGCAAGATCTTTCATGGGCAATATGTGATCGATCGCATACCCGAAGCTAGATGCCTCTTTCGCATGTTATTTCAGAGTGGACGGTGACGGGAGGACTATAATCACATACAACACACATGGCTAAGACGCCGTGAGCATACATCTCGAGTTGCAAGCTCAGATTCGAGCACTTTAGAGCTGCATTTCACTTAAAAGCTTGGAGTCACATGACATTTTACTACTGGCCCGGTCTTGGGCCAGTAGTAAAAGTCAAAACTTACAATAGGGTCAGAGTAGTGTCACCAGTCGAGATGGCACGAAATTGTGAATGGAGAGTCGACTCAAATGTGCTTTTTCAACAAATCTTGGAGCGAAATTCAACCAACTTTTCCGTATAAAACTACTTCGTTTGAAGTTCGTCACTTCATCCAACTTAATAATGAACTAACTTCGGCTTACAATTACGGGCAGAATGTTCAGACAAATTGAAATTGCAACAACACGAAAGTTTGCGGAGGACACTTCTCTGTTCTTGCCGGAGACCTTCCCTTCTTCGGAACATAAAAGACGACCACTTGTTGGAAACCTCACACGATCTTATCCGAAATCCGTCCTCAGTTCGACGAGGGATGCTTCCCGTCTGGCTCTGTAACGTAATACCGTAGTAAATCCTAGCCAGCGCTAAAAGAGCTTGATACCCTTGCTCTATCCATTCAGCACGATCAATCTCAATGTCTCTCACTATCCGTGACTTCTAGTTAAATGAACTTTGCTGGATCTTTGTCCTCTCCGCAGACGTTTCCACTACAACCTCTGTGGTTCTCCGATTCCTCCAGTGTTGTAGTGTGTAAATACGGCTCTTTCTCTTTCAAACATTTGCGCCTACTCCCACATTGGATCGGTCTGAGGAGCATAACTTCAAAGGATATCCACATTGCCCACAAGAGGGTTCATCAATGTCAGATAGGCTTTTGGCCCCAGCTTCAATTCTAACAAACTCCGATCCTAAAGATGGATAAGTCGAAGTGTTAGACACTTCAACATATGAAGTTGCGTGAAAACGAAACACCAAACACAATCAGGGAGGAGGTACGTGGTCTGTATAGCTGAAGGATGACTGCACTGTGAATGCATGAGTAGATAGATTTTCAATACATTCAAAACGACCATATTATCATGATTTCTTAAGTCGTTACTACGAGTCTTAGATTTGGAGTTTACGGCCACTCCGTGGAACTCGAATGGATATGCGCAAAGTAATGGTACTAGATCTTAATAACTCTACAAGCTACTTGTCCGTAGGGTCTCAAAATCAGCATGGTTCCGGTAAACTTTGTAATACGACCGAGAAAATTCTGAGAATTACCGACGACACTTTGAGATGCCGGATACGACGGCAGGTTCTTCATTGTTTTCGAGATGTAAGAATAAAACCGGCGAAATATCCGGTACGTTTTCCAAAGCACCGGAGAAGGCCGGCTAAAAAATCAATTCATATCAGAAGCGAAAGCTCTGCCATGTTTATCCATATCCATCTTGAACAGAGCACTGAGTGGAAATGCGTAAAACATATCTTGACCTAATGGGCCAGATAGTGAATCTGCCCATTAAGACCCTTAAAGTGCCAAAGTTGAGATGCGTAAAACATATCTTGACCTAACGGCCCACATACTGAATCTGCCCATTAAGACCCTTAAGTGCCAAAGTTGAGGGAGGAAGATTTCGCAGCAACTCACGGCTCTCTCCTTGTCTGTTTAATGGCGCACTTTCAACTCCAAGTCCATCCACTTGAAAGGTGAAGGCTTAGGTGCTCAACCGAGTGTTCGGAACTAAGACCCGCAAGAGCTGATTAATTCAAAGGTGATCGATCTGAGGGTAGTGGAACTTTCTACACCACACGTACCCAACTAACGTAGGGTAGACGAATGGTGTTGAAAATTCCTCTCCTTGCACATGTCCGTTCCAACACAGTTAGATAAACTTCCAAAATGTGGGTATGCACAACTGTTCGTTACGTTCGCGCAGTGGCAGAAGAGAACTAATTTATAAATCTGCCTTTTTTTTGGTTATAAAACTTACACTCACGGGTTTCTTCATCAGTCTGGTTTTTTCGAGCTAGTCGAACGCCTTGTACACGTTTTCAGAATATCATGAAAATGATGTTCAACCATCCATGTGGCAGAACCGTCTCTTCTATACAGAAAAAGTCACTTTCGTGTAAGAAGAGAGCAAAATCAACTCAGTTGAGAAAACAGAAGTTTCAACATTTCGGATATTATCTCAAACATGAGTAAACATAAACGATCGAACAGTCTGAAGTAAACTGAAAACGTCAGAATCACTATTGATAAGATTAACGAGTAACGAAATAACGAGTAAGTTGAGAACAGAAACTCGAACATTGCACTGGACACAACAAAAGTTCTAATTTGCAAAAGAGCACATGTGACTTCAGTAGAAACCCACTTACTGCAAACTTGTAGCATGAAAGCAGGAAATAAAAAATCAAAGCCAGCTCTACACAATACTGTTCGACGTCATCTGCACAGCAGCAACGACTCAGGTCTCGAACTCTGAAACAATGATAGCTGCATGTAAAACTGCCAATGAAATCAGGGACCTAGTTTCATGTAAATAAAGCATGCCACCGAACGTAGGTAGGCAGCAACATTATACACATAATAGAGATAAGCACTCGTCGGATTACATGTCACAAATTTCTAGATCTATATTTCCTTTACATATAACAGAGACGTAGACGTCGCTGCTTCTGAGCGGCCACAGTTGTAACCGGATCTAAGATATACATCAAGGTGTTATGGCTTCTCCAAAAATGTAGCTACATGTGTCTTTCTGTAAGAAAACTCTACAACGACCACATATACCCGCTGCGTCACTAGATATAGATGTCACAGGAGTAGACACAAACCAAGGAGCCGCCTGTCGGCTTCTTACAGCAGGCAGATCAAGATATAACTTACAAACAACACCCGACGCTGTCATCTGGAACCATATACAGATTCTCCATTCTTCAGACGATAGCGTAACGTATTAAGAGACTGAGTGTAAAACTTCGTAGTGTATCATACATTTAAGCTAAACAGAGGGTCGCCTTCACGGACTCGGGCAGCACTCGAGCTCGTTCGGCAGGCTGATGATGAGTACCATCTAATCAGCCGTGGCAAGTTTGAAGGTTGCGTTGCAACTTGCATTTCGCAGCTATATCGGCAAAGACTTCAGTTCCGGACGGAGCCAACTGGCAGTAGCACTGAACGTGTCCCAACATAGCATTGTGCAGCATTTTCAGTACATCACAACACTTGGCCTTGGCGCTGCCGTTCGCGAAGCTGGAGCTGATAAACTCATCGCAGGGTTGTCTTAATTTCGAAAAATGAAAGTTCTTCCTCTCGCACTGATCGACCTTGTATACCTCTGCCGAAGCTGGCTTGGTCCATGTGAGGCATAGTCCCAGCACGAGCATCACCAGAAGCATTCGAGAATCCATGTTGTGCTCGCACCAAAGAGACCACTATCTCTGCATCGAACAGGCAGAAGTGTTTCCGACCGGCTGTATCGACAACAGCTGGACTAGCTTCCTCGGAACTTCACTTGCTTACACGCTGCAGAACTGAGAAACACTAATGGACATGCAGATAGATTTGATTCCCACTCGACCACAAGCTAAATGTTTTCGACTCGCAAAATGTTAACACACCTGAGCTGTTTTGCTGGCAATTCGGGGCTTCGAAATCAATATCTGCATGAATGCTTCGCAAAGACCGTTTACTAAAATGTAGCACAAATAGTGTTTTGGAAAGTACCGGACCAACCGCGCGCGCCTGCGGCAATAGCAGGCTTGTCAGAATGCGTTGCAGAGTTTCATAAGGATGATAACGAGCGCAGCTCGATGGCTGCTATGCCGTGGACCTCACTGTGAGCCTAGACTCTAGAGTTGTGCGAGAATGAGAGAGGCTAACAACCACCGAACCCGCGGGACGCGACTGGACTCATTGGACGCCGCTGATTTTTACACCTCCACTTGAAGCTTCGATTTTGTGCGCGGAACCGGACGAAAGTGGGCAGATTTACAGTCACGTCGCACGAGGATCATGGCACTTTCCTCTATGTCAGAAGTTACATAATTATTCCTGTCAGTGCGGGCCCGTGATATGAGTGGAATTCGTACGTGCCGCACTGCAGTGGCAGGTAAAGATAATAGATTTGTAGGTGCGCGCTGTTGATCGACGCTTTTAGGAGGTCACCACTGTACCGTTCCCACTTTTGCACCGAGCACAAATTTTTTTCATGGGTGAGTTTCCTGAATGCCGAACGTACAGACGCTTTTTCTCCAGCGTCTCGTGGGTGACACCTGTGAAAGTCATTGTGACCAAGGAGTGTGAATTGTGCAAACAAAAAGTGTTAGTTCGTTATACTCATGTTTATGACAGCATGTGGGTACAAAATAGACACTAATGTAACGGGATTTTGTGCAATTAAGTATGGCAATGAAAGCATGATCTACATGAATTTAAGTAAAGGACGGGAAGACCCCATCAAGTCATGCTAGGATGAAAGCATACCATGCTAGGAATAACATCACAATGGGAAATAATGCACCTAAGATATCCCAACTATTTAGGTAAATCTGATCCATATAATATAGGAGTATCCAAAGAATTATCATTTATTCTGATTTTCTCCTACGGATTGTAAAGCAATATGCTAAAGAAATTGATAATGCATGTCCTCTAGTATTGTAGGCTAATGCACTCTCTCCTTCATGTGTCAAAATGGGAGTCCATAGTTGCATATCACTCCAACGCTAGATGAATACATAACACATCTTTGTATAACCCTATACTTAGGCTCCATTTGCCATCCATCCTCTTGGATTGGTAATCAGCCACTTTGAAACTATATCAGGTGTTGGATATGTAACTATAACATCCTCTCTAATAACTTGTTCCTCCCAACCAAATATAATTATGACTTAACCAAGGTTGACTGCAAGGGATACCAACAATCCCTCCATGTGAAATACCCATACTCTCGTGCCATAAGAAATATCACATCCCTAATGACATAATTGATAGTTATACTCGGAATGTGAAGTATAACTACGCACTCCAAATTGGCAACAAGTCATATGGACCCTTGCTGCATCTAAAGTAGTATCATATTCACATGTGAGTGATGAAGATGCAAATGGGTGGACTAAGCCAAGCTGGAATCTCATTGATATAGAAAAGGTAGTTGGTGCAATGAAGAAAGTCATGATGCATGATCGAGCCAAGATCCATGAACTTGCATCTTTGTTTGAGCAAGAGCGTCATCAAGCTCTAGTAGTATGAGGAATGGCCAGAAGTATACTAAAAGAAAGTATACAATTTGTTAAAACTATCGATCCATCAAGGTAGACGATAGGCCTATAATCCAATAGGTTGACAAAGAGAAAAATGGCAAGAGCTCCTATTGTACCTCCGGGAACAAACCATCTTGTCTATAGTAATTATACATGTAAGAAAAATGATCCCCAATACACGTCACTTGTATAAATCTCAAGCATGATAATATTTGCAATCACAAACCAAGAGTATATTAAAGGTGACAAGACTACCCAACTAACCAAAGATCTATTGATGTAATCTCTTCCATCAATAAAGAATCTACCCCTCCACACGAAATTGAGAAAGATGTTTATTTTCATGCCAAATCTCATGTCAGACACTCTCGAGAGTAGTTGGTCCGATGTCACCAAAGATACCCATGATCATTTACCAAAGGTTATCAAGCGTGATAGGAATACATATGAAAGAGCAATAGTGTGAAGTAGATCAATCCACCTATCTTGGTAAGTGGGTTGCTCATTGACCTACATAGGTATGTCAACGCAAGAGAATATATAAATTTATCATGATTAATGCAATGCATGGACTTTCATTATTTATGCTCTATGTTTTAAACATATAACATCAGATCAGGAGAACAAATATGTCAAGTGTTAGGATGTCCAGCTAGCTTTTGATAGAAAACTTCAAAGCGGAACACTCTCTGGATCTATAATCTCTCTATTTTTGCCCATTGCTATGTCATATGTAGTCGAAGACATATGTTATGGAAAGTATTAAGAAGCACAAAAAATTATGAAAATGAAATGTAACCAAGAGTTGGATGTGCATGACATTTTATTAATTGGAGTATACGGGTATATAAACGACATAATCAATTGCAATATATATTTTCTTACAAACTTGCACTAAACTCTCGTAAGATAAATATGAAAATCATATTAAATGCAGTATGCACTCCAAAAATCAATTATAATCTGGTTTGAACTATCTACTTATTTTAGATTTGTAATTTTTGGATCACACAAGTTTATGCTACTTAAAATCATCACTATCTTATGTTGATAGTAATATCACTGATATGATATTATATATTGTTTCATTATATATTTATTAAAATTAATCCATCACATATTATGACAAATTTTGTGATTATTCAAGAGTTTCACTTTTTAATATTATATAGGTCAATATTAAATTATACATGCAATATATGTTACATAATATAACTTTGATCATGTTATTCTAAAACCTGGTAAAGACTGTGTCTTTACATATCAGAAACATAGAGTTAAACAGATTTAAACTAGATATGTTATAAATTACAAAAATTTAACTAAATATCATTATATCTTAGTTAGATGGATGCAGTTTGTAGATACTAAGAGACTCTTTGAACTTGCGTCTGCATTCGATGATTGCCCGAGTTGATATCTATGAGACGGAATTCGATAAAAGGATTAGATACATAGAGCTGTCGTGCATGTGTTATCCAAGCTTACGTGGATAAACATATACAACATTCATTGTCTAGATCAAATATCACCCTCCTTACAGAGAAACATGTCATTCTCGAGGTGCAAGCTTTCTGAGGAAGAACATGGCGCTCCTGCGCGATGACAAACACGAAGCACTTTGTGGGTTCGAGCTTGTCCTTATACCATTCGGGGACTATGCAAAGAAGCTGGATCTGGACATCCCGTTCAATCTAGATATCAATGATCCATTGAGAAGTGCAAGGGAGAAGAGGCTCCATGAGTTTTAACCCGATCTCAAAGCAAGCTATTAAGTCAGGTCCTGCAGGTTATCCAGCTACAGATGCCAAGCCTTGCATATATATAGACATCTATGCTAGTTGCAAGTAAGACTGATCACTTTCTCTGGAATATCTTGCTCTTACCCATAGCAGACTTTGGAGGATCAGCGCTCCTGCTGAAATTTTCTGATTTAATGGATAAGATGAAATATATTCATTAAAAACTACTGTTACATACGTCGGGATCGGGTGGATAATGTGCAGAACATCCCTTGATGTTGTGCACAAGGACCAAACAACACTCTTATACTCTTTAGTAGTTCGTGATGTAGTCAACTAGGACGACATTTTAAAGCTGCAACAGGATGATAGAGGCTTTATATGCTCTCCTGAGTCTACTGCTTGTGCATACCTGCTTGTGCATACCTGCTTGTGCACACTAGAGACGTAAAAAGTCTCGCATTTTTTACATCAGTACTCCAAAAATGCGGCGAAGCAGGTGCTTCACTTCACTCTGATGCTCTTAATCATCGTCTAAATACCAACATTGTAACCTTCTATGCTGTTCTTCTGTTGAAACCTTGTATGCTACTATAGCAGATTCCACAGGAAACCGTTGTTTTGTTGGTGCAGTGCCGACCCAGCATCCCACCGATCTAGTTCAGTGGTCTATCGACAGATTTGACCGCTTTGGAATTGCCCGTCATTTTCAATCAGAAATGAAGACCTGCCTTGACTATGTCTACAAGTACCAATACGTCCTTCCTTGTCTGTCTCTTGTCCACAAAAATCGTGTTTCTGGTATGGTGCGGCGATGTATATTTGAGCATGTAAATTACAAATAGTGCTCATCAACCTCCTCCATCCTCGGAGAACTGATCTATATCTATGGGTAAGATTTACCTCCTGAAGTTGCATTATCCTCGACATGTCTCTATTCAGGTTTCATGGATCATGACCATAAATCTTTATGGAATCAGGAGGGAAGTGAACATTCAGATTCCCAGTTTCTAAGAATATTTCATCCGTCTACACATACTTCAGCAGCACCGGCAATGGAATTTCGTGGGCGATCACATGCAAACTTACAGACCTCAATGACTCATCCGTGGGCTTTCGAATTCTTCGTCTGCATGGCTATGATGTAAGCTCGGGTAAGTTCCCATCATTCCTTGTTGAAATCAGGGCTCGCCAAGAATTCAGTAATCTAAACTCGGAATGCTCCAGCACCTTCGAATAAAGCAATTTTTAGTTGAAAACATAATGGCCAAGTCCAATCATTTCACATGATTAACAATATATTATGAGTCCTAGAGAATTGGATTGCTCAAAAACACTGATATGTATCAACTCCCACCAGATCTTGAGTGACATTACGGCTATCTTTGATAAACTTGTGATCCAAGCTCTTGTTGAGCTTTAAGTCAACGTAAAAAAGTGCAAGATTTATCTCCATCACAACTTCCCCTCATTTTTAGATTCCTCAAGGCCTTTTGCTATGTTGTGCACATATCACATCACAACATACTTCGCTGTCACATCACAACACATACATCGTCATAAAGTGTACAACAATAATTTTTCTATTCTCATAACGTCCACAAGGACACTCCGCTCATAACCATAACATAAAAGAGAGATTACAGTCAAGCCAAACCCACTTTGTACTTCAAAGACTCCAGGTTCTGGCACTAGCTACTATCCACCATAACCACACTCTCAAATGCTTAACTTCGAAAATTGCATTCCAAGGAGCCCTAATTCGAACTCTACCCTTTGAGCCCTATGACCCCTAACGGCAGTTCCAGTGCGAACTGCACAACCGGCTCTAACTATTGTATCTGCTCATGCATACACGCACCTACCTAACTAGAGATGCCACTACATAAGTCGTGACAGTTGTCATGCACATACATATCGCATTATAACATACATTGCTGTCATATCAAACATCACAACACATAGATCGTCATACACCAACACAAGTGTATCACAATCGTCCCCCTAACTGGCGGTTAGGTCGCTCTAACACCAGGTAGCCATCTAGTCTATAACATGATATGCCCTTGGTGGGGCTAAGATGAAGAGGTAGGTGCTACAATGCCCCATCGTTAGTCAACTATTTGCAATCCATATCATGTAACGGTCAAACATGAAAGTGACTCCATTTTAAGCTTTGAACTGAAACATTCCCATATAGGTTAGTACTCGGTGATGATAAGACTCGAAAAATCTAAATTTTGAAATAAGCTGAAGCTCTTTGAGCTTTACATGGGTTCAGCGTCATCAAGCTCGATTTTAGAGAACAGACGAGAATCTACGGATTAACACATGTGCTTCGAGAAAAGAGCACATTGGTGTGCTGAACCCCGGGAGTCCAACGTAGTGGAAGGCCGGACGAAGAATTTCTTGTCACGTGCATACGTTCATTGTTCAAACATGTTACACTAGAGATTGCCATCTATGAACAATATGAAGTGTTAACATCAGTTGAGGTAAAATGTTAGATATTCTATAATCTGCTGAAATGAAAATACTAAAAAACGTAATGCTGTTTTTTATACTATGAAAGATTATCTAACATTTAAGGTCTTGATTTGGCAATTCAAGTCAAAGGAGAACCGTTTACATTACAATGATTTAAAAGTACATACATTAAAACTCTACAAAACATGCGCAGAAATGAGCCGAATAATTTTACAAGTGTGATTTACTATTAAAAATGATAATTTTATCTTGAATGGATGTACTCATCCAACCAAGACAATTTCTTTGTATTGGCTCGCTTATTACAAAATTATACTGCTACAATTTATTCATATTTCATTAATTTGTATATAAAAACTACTGTTTACTTATATATTAGTTTTATAAAAACTTTTTTTTTCCCCTTATAACAAACTTCTCCCAATTTATTTACGGGCACCCCTAGTTAGATAGATGTATTAATGTAGGAGCACATACACCAATTAAAGCTAGAAGTGCAATTAGCATTATTTGCATTTGGCCATTAGGGCCTGAACATTCTTTCTTGCAGGGTGTTCATACACTCAAGTGATTTTTCAAGATTTGTCTTGTGAAGTCCAAGACTCCAAACATTTGTCTAACAAAAATTTCTTCTGAAATCACTCACAAACTGACATGCGAGTAACACTCCAAGAATTCCGGACATTCTCCCAAAGATGACCACAAACTGACCCGTGGTGCACTTTCGCAATTCCCATGCGCATGCATCTCCCACAATCCCTTGCTCTTGCTATTTTCCTGCACAATCTATACAACCGATCTGGGAAGTACGATGTGTTTAAGCTTGAGAGGACACTTCTTTCCTGAAGCTAACTACATAAAGTCCCAGGAAAATCAGCGGATGTGTCAGTCGAGTTGAGAAACAACGATGACTATCAGAATAAAATCTCGTCGGGACAAGGTGTTTCTTGCGTTCGTTGAAACTCTGTCAAAACATGTACTCACGATACCTCACAGCCAATGAGGAAATTGTTGGAAAGCTTGAAATGCCTGAGACCTACAGTGTCATAGAACATGAGGATTACTGAAGAATGGGAAGAGAGATGCAAGTGTCTGAAACTCGTAAATCTTCAGTACGTGAGGTCTGTCAGAGTATTCTCACATCCTTCCCCTCTGCTTTATTTAGCTACACTAAGTCACATCATCGAACTGGAGTTATATATTAAGTGATTATCAGGGTAGTTTGGTCCTGGCTGAGTATCTGGGCCTCCTGGACAGATTGATCGCGACTGACGAAGACCGTGGCACCGTGTGACTCGACTTCGAAAGCCGTTCTTCGGTAAAGCTTCGTTGATCTACGTGAGATGACGGAATTCGTCAATATAATCAAAAGAGCCATTGCTGCTGAGGAGTGCTCTGAGGCAATGAAACGATTCTGCACTGAATAGGAAGAAGAGTTCCAAGTTTGTGGATTTGAATAGCACTTCTGTGCCTTGCGTTCCTCCAGACGTGTACACTATCACAGTCCTTTCCTTCTACAGTTCAAGAGCTTGAACGTTGAATGTTTCAGCGGGCTTCACCTTTTGTGAAGAGCACTGTGAGGTTCCATGGGATCTCATCCGCTTAGTCGATGCAGTAATTGGTACGATTCAAGCTTAACAAAATCTGCTGCGTAAGATCAAGATCACGACTCTATCTGAAGGTCGAAATCCTTCAATTATCGAATTCATTCCTCGAATATGGTTATGTAACCGAGTCACTGCTATAGAATTTCCTGAATTACAAGTGGCTACTGAGACAGCTTTCAAATCAACTCTTCATGTGGTTACATAATCTGACTGTGGTGGAACACTTGCTAGAAACTAGCAATTCAACGAATAGAAAGCTGTACCAGGAATGTAATTGTACACGATGCGAATGAAGTGTGATGCTAGACCAAGAATACATTCTGATGATAACCGAATTGAAATTGTTTGTTGAACACAACATAACCGATTTATTAATTACGACTCTACTGCTGTGGATCTTCAATATATTGCTTATGTAAAACTTACAGTAGTACCGTAACCTTGACAAGGTTACCATGACATGAAGAGTTGATTTGGTGATGATAACCCATTTGGCTTGTCCTCTGGTCGAAACAAAGTAGCCTCGCAACCAGACCCCTCTCACGGTTAAAAATTTCAAACTACGGAGTACTAAATAGGCTAGAATAGTTACCCATACTCAGGTTATGTCTCGCAGGTCTCGCTCGTGACCCTTTTCCCGTTGAGTCTGCATGAGGATATTGGAAAACATATGCTCTCTAGTATATAAAAGTTTCCATTCAATTGAAGGGCCATCTGGAACGAATCAGTGCTACTAGTGTCAATCCTTACTAACTAACCTTCACTTATTTGTAGCTTGAAGTTCACCGGCTCTGAGACAATTGTAGGATCACAAACGTTGGCTAAATTTCACATAAGTTTTAAATCAGTGAGATCGTAGTGAATCAGTGAACAGTGAACATATGAGCGCTAGAACATTCACAGACTAACCAAATTTGACAATTCGTCCGTCTCAGAGTGATGTTCCCCTCTAGTAATCAGAGATATTATGGTGTTAAGAGCTTCCTAGTCAGTTCCGGTATTCTGCACTAAAGACTTCACCGAACGACTTGATTGAGCATGATTATTACGAACCAGAGGTCATGAAAATCAGTGCACCAGACAGTGCAGATACGTCCTGTTTGTGATTTCGTATATTCTGGACGGCAGAAATATGTAGACTGCGAGTTTCTGATTCGTTCTCTTTCCTAGCGGAAACATGCGGTTCAGAACTGATGATGAAAGATACCGAGCAGGTACGTTAGTGAAGTTCACACTGAGTTAAAAGAGAGAAGATTCTCGACCTTAGTTGAGAGAAATTTTGCTAGCGGATTGTTCCAAAGATATATGGATGAATGCACCCACTATGACCGCAATCTTTTAGTTCGGATACTCGTTGGAAACTTTGGACTGCATACGCGTGTGACTGATCCCAGATCGAATCTGGAATGTCACATCAACCATTCCAACGTCGAGAATTTGTAATTGACAGACCGTCGCTCTTCGTTCGGCTGACAACATGTCTGCAGGAAGGACGTGCATTCAGTTGAACACTTTACAAGGTCTTTTGTGCCATCTCGTTTCACTATCTATGCCCTAAACTTGGCATATCCTCTCGATTGAAAGTTCAGTTTAGTGCAACCAAGTCTGTAAACTGTTCACAGTTAATTAACACACCAGAGAGAATAGAACCTAGTATCTATTTCCTGCACGGTTACATCTGCCCACAGGACCAGATAGCCAAAAATATTTTTTCTTGATTCGCCATGTAATTGAACTAGCAACCAAGGGTGACTCTGGAAATGAATGACTAGATCCGAACCTTTGACGGACAACGGAGTAACAACGCCTGCAAGAAATATCTTAAACAACGCGAAGAAGAAACTAGACACGCTTCTGGCGAACTCAGGGCTGAAATTTGTGACGAATTCTGCAGGACTGTTTGGCGAATGCATAAAGTAGAATCACCATATTTCTGATTAGAAAGTTGGATCTTTGTAGCGGGGAATTCTGTGAGGGAGTATATAGAGAAGTCTAAGGAGAGTCTGGAGCTAAAGTAGAAGTAAATCTCAGAGAGCTGGACCGATGTGATCGAGTGGTGTCTGGACAAGAGCCAACATTTCAAGAAGGAAATCGGAAGCAAATCTCAGCATGTTAAAGCATGTGTACTGTCAATGTAGAACAATGTAGCTAGACGCAGTCATCTCCTTGTATTTCTCTCAGTATGTTGCATGTTGCTGATCGTCACGAGTAATCAGTCAAAGAACTTGCCAGAAGGTGAGTACTTATTCTAGTATATACTTTCATCACTGGTAATAATTGCAAGTGTCATTCATTGTGTCTAATTTTCAGATTTGATATGACATGCTTGTACTGCAGAAATGGAAGACTTCCGAATAAGGTACCAGACTATTTACCCAGCTCACTCTGAAAATGAACACCACCACATTCTGCAGTATATGAAGGACTCAGAGTTCCAGGATATGTTAACCTGTTCGCGGAAGGAGACATTTATCCAGCATCCCGAAGCTATCGTTTGGAATATATTCCGTGGTGGGCATTTATCCGGTGACCTTGTGTAATCCAAATGGGTACACCGTGAGTTCTCACGATCGTCGGCTTACATAGGCGAGTTGAGGTCTTAACTAATGACCTGTCCTTGACCGAAATGGTGAAGGTGTCCATTGTAATCAATTACCTTTCCAAGATTCAGATTTATTTTGCATCTTTTCTTTACGACCTTATAAGTCTTCAGTTGTGATATATGTATCACTTCACTCGTTTCAACTCATGGCACTGCCTACTCTTACCTTTGTCCTTGATTGAGTGATACATGTATCACTTCCATTGACATTTCTAAATTGACAAAAGTAATCATTGTGACAACAACTAGGAAGAGTAAGAAGACTAAGTTTTTCGGTTGGTAATATTTTTGCGCCACAACTTTCAAAATTTTGTTAGCAGAGTTGTGGAAGATTCTAATTTAATGTTGAAGGGGAAGGGGTTCCCGCAAGAAACCTCTTTCTCAGAATTTAGTTTGCAAGGTGGTAAAGTGAAGACATGTTGGGGGATTTTGTAGAAAAACTGTCTTCACCTCTCTGAATTTCTTATGAGGATTAAGTACAGATTGGGGATTGCCAATATGTCATATGGCTTCAGGATGCAGAGTTGACAGCGACATGATTCCATTTTTTGAGGAGCAATTGCAAGATTCCTTGCAGGTCCTAAATGATTTGATATTTTTCTCGTCTCTCCACAAGCTCTATTAGGAAAAAAAATTGCTTATGTCATACCTTCACAACTCCTCATGAGTGATGTCTTGAACTTCTAAATCAGTTAACTTCTTCAGACTCTTTTGTCCAAACTGCCTAGTTCGCATTTTGTCAATACATATTTTTATGCATGACTCCATGCTACACTCACATCAACTCAACTAGGGTACCTGGTAAAAATTATGCATATGTCAAGAGGGATTAGACCTCAAGATAGCAATTGGAATTTTGTCATATACTTTTGATTCTAGTCCACATGTATGAGCATGGCATACACTTGAGTCTTGCCCTTGTTAGGTCAAAGTAGAATCCAAGCAAATCATCAATTTTCATTGTGATAGTGCAAGAAATGTCCATATTTTCAATACTATCATAGCCATAACTCAGTGTTGGTTGAAGATAGTATTTTTTGATATCATTTGATTCACCAATATTTTTGTTTGTGAGCAATTGCAATTAATCCTTCCTCACTTGAACTCATCCTCTCACTTTTCAAAATCTAAATGTAAATCTGTCACTTGTCGATATTTGTTTCTCACTTTCTTTCTCCACCATTTAATCTTGCAGGTAGCACAACAAGTAAATGGATTGAGTGCGGATTGCATGTTCTCGCTTTATTCAGTAAAATGATGGTTCGCCTGTGACACTTCATGAGGTAATCACCAAAGATAATTTAGAGACTTGGATGCCTCCAAAAATTGAAGAGGAATTGCATGCATTCCTTTCTTCTATGCTTAAGAATGTTACTTTGAAATTTTATAAAGTGAAAAATTCTCTATGTCTCATTCAATGATTTTTCAACCTTCAATGATTTCATGATGTTTCTCACAATGCATGGCAGTCATAATAGTTTCAAGTTGTTATCATTTCCTCTCTTCTCCTGAAATTAGCCTCTAGATTTTAACAAAAATTTTCCCAATGCATGTATCTTTGGACAAGAGCAACCATAGCAATGATAATGATATCATTTTTTTCTTTTGAAGTTAGTGTTCTAAAGTCAACAAATGAAGTTCAAAAACCTAGAGTAAAGTCCCAACAAGTGAACTTCAGTTAGTGATACATGCATCACTTTTCTTTCCTTCAAGCAAGTTTTTTCATTCCTGAAGGGGATGTCCTCTTTGGAGCCCTTTAAAGATAAAAAGATCAAAATTTATGATGATTTTAATATTTTTTGTTTAAGAATTTAACATTTTAAATCCAAAGAAGTAACTTTCTTTAACATCATCATCTCAAATAAAGAACATCAGAAAAAGTGATACATGTCTCACTTGTCATCCCTCATGTGAGCTTTTGCAATCTTGGAATGGATATGTCTTTCATACAGCTATCTCCGGTCATTTGTATCATAATTTGTTATGATGGTAAAATTTCTCTTAGTAAGAATTCAAAATCTTAAAGCCATAGACATATCTTTCTTTAACATCATTGTCTCCCAACAAGATTATTAAAGAAATGATACAAGTATCAGTTTTCTTCCCTTCATGAAAAAATTATCAAATCTAAGAAAGAGATGTCCTTCTTGGAGACATCTCCATACAAGAGCATCATAATTTGTGATGATGAAAATATATTTTTTTTAAGAATTGAATATTTTAAATCTAAAGATATAACTTCTTTAAACATTTGCATCTCCAAACAGAATTATTAGTAGGAGTGATACTCTTATTAGTTCTTTTCTTATGATGTTTGCTTGTCAAACGCAAATGGCTAGTTACAAACACATTATTCCCTCCAATATTTTAAACCTACCTGCATTCTTCTTTTCATTTTAAGTTGTGATTTGAGCTTTCTAGACTTGTGAATCAGAGTTTCATAAAAAAAAAAATTATTTTTCATGAATTATTTTCTCTAACATGAAGCATGCACATGCCCTTGATTGGTTAAGCCAATAGCTTACATGGTCCAAAAAATCTTAATGAAGTTTCTTGCATTTATGTAATTCTACAAAAATTCCCAAATGACGCAATTGAGATATGTTGAAAAAATATAATATTCTTCTGACCATGGTTTGTTAAAAGTTGATTAGTTTGGATTAAGTGCGGATTACCGAGTATTAATTACAACATTCAAGTCTAATTTAATCATGTTGAGTTATCCCTTCTTCAAATGAATCTGAATGCTATACAAAATTTCTGTTTTTTTTTTCTCATATATCATTAACTTTTTAAATTTCATAGAAAATTCTAAAGGAAGTGATACAAGTATCAATTCTCAATTTTCTTGATCTTATTTACATGAGGTTCAACCGTTACTATCAAAACAAGTGTATTCCAGAAATGTACACCTGCAGAAAAATAAAAAATAAGTCTTTTTTCAATTTCTTCAATGTGGCAAAATTTTCTCTCCTATATCAATTTTTCATCCGTGTGAAAAACATAAGATCTATCACATTACCTCTTTAGTTGGTCATTCTGTTAGAAGTGATACTCATATCACTTTGAGAAATGTAACCTAAAACATAATCAAAACTGGTTTCACTTTGAAAAAGTGATACATGTATCATTTCTCCCAACTAAAGTTGGTACCACCTTATTGAATCCCTAAACAACCAATGCTCTAAACTCACATGGACATAGAACATGCATTGTCCAACTCAAAATCAATCACGTCCTTGCAATCTTTAGGATCCATGAAGACAGAAAACGAGTGACCAAGACCATATTGTTCTCTTCTTCAGGATCTTGATGTTCTTAACATGAACCCTATTTGTCTCCCAAATTTGCACTTTCTAAAACAATGTGCCAGAAGCAAACGTCTTCGAATGAGTTTGAAATTAAGTGACGTTCACGATTTATGTAATCTTTGCCACTCGACAAGTATTATGAAGATGATCTAGTCTTCTTTTCTTTTTGTCTGACCACAAAAAATCCTCCTTGAGAATTTTTTGAATAGTGGGTGTAGACTCCTTTGAGACTTTGAGTATTTGCCCAAAGGAATTCTAAGTCTTAAGCCTAATCTAATGGTACCGTTGAGATATAAATAGTGCTGTGATTAATAGAAGAAAGTAAGCTAGAATAATTAAAAGAGAACAAAATATTTTTCAGCAAATTGCTTTGAAATGATTGGATTGTAGTTACATGAGGTTATCTTCTTCATTGCCATGTTGATTGTAGATGACACGGGACATCTTTTAGAAATTACAACAACTATAATGTTGCAGAAATCACCAAACGGATTGCAGGTTAACCTAGCTTTTCTTCTCTGTAGAGCCACACAACTCCCAATGTGGTCGGCCGGGTGGTCCTCATAGAATTAGACGATGAGAAAGTGCAGCGAGCGCTTTCAGTTTGTTGATGACTGAACTTTCAAAATTCTCTGAAATCCTATTGCGAGAGAAAAAGCTGTAGTAAGAACGCCGTATACTTTTGCACAATGTGCCAAATGACAATCTCAGCGAGCAGAGAGTTTTCCAAATGCAGAACCCAAGCACTCCTTTCCAAAATTGCTAAGCTAGATTCTTGTACGCTATTGTGTGTACAAAGAGGTTCGAAAGCATGTGTACTCAGACTGAAAGTATATGGCTTGATAGATGCCGTACTCATCTAGGGGAGGTGGACAGTAGTGGATCCCTGATCAGGCTAATCCAATCCAATGAACAGATGTACAAGGTTGTGTAAATTTGCGAAAACATCTGAAAGTCCTAGCTCGTTCCTACTGTATGATGCTCTCATATTGAAAGAGGCTTAGTTGCTGGTTGTTGAATAATTCTGTAACGACAAAAAAGTTTTAGCTGGGTGGAGATTTCTGTCGTCTCTTACTTTAAGAGGGTCGCCATTTTGTTCACAGATGTACTGCTGGGCCAACTCGATTGTCACAACCGTGTACAGTTCTAAGGTGTAGGTACTCAGACACTTCAATTTTTATTTTATTTTAATGATCTTGGCCCAACCTATTTCTGGTCATGTACGTATTCACTACAAGCCGGAGATCACTGAACTAAATCATATGCCGATAAAATGGGAAAATTTTTTATTGTTGTTATATTTTGATATTCTGAAGTAAATTGTAACAATTGATAAGGATTGCTTTCATATGAATCACAAGCATTGCGTGATGATTCTATTGAATCTCTTGAAACAACGAGCTTCTGAACAATGAAAAGTCAAAGAAAACCTGTTTAGTGGTTAACCAACATCGTTCGATATGTTGATGAAACAAAATCAGCCTCTTGATTGCATGAAATTCCGTGTATATGAGTTCACACTCTGCCCTTGGAATCGTCAATTTGTCCATATTCTTTCTCCTAGGGTATTAAGAAACAGTAAATTTTGATGCTGCTCCAAAGTATCAGACAATTGGTGCCGAGACCTCATCTCCACACAAAGTAATGGGAAGAACTAAATTTCTTTTTTAAATGAAAATTAACTTCTAAGACTTACTGCACGGTTCCAATCGCCCACACTTGGATCCTATAGATAAACAGCACGAGATCGAAGTGTTATCGTACTCTGTGATGCCTCCAACTCTTAATACAATGTAGTCTGATTCCTAAAGGCCTGCAATGAGCAACAAATCGAGTGCTCTGTTTTCCATAGCAAAACGAATATTTTTGTTTGAGATGAGTGGAGTAGAGCACCAGAAACTTTGTCTTGGTTTTGGCTAGGTTAACTGACTTCCCCATTGAGAAAGAAATTGATGTAAAACGTCTGAAGAAATTTGCAGACCATTTGAACTTGTGGACAATAGTACAACATCATCACCGTAGAATAATACTGCCTGCATACCCTCCGATCTTCTACTTATGTACTCCGGCTGTTCGATATAGAGGTTAAACTGTGAAAGAGGAAGTTTTCAGTATTGCTTTACTCCATTGTTGGATGTGAATGTTTCTGAAGTAATATCCGATGTCCTAAGTGGAACAAGTACGTCAGATCGAGTAACTTGGAAGGGTCTGTATCTTAAACCTGGTGGAATTTGCTAAGCGTATCCTTGATGACCCACCTAAATTTTTTTCTAGCACTTCTAACTTTTCAGGTAGAGAACAAGACCTGCAAACGAAAAAATCGAGACATTAAAATTTGATGATGTCTTCTGGACTTCTTAAATTGCACGGGAGCTCCAACTAGGAATCAGAAATACGACTTCGTTGAGATTGTTTTGAACATAGATTACATGCTTTTCACTGTAGAATACGGGTCACATGTTCAGAGCCAAGGGTTATGATCTGCCAACCATCTCAAATACCATCTTCTGAGACAATCAGTTTGTGAAGATCAATTAGAATATGGTATATCATCGAATACTTGCAGTCATGATACCTGCAGATTGACCAGCGGAAGGAGGAAAGTATATTACAACTTTCGTGTGAGAGGCATGATTTATTCTGAACCACTGAGATAAAGAGAACTGAAACTTTCTGCAGATGGATAATGACTAGACCAGACAAACACAACGATGGCACATTTTCGAGGCAAATCACAAGTTACTACTTCGACAGTTCTTCCATGCAGCACAAAAAAAAACCATTCCTGGCTACTCGCTAGAGCTAGAAGCGTGACCAGCTCCTCCGAAAATTGTATGCAACAGTGCACCATCGTGACCAGGTGTCCACGGTGTGAAAGAAGTGTACGCCTCAAAACTCAAGGGAGAACATATTCGAGGCATTTGTTGAGTAACAACTTTTAGGATTAAAGCCTCCCATTTATTTCCACGAAGCTAGACGTTTTCAAGTCTTAAACACAAGTAGGATGGACCAACACTAGCACCTACCTGCCTGTTTATACTGGCGAAAAATCTGTTGAGATTATCGCAGTCGCTGACAGTCATGAATCGTTCTGAAATCCTTGCTAGTCTGATCAGACTCTTCGGTTTCTGTTTGCTCTGATTGGTTGCACCCTCAATCCGTTTAACACTTCTAGGTGAAATAGTCGAACTGGGTTCAACTGAACAGTGGAGAAGTTCTAGAGAAATTCTGTGCGGTCATTTGACCATGTTTTCACAATCGTCAATGTTGGAGTGAGCATGAGATGTCCTCGCAAGTATCAGCGACAGCTTGCTAGCCCGATAATTGGGGTGTATTGAGCCTCAATACGTCTGCAGAAAGGTGAGGGCGATGACCACTCTCTCTACCCGAGAAACTATTCGTAGTTGTACCTCCAACTCATACGGGAGTTGAATCGTAAAGTTCTTATGAGGCCTGCACACTCATTGCCTGCCATCAAAATGCTTGGATGGTGATAACCTCTTATTACAATGTGCGTAATATATATCTATATAGGCTGTTTAGGCGGTCATTTGACCATGTTTTCACAATCGTCAATGTTGGAGTGCCTTGCCAAACTCACAAGGGCTCCAGATTCTGATTCTCCTGATTATTCTCTGGCTTGCTCTCCAGAGTGAGCATCTAGAACGGAGCCATGAACTTAATTCATGCTCTGTTCAGATCACAGGCACAGTAGAACACTGAGGAATTTTAATCTGTTCTAGCATTGAATACGCCCCAGAAAGGTTTCTGGATCTGAACAAACTTCGAATCATAGCTAAACTCATGACAGCAATTTTGTAGTCTAAATCATATGATTGAAAGAAACTTCGACAGCAGCTCTTTAAACAGCACCGACTAGTGTTGCACAGTTCTTTATACATTCATTTCACAGAATGAGCATGTCAATCATTCTACCATTTCACCATGCATCGGATTTTCATACAGGGATAGCACTGGACAAAACTGTACTCTCTTCGAAACCACTTTCGAGAACTGTCAAAAGATACCAACGCGAGCAAGTCCACTCCGTGGCTTGTATTGCTCAAATGACTTGAGCTGCGAATCAACTGCTCATCCCATGATGACGTTAAGTAGGTTGAAGCTCTTGACCTCATCATGGTCTCATCTCAAACTAGGATACTTCTTATTCCAACACAACCAAAATAACTTCCACGTGTTCCGATTTCAGGTCTACCTTTTAGACAAAACTGGTCACCAGTGTCTGAATTCATGTAAGTTGTGACAACGTCTGAAAGTCAACTGTATTCTGGTTGAAATCTATGCGTACATAGTGCACAACTTTGCATCTGAAATCTGTTGTGTTTCGGCATACCATCTATACGTGCATCGGGTATCAAGAATTACAACGACTCAAGAAGAAGTTAAAAGGAAACTTTTCATGGCTATTTGTATATCCAGACACGCTTCCTGTTAACGCGTTATAGAGGTTGGACAGTCGAGAACTACCGTAGTTAGTTTCGCGATCACGAGGATTCAGATGAACTTATATTAGCCACTTTTGCAAACACACATGACATGCGAATTATAGTAAACATTACTTCGCTTTTGAGGTCCTGATGTGCTTCGTTACAGGTGACCGAGCAGATAACTGAAGTTGGATGACTGTAAGAACAAACTACTCGACCGTCAAACCATTTCTTCTCGTTGAACTGAATCATCTCTTCTTCATACTCTCAAACTAGTTAAGTCTTCACATGTCGGTAAAGAACGATGATTACTAATCATTTTAATTTTGTGATCCAGAGGAACAACCTATCATCCACAGATTCGGCTGTTCTGTTGCTCATTCCATGAAAATTCATGTCTTCACCAATCAGTTTGACAATATGATTCACAACAGAACATTTGAGAATGTGTGTAGAATACGATTCTGAAATTGAATAGAATCAGGATAAAACGTCATGTTTCTTTGTGTTGATTGTCAATTCTCTCCGTCACCGACTGAGATGTCAGTAGTCTCGATCGAAGTCAAGAAACTAATACCCATCATTAATTACAGTCAAAAGAAACTGAACATTGATTGAACAGGCAAGGTGACGTGCCTTCCAATTCCAACTCTATGTCAAATGGGTTTTGGGTTTTGAGAAAGTTATTATTAGACTAAACCGAACTGGCACAGAAGCATTGGAAGACGAATGCTCGAACACGTCCTATTACTTGACATGTTCAAGCACCTACTTTGTGTTTCAAGTGGATCCTAATTACGAGTCTACGTGTGAGGTGGTGGTTCAGTGGTAACGAATCGAACGAACCACGTGCCCGCTTAGAACTTGTGAGGGATCGGTAGACTTCGTTGCCAGCAGGTAATGGCCAACTTGACTTCTTATTACCGAGCAGTTCTGCCCTTGGTCTTGTGAAACGGAGGAGAGTTGGTAGCAGCACTGATTGTTGTTGCGCCTAACAAATGTTTGGTACGGTATGGTCTTTTGGAAACTCTGAAGTGTGCCAGAACCTACTCTGACCAATTTTAGGATGAATGGAGGAAAGGCAAGAGATTAAGCCAACTCATTTGTCTCCAGACATAAACTTATATCTTTTGACTTTCAATTTTGAAAATCATTTATGCTAAGATTTGCACCTTACTTTAGTTTATAGCAACATGAATCTGGCCGGCCTTCGACTGTGTAATGAGTGGTTTATTATTGTGGTGGAAGCAGATCGTCTTTAGAATGTCTTCGAGTCGAACAGAACGAGCAAATTTTCTAGCTACAATTGTCCTACAAATTCCAATACAAGTTCCAACTTCTTTTGTTTTAGTTGCAGAAAAATCTATTCAACTCAAATCAGAGCATCAAGGATTAAACTACAGGTTTATCTCTTTATTATCTCATTGACTGGTAAAGTTTAATCACGTTAAAACAACTTGGTTCTACGTTTCTTACTTATGTAGTTCTGATTTTAAAAGTCTTGGATGATGAAACAAAGGTACTCACACGGAAGCAAGCACATCATGTGTCATGTGAAGCAAAAGATTAATAGTGGTACTCAATAATCTATGATAACAATGGCTCAAAATAATATAATCGTCAAAATGACGTATACGATTTATCACTCAACCTGTTTAATATCAAATTTACAATTAACTTAAAATAATGGAAACACTATACACATTAAACACTATTTCCACTTAATCTGATAACTAAATACACTTAGATATAAACATAACGGACTGTGGAATTTCATGTTTCAAGCATCGATAGTAACCAAATTATATTTGCTGAAATCCATGCATGAAGCAGTCCTCTATAATATATTTATACCTGTATAAATATATTATACGATTAAATACGACAACTACGAGGTTAACATGGAAAATGTCGATGAATATATTATGTCCACATAATGCATGCTCCTGCTTTTCTCTCTTCGTATGCAACTTACGCTTTCACGCTCGATCGAATTGGACCACTTCACTTCATTTCACATCACATGACCACTACCCCTACGGAGTGGCCACCACCATACCATACCACAACCACAACGCATGTCTTTGTCATATGCGGGTAGTCAGACCCAACGACCCTCTAATCACGTCCGTCACCTACACCCCACAACAATTCAATCATGTCTAAGTTTAGCTCGCTCAACCCGCGTCCACGAGTTGACGGAGCGAATAAGGCAGCTTAGGCATCTTAGACTAGTCTAAGATCGTTAAATGTTTGCATGGCTGCTAATATTAGGCAGTGGTATATCATGCAGAAAGATCTCTAGCTAGGAGGAACAAGCAAGCGAGCGAGCATAGATACGGGAAGAGCCTAGAGGACTGGTCTAGGGTCCATGGTCGACCATCGAGATCTAGCCAAAGAATAAAATAAAAGTTCGGGCGGTTTGCTCTACATGGGAATGATAGTTGAAGTACGTGTGCTTGGGCACATGACCAATGAGAATCACCCCATATCGAATTCGAGCATGACCTAGTGGAGCATGGTTTAGGGGGTTGGAGAAACCTTTTTCTCACTGATGGGGATGCAGTGGAGCAGCGGCAGCAGTAGTAGATGGGCCTTCCGCACGGAAAAGTTTACTCCTTGTCCAAGAGCGTAGATCATCCATCCATACGGATTCATGTGGACCGATGTAACCAGGACTCGTTGTAACTGTTCCTCTTTTGTTGAATCCATTTGGATAATATGTAATAGATAGACATCTTGACCTTGATAGTTATGATATATTATGTGCAGTAAGTCATATTTACCATTGTGATGCTATTGGGGTATAGACCCATGTTACCCCTTTGGATTCATCCCTCTACAATTGGATGGGGTCCTTCCCATACTTTTTGCTATATTACTTGGTGTCCCACAGTTTTTGTTGAAAAGCATACATGCTTGTCTCTACTTTCTCCCGCGTTTTATGAAAATGATCCATGGCAAAATATATGATTATGGAAGAAAAAGGTACATGAGATGCAAGGGAGCATAAAGAGAAAATATACTAAACTACATCAAGCGAACATACTAAATACCCAGAGAGAACCTTAATCACGAGGACACTCACAAACTAAAGAGTTTACAAATCCTACATCTAAGTTTTCCTTGCCGATTTGTGATCGCAGATATACCTATCTTGGAGATATATACGAGAGACGTGGATACGGGATCATTTCCCTTACAGGTATTATTACGACATACGAGAGATACTTTATCACGGGAGACACGACATGAGTTCCCATCTTTTTTCTCTTTGGCTACCGATTGGACTAGAGATCTACCGTCTATCTTGATGAACCGACAGTTTCAGGAGGCTCTACATTCACTCTTAGTGGATCCGGCCATTCCTCGTACTACTAGAGCTCGTCTATGCTCTTGTTCGGGCAAGGGTGCAGGCTCATGGATCTTGGCTCGACCATGCATCAGGGCTTTCCGACTCGCACCAACTACTTTCTCCACATCAATAAGATTCCGTCTTAGCTTGATCCATCCATCTACATCTTCATTACTCACATGTGAATGTGGTATCACTTTAGATACATCAGGTGTTCATATAACTCGTGACCTATTCGGAGGGCAGAGGATAGCTATCCATGATGCCATTAGGGATGTGGTGTTTGCTATGGCGCGAAAGGGTGGATATCTCATATGGAGAGAATGTTGGTATGCCTTGCAGTCGACTAGGATTAGGCCAGACCTGTACTTGGGTCGGTAGGACCAGGTCACTGTGGTAGATGTGGTGGTTACCGATCCTACTAGAGACACAATTTCAAAGGGGGTGATCACCCATCCTCCAAGATGGGCGGCGAGTGGAGCGACAACAGCCAAGGTCTTCAAGTATAGAGGTATGCATAGAGGTCACCTCTTTTTTCCTCTAGCTTTGGAATTATATGAAGCTATGGACACCGATTTCGATATGTTTGTGAGGGAGTGCGCGAGAGCCTATCATACTAGACGGCATGGGGTATCACTCTCTTAAGCTTACTGTATAGTCTATTTTAGGCAACGTATTTCCATAACTCTACAGAGATCACTAGCTGGTGTAATCCATAGGAGAGCAATCACGTTAGATGATGCTTCTTCGGATGCTCATGTTGTTTCTAGACCGTTTGACCTAGATAGTTCGGATATCTTAGGTGTTGTATGACATATTTTCCAGTGTGATACTATTAAGACCTAGCCCCATGCTACCGGTTTGGTTCCATACTTGTACATTTTGATGGGGTCTTCCCATCCCTTTTCTTATTATACTTTGTCCCCCAAAAAAAAGTTTTTTTTTCTCTAGACTTCTTTCGCTTCTCGGTTTTTGACAGTACTACTTTGAATATTAGTAAGATTTCAGTTATAAAGTAGCTTTATGTGGCACGATAGTATTAACTTATATGCTTTCATATGTACATCTCTCTTTTGGCAAAACCATTGTTGTAGATCGGAGGGTATTGAGAGTAAATTAGGTGGAGCAGTAGGTTCATTGAATAATCTTATCAGGTTATCCACATCTCCTATCTATTTGACTCAGCTTCATGCTATGAGAGAATGAAATGTTGATATGCGCAATATAATATCTTCAACTAATTCCTGCATAAAGTGTAATACAACAACTACATTACCTTAGTCACGAATCTAATCGCGCTAAAGTGGTGAGAATACTAATTTTACTCGCTATTTTAAAAACCAGATATCTCAAAACTAATACAAAAGTAAGGAAAACCTAATCAGCAGAAAAATAAATAGATTGTGATCATGCAAAATATTCTGCATCTCAATAGCCATCTATAAAGTTCGAGATTAAGGAATGTATTGGAGGTTGTATTGATTGTGGCACAAATATGAACATGGATATACACATCAAACCTACATGCTATTATATCTTTCGCATGTACGAATTTCATGCAATTACATCACTCATAATCAAATTTTGGTAGAAACTTGCAAAAATATAATATATACACTTCCTAACTGAGCTAGATGCTTAACTGAGGAAACTGACTTGTTACAACTGTACAGACCACAAAACGTAACGCTTGTACTTAAATCAGTTTTATAATTATGAAATAAAAAAAAAACAGAGAGAAATTGCATTCGAAGAACCACACTAACTGTGATTTTCGAATTAAACATACACTGCGTTTTACGAAATTTCTATCAAATGATTATTTCGATTACCACCACGATTCTTCCGAAGAAACGTGGGTGAATATTAGTCGACACAAGTCTTAGGGGACCACAGTAGGAGCCAAAGCACGACTGCTTGTTCGTACCTGTGCTAAACACGAGTTTCAACTATTGGGACGAAAATTTAGCTCAGGAAAAACCTCAAATATGGAACTTCCTACGGCCGAAAAATCAGATGGAAAATCTCTAGGGTTTTCCTGTGCTCTCCTGTAAGTGGGAGCATCCCAGGACCTCCGCAATATCCGCATTGAGATGCCGCCGGCGGATAGAGCTCAGCGATGCCGGCGCGCCAAGTGAACGTGCTACAGAGCACTCCCGACGGATATCAAAGGGAACAACCGGCAGCGTCCAAGATCTAGCAGATGAAGCTATCTCTTAACTGTTAACTACCACTGCTCCCGACAAGATGAGACCGCCTGCAGACATTTGCAGTCGGGAAGCGGCGGACATTACGGTCACGGTAGATGGTTCATTCGTAGCCGGCAACGCCGAACTGGATCTATAGTAATCCCAAGGCTACGAAGACCTGGACGATTGGGTGGGAAGGGCACTGGCTACTCACATTGTACGTTCACATGGTCCCAGTAGCCTCTCGTCATGACCTACTGAGACCATGTGAATCCAGGGGACCTTGCATGACCTGTCAAACAGGTTGCCCAAGGTCAAATGGTCAACTCAACTCCAAGTGTGCCAAAGAAAACATGTTCTAATGTACAACAAGACATGCTCACCGGGAAGACATCCCAGTAACCTACTGGATTTCTGCCGGGTCCCGTGACGATTTCCGCCAGTATCGCAGTAAAGCATCTTCCAGTAAACAGAAATCTAAGTACGGTAAACTCTGTAATTATTACTCCCGACGGGAGACTACTGGGAAGTAAGTTCTGCTGCTGCTGGCATAGGATGGGAAAAGACCTTGTCCATCGTGAACTGCCAGGCCACAGTTCAGCAGTCCTCATGAAGCCCAACGATCGAGTACACGGAAGCAAGATATTGAGCGAAAGATGAACAAGATGCAAGTAAAATAACAGAAATAATTTTGAACCAGCACTTTTATGAAGAAATATGAGCACCCTACTGAATTATTCGCCTGCTCAAATGCTGCAATTCCCCTGATACAAGTTAGACACTGAACATCATGTATTTAGCTTGAAATAAATTTTTCATCTTGTCCTTGTAGAACCCCAAGTTTTCCTCTTAAAAATTGTGAGAGAATGGACATGGATAAGCGGCTTTGGTTAGTTCCTACACTTATGTCTTAAGATTATGTATGCCCAGGAGTGACAACGAATTCTTTTTGTTATTCTAAGATCGTTTAGCATAAAATATACATCTTTCCATCTCTCAAAAATCAATTTTATGTGCAAATTTGTGTAAAGTATTAATTTTTGTGTAAAAAAAAACGTTCTCAATTCATGTCAATGAGGCGATCAGAAACACTAACCACAAAACAACCGCTAGTCACTCACTTTCCAGACATTGAAGGGCAGGTACCACTGCCTGAAGAGTTCGAAGCTTGGCGGCTGGAAAGTGTGTTCATCGGACTTCACTGGTTGCAATAAGGGAATGTGTACCCCAATTTAAATTGCACGAACCTGCATTTACGGCGTAATCATAAGTGTCATGTGAGAACGTTAACTACCATCTAGTCCATGACTCGTAGGCGACCACGGGTCGGGATTCTGGCCGTTCCATTCACCTTGTAATCTACTAACGACCTTATGTACAATTACTAGGTGTGCACTACGAGTCGAGTAAGTTCTCATTCATTCACTTTAACAGGAATCGATGGCATCGACCAACTGATCTAAATACACATAGATTTAATCTAGTTGTGAGTCCTTGAGACAAGGTCGTTTTACCTCCTCCTAATTAGCATGAAACTCTTCAATATTTCTTACCTGCTGAAAGTTTCTCTAGGCGAGATTGGTGACTGGCTACAAAGTACTTCGGTTCCGTAATTTTCTTGATGTGTACTTTACAAATAACAAATTGAGTTGGACTGTATAGCAAAATTTAAGATTCCACAATATCATTTAGAATCTTTACAAACTATTGTGCTAGCTTCAGCACATACTTTGTGAGTTGACAGCATTACATGTGAATTCTAGTGGCCATAACTTCACAGTTCTTATCTTTTCATTCATGTTTGAGAGCTAAAACTTTGAAATTTATTAGAAATGAAGGTTGGAGTAGGAAAAAAATTGACAAAGTTTTGGAAGAAACACACTTCTACCATTCCCTTTTAATTGAAGCGCAATCTTCTTAACTAAAAACAATGTAAAGTGCAGATTGCTTTATGGCAGTTCAAAGCGCGCACACACACACACACACACAACCAAAATATCATCTAAGTGTAACACAAAAATCCAACAACAGCTCTCCAATTGTTATAGAATTAATACAGTAAGGTAAAACTCAAGGTTTGTTTTGATGATTTCACCATCACAACATGTCAAGACTTTGATCCTAATAGGTGCATCTGGCACCTATTAGGATCAAATCTGCTTTGTTCTAAAAGCATCAGCTTTTAGAACAAAGATGTGCACCTCGATGTTTTCTTCTTTCAATCCATTTTCTATCTCACTTCACCATTTTTTCCTGGATGTCCTCAATACAGAGTTTATATGACTTCCTTTTTTTCAAGCTCTTTTGTCTTGTTTTGGAAATGGAGAACTTATATAAGTTTTTTTCAATTAATTGTGGTAATTTAAAGTTGAAAAAATAGAATTCAAAACCTTGAGCAAACTTGAAAGTATTATTAAATTAATGTGAGTATTTTGAGTAATTAGAATGAATAGTTCATAATCTATCATTTATAATATGAATTTATGTTTAAATATCATAAAATTTATTTATGCCATTTAAATTACAAATTTATATTAATTATTATAAATTTAAAAATTGAATTATAATTTTGGCTTGAAAAATTCATAATTAATAAATATTAGAAAGATTTTTTGATGAATTTTTTGAGATTCCTTGTGAAATTTGGAATTATTTGAAGTTAAAGATTGGAAGTTATAAATTTTTTTGCCCACAAAGGTATACACATTGTCTTGTGATACAATTATTGTTGAAAAATGTTGACATCTAAATATTTACTGAAAGCAAGGAAAAATACAAGAAATACAATTATTTGGGAGGTTTGAAAAAAATTAAAGGTTTAATTGGGAGAATCAATGAGATTTGCATGAAGGATGATGTTAATTATGAAGTAGATGCAATCAACACAACTCTGAATCGGCACATTGGAGAGGGAACATTGCAAGTAAGAGAATACTTTTTTTCAACTTATGAGTTTCGCATAGTGAGACAAGATACATGCAAGAACAACATGGACAAAGTATTCTAAAATATGTTTTTATAGATTCTTAGAAACTTAATTTTAGGACGACCCATCAGTTTCTTTGCATTCAGGTTGGCTCAACCTTGATCCCTTGCCTCTTCTCACAAAATCGTCTCATGGCAGAATAGAACAAGTAATTCTTGGGATTTCTGTTTTTTTACATGGATGGGGTTCTTAGTTCCGTTAAGAGCCCCTAAGTAGTTGACGGAGATAATAGTGATGTTACAGTATTTGGTTTCATTAGCAAACCCATCAATATTGAATCCCTCTTGGACTCTTCTCTGACTTCTCATAAGAGTGCTGCGGCCACTCGAACCCTACAAGAGGAAACAACAACTGCTCTGAACCAAAACAGTGACCGCAAGTTCGTGGTCTTGGTGGTTGAATCCATATCAAGGACGTAGACTGGTCCGCCATTGTGCAGCTCATGAGTGGGATTTGTCCAATTGCAGCTGGATGTCCAGTGGAGTGGAAAGCTCCATCTTGGTTCCGAGTACACTCACCAATGTTTGTTATGAATATCGCTGAGTATACCTGGAAAACTGTACCTCTTATGGACAGGTTGTGAACCTCTGATACTGAAGATCTGAAACAAGGAGGTAAGTGCTTACAAGTAGTAAGTTGTAACATGACGTTTAAGTAGATCATGGCATCATGAAAGCTGTGCTCATGAGGAGTCCTCATCCAAGCAGAAAGAAGTAAAAAAAAAAAGAAAAAAAAAGAAAGTATATGAGTATAGTATATACATACTTTACGAATTTGCGTGCCTCTTTGGTACTTAAAGTTTCTGCACATGAAAGGAAATAATATCTTGGTCAAAAGTTTGTGATGGAAAGGTTGGCTCTTCGTTGTCTTTGGTGAACAAAGGTTCAAATAAGTGCATGACTAATGCAAGGGTACTAAAACGTTCGGAAAAGGGCTTCCACCAATGAACTCTTACTGTCGAAGTTGCAACTGAACAATCTTATCTTCAGAGATCCCATCATGAAATTAGTTGGAACAAATGCCATGTTTCCAAAACCCCATATATATATATGAAATCTTTCCTACCGCCACTACTCTTGATTTCAAGTTTCCATATTTGGTACAGTTGTTTGAAGTGGCATGTGCAAGTACTTCTTCTTTATCAGACTCTCAAAAACCCCTTGCTTGAGGTCATTGTACATGACCTAGAAAAAAATTATCTCACGGGGAGAAATTTCTTGTAAGTGCACCCATTTATGACAATAGAGATTATTAAGGTGCTTCATTTGCATCGAAGAAGCCAAATAAGAAAGGGTAAGAAGTAAAGACACGTGAAAGTCCAGAAGCACCGCAGCTGGGTACAGCTGAGTATACATGCATTTTAAGCCCTCAACTTTTGCTCGAGGCTTCGGAAGTATACCGAGGGCTGAATTGTACATTTAGACCCATGTACAACGCGTAGAAGTTTTTCTTCCACCTCACAAAGAGGAACGCCATGGAGCTGCATGAAATGTGTAGATATTGGAAATATTGCTACATGGACTCATGGAGGTTGGAGCGTGGATAAAGGAACTTCTCTTCTGGAAAAGAAATCTCGTTCCAAAACTTAAGGAACACATCCCAAAGGAGGACATGATTTTGTTGGCATCCAACTGCTGATAAGGCAGTTGAGTTTCAACGTTGAAACATGATCCTGGATCTTAAAGGTGGAACCGTGGAACATGTTCTTTGTGAACCAGACACAGTATAATAGTGGCATCTTTGCAATGGAATAGAATCGATCATGAGATGTTCTCCAATATAAATTGTTTAATTCCTCAATTATCTTTTTCTTCAGAAAATCAGAGCGCAACTGTCGATATGCTGAACCTTAGAATAGACTTCCGGTCAACTACTCCTGAACGGTAAGTTAACTACCAATAAAGCATGGGACCCCATGTATGGGACGACCTCCTTAGGAAATTCGGAAATCTACGTGCGTTCTAGAGTTGATCAGGGGTCAACACTGTACATGGTTGGATCCGGAACACCCTAATAACACAGTCAACTGCATGGCATCGAAGTTGCCGACTAGGTTGACATAGACCCTTGGCTTAGAGTGTCTTGTACAACAAAAAAACCACATAGTACAAAAGCATAAGCTGTCTTAGTATTCGTGCGCTAGATCGGTTTTTCTACATATGGTTTTGAATCATTCTGTAAATCATGTATCTCACACATGAGCAGACTACAGTCTCAAATTCTCAATCCCTTCCTCTCAACCCGTCAGTGGGGAGTTTCAAACCCTGTTCCGTGGGTTCATGGCACAGAATTCGAGGATATTACCGTGGAGCAGATCGCGGGCCACGAGTTCTGAGAATTCATCCGATACATAGAGTTGGGCACCCAGTAGGCATGGTCTCCATGTACTTGTAAGTGGCTACAGTACGTGACGAGGTGCAATCACTGTCTGACATCCTCTTTGTATGTTATTGCATTTTCGTTCATTTGTTAGCAGAAAAACTATTATTTGCAGAAAAGTTTAAAGGGAAAAGAAATATTTGTGCAGGCACAAACTTCGACCACCGGAATCATGTTAGGAAGAAATTAGGGGTCGATACTGGATTTCCGGGCTTGACCTCCTAACCACACAAGACTTGGACTGAATGTAGACAACGAGGTGATCATACATTTCAGGATGTGAACATCTGTAATTAGCCACTGCCGGTGCTGTTCATTATGATGAATCCGTGTCTCCTCCTACTCACACTACCTACCCATCTCTTTTATTCCTCTCTCGCACTAAGACTTCTATAAAAAGTCTGAGAGTAAGTGGAGTGGCTTCCGCCCCGACGTTACGGCATCGAGATCCTTGAAGTCGTATCGGACGACTTGATCCAAGAAACTGAAGCTGGGACAGTATCGACCAAACAAGATACTGGTGTCCGAAACAAGACGTTCGAGTTTAAGAACCTGTCTATGCATCTTGCATTCGTAATCGAAAAATCAGTCGAACGGAAGAATTAGTAGTACAAGTTGTATTGGCAATGAACTGAGAAGAGTCTATGTTCTGGTCTGAAATATTTTTTTCTGCCCTTGCTAAAAATCTGCGAGATCCAATTCAACGATGTATTTTGAATTCATGGTTAAAATGCACTGAAGGTCACAATAGAAAGTCTTGATGAGCTAACTCAGCAACGTTGGAATCACCGAGACAGAAAGACTGACTAAGATAATCTTCATAGTAAGCTACCATGACGAAGACCCACAATAATTGGACAAAAAAAACACTCAACAACGTTTACTTAATCTCGGCTATCCATGTCAAGAGTCAAGACAGAATAAGACGTCCCGGAAGAACTGAAGAATGGCTCCATGTACCCAGCTGATTAAGATAAGTCATACAAGTCACTTATCTACGTCAATTGTCATACCTCCATTACGTGCAGAAAACACGCATCCATTATCCTATACTGCAAATCCTCCTCTGAGCCCTCCGCAGTCTAAGGTTAAAATAATTGATCACCTCGTATGTGCGTTGAATCGACCTTCAAAAAGAAGAGTGTTAACGTTATACTCACCAGTTCGCCCTGTGTATTGTCACTTCCAAAGCATACTTCAAGTCTTCGGCGAATATCTCAGGAAAAAAGGACACCAAATCACTCTTCTGCTTTGGATAGCTCAAGATTGATGAGATCTTACAACAACCTTGTACTGCGGTCACCTTTGTGAGAATGATTTCATCATGAAAATTTAAGCATAATGTAAAAACTAACATAACGAAAAATATAAGAAGAAATATCTGAGCGTATGTAGTGATATTTTCCAAAAGGATGTCCTGGATTTATGGATGCATCTCTTCTATTGCTTTTTAGAGTGTTCATATGGTAACTACATACAAACTGCATACAGTTGGTGCACCAGAAAGGACATCCACCTCATAAGTTATTCAAATATATCCAATATCCAAAGTTATATGAATTATAATTTAAAAAATATTTTAATCATAAATTAAATAAGAAATTAGGCAAATACTTTGAATACTTTATAACAAATATTAAAATTCATTATTCACAACTTCTAATTATACGAGATAAAAAAGAAAATCAAAAGCCACTATATTATCTAAGTTTTCTTCCCATCCGTCAAATTATTCGAGACAAGAAAAATCAACTAAAATAACGATTAAAAGATACTAAACCTTGTATTGCACATTCAACCAAAATTTTTTTGGGATAAATTGATTGTCCAGATTCAAAGCTTAAATTTTGTCGTATTATATATGAGGTACGAAATCAAGTCTTTGCAAGAAGGAGCAATAAAAAATACTACACTATTTTATAATATTCGATATGACAATATTAACTATTCAATATATGTAGGGTGTGAATTTTTTTTGTCTGCAGTACATCTAAGGCTTTATTGCCGTTCCCTCAAATTTGCTGTCTACCGTAATATCTATTCAAATTTCCCATACATGCAGTGCGATAAAATATTTTGAATCATGGGAAGCACTAAAATGGAAATGAGCTGCGGATAGATATATTAAAGATAGAAGAATTTGATCTAGAGAATGTAGTCCCGTTGATAATACATCACCTTAGGTTAAACAGTTTTGAACAATCAAAGCAAGTATTCCCTGAGCAGACCTATGGGGTATTAGTCAAAGGGACTGGTCTCGCAAGCACTTCTCTGTACTGTATATTTCCTCTGTAATGGTTTAAATGATGTGTTTTCTATTGAGGGAAGAAAACAAAAACCATATGTATCGAGCAAGGAATCATAATTGACCAATTTAAAAACCATGTGGAGATGACTATCACAAGAAGAAGACTTGATGTAGCTTATGATGTAAGTGGCCACATCTTAATGCCAACAATCTCAGTTAATCTAAAAACATCAAGAATCACACATATTATTTCAATTAGCCGGAGTGCATGATTTGATAAAAAAAAAATAGGCTTTTCAGGATAGACCCATAAAGAGTGGACGGGAAGTGAGCAGTTCCCATAAAACCCAGGCACTGTTGCACAAGTTATTTTGGCTTAGTTCAACAGGCTTAAAAAACTTGTTCCGGGATTGATATAACCATTTTCAGGTTTATGGGTTACCTTTTCATGATCCCGTAACCGAAACCGATATATGTAGAAAGTTATGGGTAAGAAAGTATATGAGGTTCTGCTGCACTTGGTCTACCTATTTGCATCTTCATTACTCACATGATAGTATGTTACTACTTTAGATGCAGTAATGGTTTGCATGACTTGTTGCCCATTTGGAGAGCAGAGTATAACTAACCACTAGGAATATGGTGGTTGCTATGACGCAAGAGTGTGGATACCTTACATGGAGAGAGCGTTGGTATGCTTTGTAATAGACTTGGGTTAGGATAAACTTATCGTTGGTTCGGAGAACCATGTTAGTGTTGTAGACATTGTGATTATAGATCATGTACAAGATATAGTTTCGGATGAGGGGATTACATAATATTTTGGATGGGTAATTACTCGATCTTAAACAGGGATAGGCGGTGAGTGGAGCGGTAGTAGCCAACATCTCTAAGTATAAAGGTTGCATAGAGTTAATCTTTTTGTTCCTCTAAAGTCTATGCTTTTCACCACAGTATACTATACTAGGGGATATGGGATATCACTATATTTAGAATATTTTCGTTAACATGTATTCATTATTTTATAGAAAACACTAGCTTCGCAATCCATAGTAATCAATCACATTATATGATGTTCTTGGTATGATGTGTAATATGTAGACAATTTTTTCCTTAATTCACATTCGTTGTTAAATCAGGAGACACAGGCACTACGTGCTTCTTTGGATTTACCGGGACATATTTTTTTCTAGCTGGAGCGAAATAACAAATTTTATAGAATAGAGGAAGCGAGAAGGAGGCAGGATAGTTTATAGAAGGGATTGAGCTACGGGTTGACCTAGATAGTTAATATATATGAGGTGGAGTACGATATATTTCCCAATAGCATCACAATGGGAAATATCGAGCCTAGCCTCATTTTACCCATTTGCATTCATCTAATTAATACTTATGGGTTCTTCCCATCGTATTTGCTATATTACTTGGTTCCTTGGCTAATGAGCCAATAGGTGAGTCCTTTGTCCATAGTGTGTTACCTCCATAGACGTTTGATGCCCATCTCAACAGCATGTAGCACATGTTCGTCAAGTGTGAACTGAGATCCAACATCTCAGTTAGCAACCCTTGGAGCACAGCAATACATGCCCACTTGGATGGTCATGTAGAACTACATTCTCACAATTGTACTGCCGTCATTCATGTAGGACCATCGCAAGACCAACTCGAGTCGATGCAGGTTCTACAGTGCAGTCCCATTATTCTAAGCTACACTTAAATTCCTGGGCCTTTGCAGTCGTCACCTCTAGGAGCCACATGTTTAGTGTAGTGTACAATTACTGTAGACTTAATTAGCAGACTCCAAGTTAATGAGAACCATTGAATGCTAATTTTCTACTGGTAAGCAGAAGTGTATCCAGCAATACCGCTCAAAGTGTACCAGAGTGCAGGTCTTTATGATTAATTAGCACTAAGTGAAGAGAACAGCGCTCGGTTTTGCTGGAATCTGAGCAACATCAGACATTTGCACTATGAATCAGCATGACGACAGTACAAATTCTAGCAAAAAAGCTCAAGTTATACAATATTTCTTTTGTCCTGTCAGCATTTCCTCCTGGAACATCATCGTCTTTTGTGAAAGAAGTGGCACCGCCGGAGAGGAGAGAAGCTTTTACTGGATTTAAGTCAGTCCGAGACTCCGGAGAATCTCCTGATGACTGGAAGTATGAGCAAATAGTGTTGTTGTAGCATTTACTGTAATATTATTTCCTTGTTTGTTGGCCAAGACAAACTTGAATACATAACGGGTACAAGTAATAGAGCAAAAAGGATGGGATAATAACGTACAGGGATGAAACAAACATGAATATAACAAGTTCGATGATTGATAACACCCGGGTAAGATGGGTCTAACGCTCATGTACAGCTTATTATATGTATAGTCATATAAGAAGGTGTACTCGCATACAATTTTGGAGAGGTATGGGAGATGAGTACATTGGTGTGGAAAGTAAATGTGTAGTGTTGCAGAAAGTAAATACTTTGGGTATTTCACTTTCCTTCCTCTCCATTCGGAATCTCACCGTAGAGTTTCGCGGAATGTTAACCAAATTATCAACCATGATTGATAACACCCCGTTTTTGTGAATTGGGCTTAACTTTACATCCAAAATAGTGAACACTTGAGAAAAACATCTTGCCATGTCTGAAGACCACTTTCCTTTGAATCATGTAAGGAATAGTTCAAGATTTCGAGTCCACGACATTGTACCATATTCTCAACTATAGGCTTTTCTACCTTCACGGGAAACAGTTCTCTTCTTGCACTAGATTCGCTGTTTTTTGAAACAGTGTACCAACAGTGGAGAGTATGGCATACATGCAAAGACTGTGTGGTAAGTGAACACCCACATCATTAAGTGGGAAGTCAGACACATGAGCAGAGTAAGAAGAATGGGCACCAGTAGGCCAAAATGCAAGTAACCTCACTTTACTTATTCCTCACTATTCCAGTTCCATTATATCTGAAAATTTATCCTCCCCTTGTGACACACTACAGGCGAAGTAAACCTTCTTGGTGGAAGGCGAATATAATTCTTAAAATTACCAGAGTCATAAGTTTTTCACATCAAGGAGGAAAGATGACTATTTGGAAATGACTATATTGGAAAATGCATTTGATTTGATGGAACAGTTTGCAAATCTCATTTTCCTAATGAGTGGAACTTAAAAACTTTATGTCCTCTCATTTGCAAGTTTAGCAGGAGAATTTCATAATCTCAAAACTTACTCAAGTTGTAGATGAATTCTTGGCCAACGAGGATCGTGAGGAGCAAACGGCACTTCTTAAGTGACGAAATTTCAGATTATAATCCAACTAGGCTTGTCTGACCCATACAGAGTACATCGTAGAATAGAAGCTCCTTTGCAGTATACAGTCATCATATATTTGCAGCATTGCAGGCTAAACTGCAGGTTAATAAATTCCAATAAATGAAATATGTTCAGTGTTTCACGTTGGAGACAGAAGACTCTTCCAAGTACCCGAGTCATATCAAACGTCTCGTCTCCCAATTTCTGGCGGTTGATACTCTGCTTGCCTTATATTCACACCAAGTGGACAAATTAGCAGATGTGATTAGAATGATCCACCTCGCTAGCATAGTTCCAACGAACTTTTGGCATGTAAAACTGTCAATTTCTCGTCGAGATGTGCATTCACAAATCTGGGCACGTGACATTATGGTCATTTCAAAGACGGAATTGTGGCTTTTATATGTTTACATCTAGCTGAAGAAACGTATATTTGGTGAACAACAACCCTTCTCGCATCGCCTGGAAAGTCCAAGAAGTGGACCGGGGAGGGGGTCCTTTTGGAACATATGCTTGTACAATAAGTAGGTTGCTCGTTTGATGACCGTTTGGAGTAACCAGTCATTTGTCAACAGATCCAAGAGAATGGTCCAATAGCGCAACTACAAAGTTCGTTGATCTCCACCCCAACATCATATTGATTGCAGAGTCCAATCTAGCCGAGGTAAGGGTATTGTCGTTATTGGTTCTTCGTCGGAAATGACTACGACGTGATATCTTCCCAAGATATGGAGAATCAAGAATATGGTAAGCACAATGTATATAATTACTTTCTGGCAAGGGTTTGTGCTAGTTTAGCGTGTGCCACGTTGATGGTGTGACACATGGTTAGGCCAAATGTTTTTGTTGGTTTTGCTTTCTAGCAGGAACTGGTGGGCTGTGGATGAGCATCTCAACTAAAGGCTGCGAGTTCAGAACTCATGTCAATTCTATGTGCGAGGGGCCTCGTGAACATTTTTGTGGTTTCCAAACTCACCAACTGAAAGAGACTTCGATAGATTTTTGTTGACGAACAATAGAGAAAGTCTAACGGGTGATGGTATCCTCGACAAAGAGAAAGAGAGCATTAAACAAGAATTTAAAGACAGGAACAAATAGAAGGTTACGAGCTGACGGGGCTTCACGAGGAAGAGAAGCGGTGGCATCAACTTCCAAATAACAAATGTCCATGTGGCCTAAAGACTTGAGTCTAATATTAAATGACAGTGATGATTCACTTGTGCCAATATTGGATCAGAAGTGATCTTTCCAAAGCATGATGTGGCCAAGTGTGACGCTAGCTAACTGTAACCTCGATATTGCCACTTTTCATACACCAAGCCGAATCATCAATGCCATCCACGCTTGACATCTGTTGCTTGAAGTGATGTTCCAGCGGAGAACCCTAAAAGGTTTCGATTGGCTTAGCTCCCCAAAGTGCCAAATGTTGCTCCTCAGGTGCTACACCAAGTGAATCTTAGCACATGACATCACAACTCTTTTTAGTTGCAAGCCTTAACTCAACTCTCTTGCGACCTCTTCCGGTCGTGGTTGGCACTGAGTCAAGTCAGAACAAGCGAGGAAGTTCGTGGTGTAATACTATCCAGAAACTTGTCGGAGTATATTAGTTTCCCACTCTATCCGAGTGACATCCTCACCTCAACGTGGCTTGGAAGTCGCCATTTTCTCCACATTCTTCCACATGACCGGTTAAAGATAGTCATGAAGAACAACATGTATGACTGCAGAAAATCAGTCCAATGATGACAAGAGCCAAGCTCACACCGAGATCAGATATTTTCACAATTCTGGATATCTGGCCTAAAAAGAAAGGAGCACTTTGCATATTGCTACGTATTTCTAGATCAGATTCCATGAGTAGAAGAATGAAGCGATACTAAGTATCTCAATCTCATTCTAGGGTATTGCTACAAGCATTTCCATAATAGAAAATTGCGAAATTGATGTAGACAGGCCCGAGGCTGGCCTCAAGTGGAGCACCACCCGGGCCACCACTCCTCACCTTCCAAGGCTATGGGCAATGAACACCAGGGCATCCCAGCTTAAATATTTCGAGAATGAAGCTGCCACTCGAGCTGCCATACATTAGTCATAGTACCATCACTACTTCATGCATCTTTTGCATGGTTTGAACAAGATTGCCCAGAATTACACCCACTAACACATTCTGAAAGCTTGTTTCTCGACCACTGTTATGAAAAGTTGTCAATCCTGAACTCTGTAAATTCATTAGTGTCCACCAATTACCATGACTCGGAATTTCTAATTAGAATGAGCGAGAGTAGTAAATTTGTTCGAGCGTTTTAAGTATGCATAAGATGCTATGTACTGTAGTGTGGTGATCCATAATATTGCCGGGGAATATTGCGGATCATCGTTGAAGGAGGAGACTCGGAGCTGAGTACAGTTGCTAAACAAAGTAAGGATACCTGATGCAGAGCTACTGCAGTTACAGTACATGTCTCAGTCGTAACTGAGTGAGCAGCAGCCAAGTCGCTCAAATCCAAAAGGCGCTCAAGATTGGCGCAACATCAGCCAAGTTGGCGGGCATTGAGCTCGACAGGGAGCAGCATATTCCATTTCTCCGGCCTTTTAGTTCAGCTCGAATGGCGCTCCGCCAAATATGTCGCCGAGCAAAATTTGCAGCCCAGAAAGAATGATTTCAAAGATCCTCCCTCCTGTTCCCGCTCGTCCACTCGTTTGTTCCCTCCGACAACCATTCCGATCGACAAATCGAACCCGCGAAAGCAACTCCGGAGTCTTTAACTCCGGTCCCCAATGGGGAACTCCTCACATCATGCCGGGTCCAAATCGCTTTCTTCCACCCTAAACCACCGAGTCCTGAGACCGACCGACGGTATGCGGAACAGCTGTACCGGAGGTTAGTTCTACATACGCTGTAGAATAGAAGTACGTGAACTCGCAGAGGACACCCGTCACCCTTCATCGCTCCCTGAAGGACGGGGTTTTGAAGTGGGAACTAGGAAGGAAGAAAAGCGTGGGGAGGGTCACCGCCAGTGGGTGGGCGGGGGCCGGGGAGTTCCGAAATGGGACAGTCAACGAGGTAGGGCCACCGGAGAGGGACAGGAGCAGTGCGGGCAATAGAGGTGGCGGGGCTTGGAGCTTCGGTCCCCCCAGCGTCCTTTCTTGCAGCACCTTGGAACGGTAGCAGAGGAAGAGCAGCAGCAACAGTCGTGCCTGTGAGGGGAGTGCGTGTGCCTTTGTTGGACGCAGAGAGCCGAGGTGCACAAGGGAGAGAGAGAGAAAGAGAGTAGTATGCATACATTCAGATCGGGAGTGGGGCATCTCAGCATCAGTTCAGTGCTGCGCTGTTTGTGCAATTCTTCATGTATCGAACTTGATTCTGGACAGAAGAATATATTTTTTCTTTATTTTGGGGAGTTCCGTCGTGGTCGATCATCCCGCGTGTGAGTTTGACTTCTTCAATTCGAAATCATGCCATTCGGTCTTGTAATCTAGCGTTTGGACGTCTTAGGCAGGGCCCGGTGACACCGGAGCTTTGGCGTGATCATGTACAGTATGAACTCGGGTTGAGATAGAGGCGGAGAGTGTGGAGAGGCGAGAGCAGGTCGGGACTGGAAGTGTAGAGTTGTCGGGAGGTTGGGGGAGTTTCGAAGTTGTGCGGGGAGAGAATAGAGCCAGGGGAGGAGGAAGTGCTCGTGTTTTTTCTTCTTCGGAGGTGAAGATCAGTGCATGAAATTGAGTCGATTTGGCGCAGGGATCAGAGGCTGTGATTGCGGAAAGCACCAGGGCCGGGAAAGTTGGAGCCTTACGGAGAAACATCAATTTGGTGGTGGTGTAGGAGAGCGAGAAAGCGGAACAATCTTCTCTCGCCGATTCGTCAGATTCTCGGCGACTTAGATGAAGTGATGTATTCTCTGCTATTAGTCATTGCTCGCTCCTGAGTCGGAAAGATCTATTTCGTTCGCGTAGGAAGGCAGGAGAATTGGCTTATAGAGTTGCCAGACTCGGACAGTCGGAACATATGTGTAGCTTGCGTCACTTGGAAGGAAGTAGAAGCGCAGATTTTCCCCACACACTGTACATTGAGATAGGCTCACAGGTTGTCCTGATAAAGTGCTCTGCACTTGTTGCACTCTCTCCCCGGAGTGCACTCTCCGCTTAGACTACCGGGGCGAACGTTGATGAGCGTTGGTGAAGCGGGCCGAAAGCGTGGATGTAGCTGGAAAACAGGTTGACTGCTGGGTCTATCTGATGTGTTCACGGATATGTGCTGCACTCGATTGTCGAAGGCTGTAGACATATATTTGGGGAATTTGGGAGGTCATCCTTAATTAACACACATCTGCCAAAGAAGGGATTGTCAGTGAGGAGACAAGGTTTGTGATCTGTCGGATCTTTGTTCTGACGATGAAAACACTTCGTGACTTGAAGACTCAAACTTATTGATCACAAGCTTTGTCGCACTGAATTCTTCCGGGAGATCGAAAGGAAGTTATAATGCGGAGAATATTTCCACTCAAGTCGACCAGTAACCATGGTCATTCTGGAGGAGATTTCTCCGGGAAGGAAAGCCCCCGGCTGAAATCACGAGACCCGCCCGAAGTTATAAAGAGAACAGCGATCAAAAGCAAGAAAAATGATCCATCTACTTCAGAGGACATGAACTCGGCGGCATTGCGAAACAAGCGAGAGCATTGGTGCCCCTCCTGTCCAGCAGCCGAGAATGGCGTGAGGTGCGAGACTCCACCTAGCGGAGATGAAAACATCGTGGCGAAGGAGGAGGAGAAGGGCGTGATCAGTCCCATGCGGGAGCACCTGCGGCAGTCCCATCGAAGCGCTTATGGGAGCGATACGAGAGAGAGGGAAGCAGATTTGGATCTCGATGAGGCTTTGAAAAGCGTCGTTGCTGGTGCCATGAGAAGTGCAGATTGTCGTGTGGTTTCTGTCGACAAGTACACAAGCCGGAGAAGGTAATGATTTGGGTCTTCGCTTATGGACGTTCCAATTTGTGCAAAATTTGAACCATTCGAAATCCCCCCTCATGCACTGGTCGTTGTCAGCTTTCTCCATACTAAACATGTGTTCCATACGCCCTCATAAGAACGCATATCCCGTTTTTGATACCAAATCGACATCGTCATGTCGGCGAACGTATGTCTGACATCTGTCTCGCCTCATTCCTTCGTTTTGGCAGTGGGCTCGGAGCTGTGGACAACGTGGTTCACGAGAGGCTTAATAAGCCTCAAGTCAAAAGCAAGATTGCCCCGGGGCCCGTTAGGGCCAATAGCGCCCCTAAAGTTCGACCACAAGCTCCAGGTACTGCACCAGAGGTTCCCCGCCTTCATTCTATGAGGATTTTGAAGGTTCCTGACAGAGTATTCGATGCGCAATCACCGAGAGTCTCATACTCTCCGAGGCTCTCACCGAGGCTTTCCGAGGGGAGTTCGAGTAACGATAGCGTCACACCTCGTTCGAGACTTTCCTACGACAGAAGGTCCAGTTTGAATGGCCTCACTCCCAGATCTTCTCATTCTCGATCTTACTCGCTCGCCGAGACACATCCTAAAGCCGGATCCGACAAGCAGCCGGTCACTCCTTCCCTTAGCACGAGAAAGTCTTTTGACTCTCCGCGACCCCTACGGAAGGAATCAGGGCCACAACCCCCCTTGGAGGTCTCTGAGAAGGCCACGAAGTATTCTGGTGCTCGGATAGTTGCCGAGCGACTCGCCAAAGCCTTCAGGGGCACGAGCAAGGCTTCCATCAAGGAGGGCAAAACTTTGATGGATGCCGATCGCGCAGGGGGTAGCAAATCTTCTCTCGGTCATCCGAGGAGGATGTTTGTGGAGCACTCGGATGCGAGCTACGATGGTAGTTGCAGTGATAATTCCACGCAAGCTGAGGAGAATGTGTCCCTTTTGAATTTGCTGCCTCACGTAAGGGCAGGGGAACTTCAGCCTGTGAACATTCGCAAGGAAGGGAGCGTCCTCTCTTGGCAAGAGTTCGTCACTGAGGGCAAATCCTGCAGTCACGTTCCAGCGATGGTAATGGCAACCCAGTGCCGGAGAGAACTTTGGAGACCCATGGGTCCACGAGCGCCGAGGCTAGGACGCCCACCTCTGGAGGCAGGCGCATGCCTTCACCCGCTGATAGGCAATCAAGGACTCATGGTGCATCATCCACGCACCAAGAGGACAGGGAGAAGGAAATTTTGAAGACCTGGTTGGAAGGACTCAAGCGCCAGAGCGAAGGTGTGAACGATGATTTGGAAGTTAAGGCGCGGCAAGCAGAGGAGCGCGTCTCGAAGCTCAGCGGTGAGCAGTCCCTCTTGGACGACCAGCTGGATTTCCTGCACGAGCTTCAAGGGAAGGACGACACCGGTCGGAGCAGTATGGCCACTGGCATAAGCCTGATGCAACAGAGAATCAGGAAAATGCACGACGATAAGAAGCGTTTAGCTCTTGAAGTTGCCGCTGAGGTGAAGAGAAGAATAACGGAACGCGCCGCTGCGAAGGAGGTCTTGGTCATGATGAAGCGAGAAATGGAAGCGTGTGTGAGAGTTATGGAGAAGGAGAAATTGGACCTTCAAGATGGTTTTGATCGTGAGCTGGAGAGGAGGGAAAACGATTGGTATGCCAAATTCGAGAAAAGCCGGTCCGAGGAGAAGTGGTTGCGGGAAAGAGTGCGTAGGCTTGAAGAGGAGAAGGTTGGTCTTCAGAGCGAGCTAGCAGGAGTAGCGTCCAAGGAGAGCGGCTTGAGAGAGAAGGTTAGGGATTTCGAGCTGCAAATGGATGGACACCGGAAAAGAGTGGAAGGTGCAGAGAAGACCATTCTGGATTTGAGGCATTCGTTAGCGAGTAGCATACAACAGGCTAGGCAGGCAGAGAATGAAGTAGAGATGGTGAAGAAGGCTTATCTGGAGACAGAGAGGGAGAGCCAAAAGCTCAGCGAGCAAGTCGAGAGACTACAAAAGCTTTGTAAAGATCACGAAACCAGCATTCAGGGACTCCAGTTAGGCCTCAAAAATGGCTACCGCAACGGCTCTGAACAGAAAGACGGGACCTTAATGGTTGTGAGGAAGGAGCTAGTGCGGTTGAGCGAAATTGAGAAGTCATTACGCTCGGAGTTGGAGTCTTTGAGAGTTGAGGCTATCAACTTGAGGACCGACAACAGAGCGCTGACAATGCAACTGGAAAGCTTAGAAGATCAAAAAAGAACGGGAAGTACTTATCAGGATCTGAAAGCTGAGGTTGCAAGTCTCCAACTGAGAACTACGGAGCTACAAGATGAGAATAATTCCCTGTCATTCAATTTGAAACAAACGCTCATCGAAAGGGACGGCGGGAAGGAAGCTCTGAAGACTCTGGAACTGAGTCTGTCCGGCATCGAGAAGGAGAATAAAACTCTCCAAGAGGAGATCTCGCGGGAGAAAACCAAGATTCAGGAGAGGGAGAGGGAGATTCAACGACTTGAGAGGAGAGTGGACGGTTTGCTGAAAAACAACCAAATGCTTCAAAACATTCTAGCAATGAGAGAAAAGGCTGCCCAGGTGTGTGATGAAGAGGCCAAAGAGAAGGAGAAGGTTGTGAAAGAGGCCCAGCAGATGGAGTTGGAAATGCGCGAGAGCTTGCAGGTACATTGCTCTGTGAATTTCTATTTTGACGATGATCTGCTGTCCTGCTATCCTGCCTCATTGACTCTATTTTGACTTCGTTTGCAAGCAGCTGTTGAAAAATGCAGCAGGTTTTAATGTTCAAACAATGAATATTGTTTCTTGGTTCATTATAATCAATCGTGCCTTTCGTTTCGTTCACCGTATGATGGCACGTTGTAGTATCTTTCGGCCCATCTACTTCTGTTCTGATCCGTCAAGTTCGGTCGTGAAGCCAGTTTTTCATTAGTGTGTTGAGTTTGCGGCTGGTCTACTCGGTACGCTGTTAGTTGTCATAGCGATTTTCAGGTGACTGCTCTTAAAGAAGTTATGGTGGCTGTTTTATGACAGGTCTCTGCTAGGCAATTGTGTTACATGAATGAAAGAGCGGAGCTCATGAACGACAAGCTGCAGGAGAAGGATACACAGTTGTCTTCACTGAAAAGTGAATGTGCCAAGAAGGATGAGGTTGTTCGTGGTCTCGAGCAGAGTCTCGGAGATTTGGCTAAGAGTCTGGATGCACAAAATAGGCGCATCATGCAGCTTACGAGTAGAAACGAGGAGCTCTTCAGACTCTATCATGCTAAAAGCAAGGAAGTTGAAGACTTGCACTCCAAGATGATCGAAGACACTGGCAGCAAAAGACTCAATTGCCAGGACATCGATCAGGTATAAGTTATTCTTTCGTATGTTCATAGCGCACCAGCACACTACATGCCAACTGTTTATTCAAAAGCATCATATCGCGGCACAGCCTGTGACGAGATGAAATTTAGACAGGTTACTCCAGTTAAGTCTTAGTGAGTCCTGCCATCTGTCTTAGTGAGTAACCTGTGGAAATTTGAAGTTCCTGCCACTAACTTCACGTTTACCTGATAATAGATGGCAGGACGGGCCAAAGACGTCAAGCAAGAGCTTGAAGCGCAGAATATGCTTTGTAAACTCCTGAAAGAAAAGCTTGTTCAAAGGGAGGATGATTTGAAGAAACAGAGCGAAGAAGTGGCATCTCTTGTACAAAGTCGTGATTGGTTGCAGATAGAATTGAGCAGAGTACAAAGTGCACTTGCAGACGCTTCTCACCGGCTTGTTGGCTTAGAAAGAACTGTAAGCAGCGTTTTCTGCTGACTTTTTTGGTGCTCGAGGGCTTGCATCGAGTATTACTCTCTTGAATAGATGTAATTTTTGTAAGCCTCTGGTGTGGGATGCTGCCTAGACTTGGGGTTTTGCGATCTATGATTTTTTTTCATGTGGCATTCTTGTGCTACTACTGAAGGCTCAGCGATTCACGTTTATTTCTTGCAGCTTGCACAAAAGGAGGATCTCTTATCTTCTTTGCAGTGTGAGAAGAAGGATCACTTGAAAGAGCTTGCGAAATTGAGGCAAGAATTGCCTCGAGCAGAACGTGATAGAGACCAGATTCAAGAAGAGGCCGAGGAGATCGGGCGAGAGGCCTTGCGGTTAAGTGCTGAAGTGGAAGTTTTGAGAAGAAAAGTAGCTCAACTAGAAGAGGATGTGATGGTGAAAGAAGGCCAAATATCTATTCTTCGAGGGAGCTTCGGCCAAAGCGAATGATTTGAAATTCTGCTGTCTTGGACAAGCCTTGTGCACCTGTACCATATTACCTGCTAGTAGCTTCTCTACACGTGAGAGAAGTTGTAAGCTTGAGGACCCTTGTGAGTCTGCACGTAGAATTGTCCCAAGACTATCTCAGCACCACATCGTGGCTCTTTCAAAGTTGCGAACACTTCGGGTAGGCTTTCAAGACCTAACGAAGGATGGCAACAGATATTCCTTTGACTTGGCATTCCACTTTGCTGACGTTGTTCTTGGAATGTGCCGTATGTTGGGTTGCTTGAGAGGTGGTGTTTTCTGCCTACGAAATGTCTTCTGATGAGAAGCTTGTGTGTCGCCTGTTGACAGGTTACTTTTCCAAATCCTCATTGTTCCTGGATTACAGACGTTGCTGAGATTTCGGTAGGGATTAGTTGTGATATCAGCGTATGGCTGTCGTCTCAGAAAAGATCTCAGTACATTTAATTCCCCCATTCGAATAACAACACTGATTAGAGGTGTTTAGTAGCGACCCTTTGTATTGGGATTGTACAGCACACATATACCTGTACTCTTTTACTCGTTTTGAGTCCATTCATCCCGGTAGCTTGCAAAGACCAAGTAGCAGAGATGAACTAGTGGAGACCTTCCAAGTTTTGAAATTTTAGATGAGCTTCAAAAGTCTGCCCTTCTCCAGTCGAGCTGCTAAGTTTTTAATCCAACAGAAGGTGTTCTTATCCTCAACGCATATCAAACAACGCCCTCTCTCAAGTGTATTACATTGGAGCGTCTGGGCGTTTACGACCTATTGAGCTCTCTTACTCCTCCGGGCACTGCCGATTGTGAATAAATGTTTTTCATCATTGTCATTCTGTTGCTCGTGGGGACTACCAGTTTGGTATGAATCTTCAGGAATGTCCGTCCTTGATTTCTCTTTGTGAAATTGCTTTTCGCCTATACGTGTCTTCGGTGGAAAAGTGTCGTACTATCTGGGCCACATCAATTATGCAGTCTGACGGTCCCTCACCGCTGATTTTCGTCATGAAATATAATTTCTATGCGTATTGTTCCAGTCTGCTCTTGCTTCAAATGGTTGGAAAACTGATTGGGGCAAGTGAAGGTAAGTTTCGCTTCTTATGAGTTCGGCAGGAGTTACATCTCATTTTGCGCAGACCACAGATGTTTTTCCGACATATACTGAACTAACTGCAGTGGATGATCTACTTTCAAGTGGCATCTCATATCTCTTACAAGGTGACTCGCCGCTGATCGATGTTCAAGGTAGGTATCGAAACGACACGGAAACTGATCAGTTCAGTACCGTAGATGTATTGTTCCAGTCTGCACTTGCTGCAAATGGTTCAGTATCCTAGATGCGGCTGAGAATAAGAGAAACGCAGTAGGGTATGGCGAGAACAGGATTGTTTCGGAATTGTTCGGAATTGTTTCGGAATTGGCGGGATTAATGTGGTTTTGGGCAGGCGTCGTAGGGGAGGGGCTTTAATTGTTCTCATGCTCTGTTTTGTCACCGAATCGAGACTATGGACCTGCTTTATGCATCGATGCCCTTTGCGTCGTCCACGATCTCCTCGTCCTTTTTCAGCCGCTACTCGGCGCTTGTTAGTGAATTGGAGACGGCCGAAGGGGAGCGAGCTTTTGTTTTGTATCAGGAATTGATTCCCTTGTGTGCAGCGTGGCAAGAAGCCTTGTCCAGAGATATTGACCGACAAGATGAGGAATCGGCCGCGTTTCTTGAGAACATCAGCTTTGATGATTGTGAAGCATCGTCAGTGTTCGTGGAAAGGTACAGGGAGACGGTAGAGAGGCTGAGAAGTTCAGTAGAAAGATTGAAAGCTGCCATCGTCAGCACTTCGGAAATGGCGGTTGCAGCTCAACGGGAGATACTGTCCGGAATGCGGGCAGGGGCGCCAGCAGCATGAAACGAAGCTGTGATCAAGACCAGTTAACATCCAATCGGTAAGATCTGGGGGAATTTCTCGCTTTCGTGTTCAGATATGGGAAGATAATGCTTTGAAGCATTGTTGACATTATCCACTCCTTCGTGTATGCTATACAAATGAGGTAAGTGGAAAGACGCGACCCTAGATTGAGCTTGGACTCTAATTACATGTATGTGCAATCTGATAGTCTTCATTATACTCACTTGAGACAGAATATCTCTCTAGTTTTCGTGATGTGGAAGCCTGTCGAAGCCTATGGACATTGAATGCTTTTAAAACTGCTGGATTATGAAGTTCTGAAGGACTTTGCCTCCTTCCTCTCTTCATATCCGGTGCTGTTTTCCTGGAGTATCCGTTTTTCCAACTCTAGTCGGTCTGCATCCAGGCATTCAGGCGGAGCTAGCAAAGGAGGTGAATAAGCTGTGCACTGGACGGGTGAATCTCACATATCTTTTACAGGGTGACTCGCCGCGGATCGATGTTAAAGGTTGGAATCGATACGACACGGAGACTGATCATTTCAGTACCCTAGATGTATTCTTCCAGTTTGCACTTGCTGCAAATGGTTCGAAAACTGATTGGGGCAAGTGAAGGTAAGTCTCGCTTCTTATGAGTTCGGCGGCAGGAGTTACATCTCATTTTGCGCAGATCACAGATGTCTTTTCCAACATACTAAACTAACTGCGGTGGATGATCTGCTTTCAAGTGGCGGTTGGGTGTACATCGACGGGGTGATTGCAGGGCTAGACTCGACATTGATGGAATCTTTGCCAAGGCTAGTCCGTGTCAATCTTTCATTCAGAACTTGGATGGTCGTTCCCAATAGTTCGGTTGCCGCACGACAGCCTATCAATCAAGCGAAACACGAGGTGACGCTGAGTGGTGAGTTGCGTAGTGTACTGCAGGAAGTAGCGGTCTTGTCGTGTAGGAAATGTGGAATGGCAATAAATAAAATGTAGACATGTGGGTAGAGTCATTTCGATGGAACGCTGTTCCTCGTCTATCTTCTAGAAGCTTAACAAGCAAGATCATTTTGCTATCTCCTTTGTGTAAGTAGGATGATTACTTCCCATATCGTAAGACAAGTAATTAAAAAATTAGACCTCTGTGATTTTTCGCATAAATTTAATGCGAAGTACACGCTTTGAAGAATGCGTTGCTTGCATATACTGTATGCCGAAACATTGCGAAGATGGCTTTCAGTACCTTCGGTTGTGGTACATGGAATTGTACGATTTGCAGTCTTGATCAGCGGAATGTACTGTTCAAGATCTTTCAATTTATAAACTAGACATGACGTAAACGTAGATGACGTTTTTCAGCGTCCACGTGAGGATCTGACCTTCGTGCTATTTAGATGGCAGTTATCTGTTTCCTGGAGGACCTGGGTTCATGTACTTCTCTGATTGCCCAGCTCGTACTAATTCAGAAGTCGAGAGCTAAATCATACCTTCTCTATATTTCTCATATTTCTCGTTAGGATTTTCACCATATTGACCGGTCTTCAGAGAAGACGAAGACTAACACTCACGACGTTCCTGGGAAATTCTCCCTTTCTTCACATATCCAGGCAGGCAGTACGCGATGGACATCCCAACAAGCGATCGGCGGTGATCCGCCACGTGGCATTCGCTACCTTTTCCTCAAAGACATCATTCTGTACAGATGTATACATCCGTTCACGGACGTATGTACCTGCACACGTCTCGAAGTGCGAGAACGCTTTCCATCCACCAGAGTGAAGACGGCGTCGTATGTTTGAATAATTGCGATTTTGGATATCTTCCGTGCGCGGGAAGTCCGCTAGATTGGCCCCCCTGTTTCCCGCTGTCGTACCGTCGCCGAGAAGCGGCATGAATTCGCCGGGTCGGCGAGATTTGAAAATAAGCAGCGGACTTTGAACCTACCGCTGGCGCCTATTCTGCTCTACTTCTTCTTGCATCCTCTAGCTGGATATCCAGCGCGCGGGTCAGTTTTGCTTTCTTTAGTGGCGAAAGCGCACCAACGCCTTCGGAAAGCTGCTGTGCTTATGTACTGTACAAGGACTTTCTTTTGGAACGGCTATCAAGTTCAAATTTTGAACAGCTCGCTGGGGGAGCCTGGGATCTCGTCTTGATTTTCCCTTAAACAACTTGTGCGCGATAGCCTCGACTGTGCTGCCCAACAGACATATGATCGTTTTGCTGTCCACAGACACAGCTGAATCCAGATGCTCATGACTGGTCAAATACCCGCCCGTCCTTCCTATGGTTGCTTTACAGTACCGGTCGTAGTAGCTGCATTGTAGCACTGGACCCTGATCCGCCGTCTGTTTCGCAAACATGCAGGACCTACCGAGGTGGGTGATTGTTGTACTCGATTCGGGTAGTTCTGAGATCATTTACTGACGCTCACAATATTACCTGTAGTTCTCATCACAGCTACTGACGTTCACAACCTTTGCGATGTATGGTGGAGTGTTGCTGGAGTTTTTAGGCAGCAGTCAAAGGCAGCTAGATATAAGCCGTTCACAAGCACTGACGGTACTGTAACTTTCGTTAGCTCTGGATGTGAGAAAGTGACCGACGGTGATTTTCTTGTCCTTCTCTTAACTTTCTAGGGTCATACTCTCCTCACCTGTTCGAAAAGCTGAAGCCTGTGAATTTACCCAAATGTGTTAGCTTTGCCTAACTTGTGATAGAGTCAGGGAGCGTGGCAGATGATCCTAGAGATGGTGAAAATTCTAGTTTAGTGTGAAGTAGGAGATTATCATGTTTGTCCGCTAATCAGTGTCGAAGTCTTGGTTTTTCTCGTGTCCGTTTTCATCCTCTTTCTGCTTAATCTGTGTACTTGACAATTACTCGCGGAAGTATCTATGAAGAGACAGACGTAGCTAGTAAAGTGACAGTTGGCTGGCGGCTGGCGGCTGGCGAGAAGGACAATAATTTCTGATTGCTGTTTGAGCCGACAGCTTTTTAGTTTTATTCTGTATGAGAACGAATAATGTTTGTCCGGGGTCAAGGAATCTGGGAATGTACTTAATTGTATGCTTCCATTGTGATGGTATTGGGGCTTAGCCTCTTCCTACCCCCTTGGTTTCATCCTACACGACTTGATGGGGTCTTCCCATCCTTTTTGCTATATTACTCGCTCTTGTGTTCATTGTATGTCTTCATCGATGGCTTCAGATATTTCTGGGTCGATCTGTCAGGACGGTTAGAACTGTTAAACTCCTCGTCGAAGACTCTTTGAATGAAGAATTTTCATTGTAATCGAAGTACTTTGTGTACATCAGAAGACTTCAGCAATATAAAAAAATAAACTATATATATAGTTTTTTTTTTTTGTTGGCGGAGAAGTATTTGTTCGTCTCTAATCGATCCAGACGAATAGTTGTCGTAACATTCAGTCTGTGTAACCAGTTTTTGATTTACAAACCAGTTTTTAAAATCTTTTCAACTCTTTGAACTAGTGGCTTTCCCCACTAAAGCGGAGTAGAAAAACATCTAAATAACACAAGTTGAACTACCTAGGTATAAGCAATCAACTCTTTCTTTAACATAGGTGTATTGAATAATACTTTGTCTGAGCATGCCCTGCTTGTAGTGGAAATGGAGAACACATGGAAGCTCCCACATGAGAATGTAATGGTGTCGTTATACAGTCAAGAGTGACAACATCTACAAGAAGCAAGTTGGATCGACAGCTCTGAATGACAGTGGTGTACTTGGTGGTCTCAATGTGCACTTTTTCATCTCATGTCCAGAATCCGTCAGTCCTTTCTAGCAATTGACTCTTCTTGTCTAAAAGAAAAAGTCAGGTTCAGTCTCAATTTTTTCTGTGAAGATTCGATTTCAGAGGCTGTCAGAAACTCTTTATCTACGACAAAGGTCAGCTACAGAAAGAACCTGTAGTTCCCTGTAAAATCGAGCTGTTTCCTGTCATTCAGAAAAAATGCATTCAAGGGGAAAATATTATTTCGGAATATTATTCTGGGAATTGACCTTCAACAGACTCTGTCATCTTTACATTCATCTTCATGGAAGTTACTGGCGTGCAAGTCTGAATAGACATCAAGGGTGGGAATTGAAACTCCCTTTCGGGCATGCATCTGTATAGTAGTAAGGACAGAATCTTAAGCGATCTTGGACTGAAAACGACGACCCCATCTTTACAACGACCTATCATGTTTCTATCCTGTACAAATAGAACCCTTAGATAAGCTCCTCGGGACTTCGAGAGAACCCAACTCGTGCTACTATGAGCAACTATTCGGTTAAGCCCTGGTCTCGGGTTTCTACGTTGGGCGTTGGACCTAAAATACTAACAAAATTAATTTGGTGATACCGGTCACGTGTTCAAGTTTTACCTGAAAAGAACTTCTAAGGTTTTATAGGGTCGCATGTTAATCCGAGGAGTTTAAAAACTTTCTCAACAATTTCCTTGTCTGGTCTTGACACATTACATTCTCCTGCTTATTGTTACTTTCATATCAAAGCGTTAGGCATTCTCACGCTATTTTCAGGATAGTCAGGAGCAAAAGAGTGGTTGTTTGGGGTAACATTTTCGCTACTTACACTCATTTCAATGGTCGAAAAAAACTAGATCTTGCTTTAACAAAGAACTTGCTCTTGTTTTTAACACATACATGTGGGTTACGTTTCTTTCTTGATGGTGTTTATTTGTTATATCAATGTAGAAATTCTATAGGCTTGATTCAGATAGCATGCTTGTCACCAAGAAGAGAACTTAGATAGTAATCATTCGTAAATAGGAATTAAGCTGCATTGTATTGCATCTTCCAATGCTATCAGTTGTAGGGATATCTTGTCCAATGAGGATCTAGAATTCATCAACTCTAAAATTAACGCTCGATCTAGCATGTAAATGAAAGGCTTACTGTACTCCCATATCTCTTCAATGACATGCATACCCCTGCGTGAAGTTCTCTAATCTGACATATGTGAATCAACTGCTCAAAGCTGGCATCAACATGTAACTTATTCCCTCTTTTGAACTCCATTAAACATAGCTTCCGCGCATACTAAGACTTACTTGGTAGGCTTGAGGAAAATCCCAAGTTCAAAATCTGATCCCTATGTACACCCTTTCGAGCAGTAAGGTATTTTTGATTTTGAAATTTGATCAGTCCTGTAAATGCTTGTTATCTTTTCCACATTGTTATGCGCTAATGCTTAGCTGCGTAGTGGTGTACAGTATGTGAAAACCGGAAGGCGTTTCCGAACCCTCATACACATTCTTATTTTGATGAAGTTTTACTTTCAAAACAAGTCTAGCCTTCCAAGACGGAAGTTATAATACACGCGAAGAGAGAATTTCATCTGATGCGTTTGACGTGGTATGGCTTACTTGCTCACAGGATTCAGTGCTGGTTGCCTTCCAGGCCTATCTAGGTCAGATGAAAGTGCTTGTGCCATCACAGAAAAACTGCACTTCTTGCACTGAAGTGCAGTGCCCAATGTTTTGTTGTACGTTCATCTTCTGTCATCGATATACCAATGTCAGTAAGTATGCAAGAAGACTGGCTACTTCAGTGCTAAGAGCGTTTCTTTCGTTTCAATCAATCTCCATATTCCTGGATTTCAAAAGATTTTCAACTCATTTCCTTTCGTGCAGATCTCTAGCCTTGCCTCTGTGCTATGATCAAGCCAGTAAGTGGAATTCAGATGTGTTGAACAGATTCTTATGTTTTGACAGGCCAGGACAATTTAACCAGTTGTTGAATGAGCTTCCTAGATGAACAATTGCTGGACTGTGAACGTCCTTATCGAAGTTATCAACAAACGCACAGGTTCCGATTGTAGTTTTCCTTCATAACTGTGACTTCCCATCAACTTTGATGCTTTGTGGGATGTTCATCTGTGAAATAGAAAGGGGCCACCTTGAAATTCCAGTCCATAAAATTTCAGTGATTAATAAAACTTAGATGACAACAACTCTTTTTACTGAATTCTTTTTGAAGTGGATAAGATGAATGTACCGAGTCCTTCTCTTTTATCATTGATAAAAGATTAGTTGTTGAATATAAAAATCACTAAACGTAATCGAATTTCGTTTGCTGCGGGTTTGGGTCCTGGTAGATAGTTGTTCTTTCCTTCGAGCACTGACCTTCGAGGTACTAGATCCACAGTGGATAACAATGCATCAGTGCTAAGTGTATAGTTCTGCCATAAACCTCGACGAGTAGAGTTTCTGCAGCGTCGATGCTTCGAGACATTATATTGCTTGCAACCATTACAACGGGTCAGAGTCTAATACATGTCCTCAAGGACTATCGCCATCTGGGAAAAGGACTTCGATCATATGACAAGGATTGATGTCGCATATGAGACATATAATACACTCACGTCAAGGAAAGATTCAGCAACGTTAAGGGAAGATAAAAACAACGTCGCGTAATATTTGGCTCTGTGAAGCCTTGGATTCTAGTAGTTTTTGCAATCTTGGGGAATAAATACCAGCAGTCTCTGATTTCAACCACAATGCCTCTGATTTGTAAGTGCTGCGGCCATTAAAGAACAAACGTCAGTTAGCATGAAGATGTCGAATGTTTATTTCAATACTGAAAGCTTTTACCATTGTCTTGATATCTACTTAATATTAGCAGATCAACGACCGAATCTTCGCCACTTGCCAATATCAATGTCCAGTGCTGCCAATGGGATTTGCGTGACCGCCTTCTTGAAGGTGAGAGAACCCATTTGGAATCATAATCAATCCAATAAAATGTTCTCGCATAAATATCTCGATCTTCGAATATATAGAATAGGGTGTTTCGTTATATTTAAGATCGGAGGTTATTGTATGTGATGTCACTAGACCAAGGCAGTAGTCATGCACCCACAGGAGAAAATTGTCAATTATTCGATCCAGTCAATTGTCCGGTTGGTCTGAAGAGCTGAAGTATCACACTTGCTGAGTAATTGAGCATTCAAGACAAATTCAGTTAATAATTCCGAACCAATATGCCTAACTGTGTCCAGCCTTTCTGGGCTAAATTCATTTTATTCAGTCAGTAACTGACTGGAATACTGGCGGTCATTGCCACTCCATAGTGCACCATCGAAGCCTACTATATCCACGACAATGAACAGTCTATTGCAAGTCGTAAGGTCACTCCCAAGAAGCTGAGGTGAAATGATTTTCGTCTTTGCCATCGATGCAGATGGCTGGAGGAGGAACTTGATGACTTGGCGTGACATTGGCATTTCCCCACAAATATTAGGGCCGGCAGAAAGCTTGCAGTACGCATATCCCGACGCATGTGGTTGGAGTTCGAGAAACAATACAGATGCTACTTCATAATTTGCACTTTCAAATGTACAACAAGAAATTTCATCATGGAGATTGGGACACAGCAGATAATCGCCGACACATCCTGCTTTGTAATAGCCTCGTACGTCGACGGCATGGACGATGGAAGCAGACGAAAATGCTAGTACCATCACTAAGAAGACTAAATGTTTTGTTCCAGCCCCAGAGATCCTGCGGCCATCGTAATCCAAATGTCAGTTAGTGAGCAAAATGACTTGGCTACTTCTGCGCCGACAGCGTCTAATCTGTTTCCATATCTAATTTCCATCGCATCTTCAATTCGTGGGCCTTACACCGATAAAGGTCAGAATTCGAAAAATGCGTAATTTTTCGAGCTTACTCTGACTATGCTATGTGCTAAAAGAAGATGTGTGGTGAAGACAACGTTGCTGATGCTTGGTCTGGGGCCACGAGTCGTCTTGATCTTCCATGAGCTTTCCAGAGGACTAGCTGCTGGACACTGGTAGCTGGAAAACGTCTTTGACAATAGCACAGGTTCCAGATGTTACTAACATTCTTCCGTAACTTTGTTACTTGCCATCCTCTCTGTTGGTTCTCGGGGCTTTTTGTGGGTAGTAGACAATCACCACATCTAGGTTCCAGCTCCTGATAGGTTACACCTCATCCACACTCTCTTGCGTCAGTATATCGTTCTAAAATATTTTGCCAATTCGTCATCGGTCTCGTCAAGATCATAGCGTTGCATTCTCTATCGTCGACCGATCTAACATGAAATAATGATTCAGAGGCTGGATATGTGCATGAATGCCCTTCGAGACACTGGGAGAATAGTGATAATACATTCGATTTACACAAAAACATATCTGAAATCGATAACATACGTTCCGGTTGTCCATAGATTCCAAGAATTATTGTTTACTCAAATCTAGATGTGTTGAACGAACCAGATGCACGAGGTTCTCAATTCAAATTCATCACACATTCAATATAAATATTACAATTCACATTAGTACACTTGAAAGTATCACTAATAAGGGTGACACCATGACTCAAGTCATATAACCTTTCACAAGAAAAACAAAATTCTATCCACAAATATAACCCACATTTGTGCGAGCCAAATATGTACAAACTGCAATTTCCCTAAAGGGAAGAAAATTCCAATCTTTCGTTGTGGTATATGTGTCATGCGCTTAGTCCGCTACAAATACCTGTCTCAATCCCAATAAAACACCTCCCCGTAGCAAATCTCATACTGCTTTGTGACGGCTCAGAAGACCCGCAATTGCAAATGGATGTGATCTTTTCGTTGGAAATATAACACCCTGCCACAAAAGATCACGTCCTGGTGATTGCAAATCAAGAGTGGTTTTGTATTATCATTGCCAAGAATATTATAAACACAACTCGGCTATTTCTTGGCATCAAAACCACAAGCGCTTATCATCAACAATCATAGTTTGCCTTAAGTTAATATAATTGTGACATATAGCCACAACCAATACTTCTTGGGCCTACTATCATAGATGCAATGATCTATAGATCTCATCGAAGAGTAGCCAATAAGAACTAGCGCTTTCTAGGCCTACTAACATCGGTGCAATGATCCAAAGATATGATCGAATAGTAACCACCTCCAGTCTATGGTCAGACGTCCCTTCCCTTTTCAGACTGAGCATAGCGCCCATTGGAGCGTCCGTCACAACCAGGGCAACACTTTAATAATATTTATAAATATATTTATTAAAATTTTAATAACACAACAAACAACTCAGTTGTATTTCAATTGCTCTAGTTCTTACTCTCTTGCTTTTCTGACCAAAGTTTGCCGCTAACGTCTCAAAGCAATCATATTGCTTTTAAGTGGCAAGGAAGTCAAAGGCTCCCAAGTAGTAGACGCATACTCCTGATGTTTCCACTTCACAAGATATTCTATTTGATAGGTACCTTCTGCAGTTCTAACTAACCTTTCGTCTAGGATTTCTTCTATACAAAATTCATTTGGGTCTGGTAAAGCACGAATAGTAAGTGCCCACTTAGCTATCCTAGCTAGATCGTCATTGACCACATAACGCTTGAGATTGGATACATGGAAAATATGATGATAGTTTTGTATACTATTTGGCAGCTCTAGTTTATATGCAATCTTCCCTATTCTAGCTTGAATTCTAAATGGTCTGACCCAACGTGCAAACAACTTCCTAGTGAGCTACTTGGGGATAGTAAGGTTTTTAGTCTTTAACCAATCTAAATCCCTATCCTCGAACTCCTCATCTCTCCTCTGTTGGTCGGCATATTTCTTATATCGAGCTTGAGCCTTGTGCATCCTCTCCTTAGCTAAGTCTAGCACCAATCCTTCTGTTTCTAAGAAGTCATTTATAGCTTGAACTAGAGTATCTCGTGGAGGATTAGGTTCCAAACTCCAAAGACTAAGTCTAGTGGCAGTGTAAGGGTTCCGACTATCTCTGTAAACACATTGAAATGGAGATAAACCAGTAGCATAGTGTTTGGTATTGTTATAGCTAAACTCCACCAGGGATAACTGATTGACCCAATCACTCTAGTCCACCGTAGAATAATTCCATAGCCCTTCTTCCATGATCTAGTTAATCCTTTTAGTTTGCCCATTGCTTTGAGGGTGATAGACTATAGAAAAGGATAGCTCTGTGCCTAACCGTAAAAATAAATGGGTCCAAAATTTAGATAGAAACCTAGAATCTCTATATGAGACTATCTCCCTAGGTATGCCATGATGTCGGTGAATCTCCTTGAAGAACAAGTCTGCAGTCTGAATAGGAGTGATTGTAGTATGACAAGGTACAAAATGAGCCTATTTTGATAATTGATCACATACTACATAGAAAGCATTGTGTAATGACACAATATTCTGAATATGAGCGGAATGGTAGTCTTCTAATTCGTTCCCAAGTGGATAAGGGATCTGAATAAGCTTCTAGGGAAGTGAATGTGAGTTTAGATGACTTTAGGAATTCTGGATCTCACAATCCGAAGAGCGAGATGGCAGAACTGTCACAATTCCTATTCCATCGACAATAACATTCCCATGAATCCCTCTTTCCCAGTGTGGTCCTCTTTCCCCATGGCCAGTCGATTCATCATCTTGACCAAGTCCATGTATCTGTCTGCTTGAGAGTTCCATCCTGAATTGTATATTAGTCCCATTTCATTCAACTCTAACAACACTAGGACCACCACCGTCTCCAGTTTTTGAGACAACTATAAAACACAAGCCAAGGGTTCAGCAATCTCCTTCATCGATTTCACCTTCGGACAAGACGGCTTAGGGAGTGCTACTTCCTCCACTTTCTTTATTTCTAACTCCCCCTTCTTGACCGTCGTAATTCGAGGAGGACTGTCTTCTTCTACTACTCGCTTCCTCTTCCTCGATGAGCCAATCACTTCCAAATCTGAATCCGAGTCAGGCTTATTCTGTATGACTGGCCGGACTTCTCCAGTTTGTCGTGATGCGGGTGGCGCGCTAGTTCCCAAACTTCTCGTAGATCCACTGCAGGCGTTGTCGATGTCTATGTCGTGATATGAGAGTCCAAACTCCAATCGGTATAGCTATCGTTCCTTGGGAGTCAGCCACTCCATCTTTGCATACAAATGCACTAAGAAAGAGAGATAGACCACACTCTTATCATCCTCTCTCATCTTGGTGGCCATTGCTTGTACATTCTTGGCGAAGATTTCTCCCTAGTTAACCCGAATGGTTCCGACTATGAACCCTTCCACAATCCACACTTTGTGCATATTGACGTATGTCGTGCATTGTGACGAGAACAATTGGTTCAATGCAAAAGTGACCTTTCTTATGAATACATCCTTGATCAGGTCGATCTTGTACCCGTTGGTCCCCTTCCGTTCTCTGGGATTGAACCACTTCAACTTGTCGAACGTGAAGACCGTGTGTATTGATGACCCTTCCCAATCAACTCCACCTTTGTCCTCCTTGTAAGTAAGTCCCAACGCCTTTGCCCACAACTTCGCATCCCACTTCTTTAGGCGTCTTTCTACTCGATTCTTTGTGATGCTTTCCTCGAGCACTTCAACACATAGCTCCGGGCACACATAGTCCCGTCGTCATGACAGAACCGCGTCACTATCGTGTTGTGATGCGGCTACTATGATAAGATGATGATATGTGTCATCTTCATAGCTGTTGTCATGACAGGGATACTTTAGGTTAGGATAACCGATAGCAAATTGTAAGGATGTTAAGAGCCCACGGTTGGATCGACTTTGTAGGGCCAGGATGTTGAAAAGGCTCCAAGAGATATTATCTTGGACCTTATCAGATATAAAGCACAGTCAGGGTGGAAAGAGTATGGGAGAGATCTAGACATATCACTTTGCTGACTAAGGAGCTTATCTGATCAAAGTGGAGTCGACGTATGACATGGATAGAGGACAGCATGATCCTCCATATGCTTCTCATCTTTTCTATTTATACTACTTAGAATCCTACCTTAGTAACTATAAGTAATCATCATGTAACTTTCTCTTACCAAGTTTAAATGAGATATAGATCATAAACCCCAATGAAAAGGGTACATGGCAACATGCAATTGGTTCACTTGGATCTTCTAGAAGTCCAACTACACTCCAATTGACTTTAGTGTACCAAGTCAATCTAGTCCCTAGATTTAAGGGTCTCCACCAAGTCCAACCAATGAAAACTAGTCCAAGTCAAGAAAAGTCAAGATATCCATATGATAGAATCTATTCCTTGATTCCTACTAAACAATAAAATAGTTATTCTCATCTACCACACCAGGAGCTATTCTATATTTTCCTCCAACTTAACCATAACTAGCTAAACATAGTCATGACTAAGATAGACTTAGTCACAATTTAGATATACTCATATTTCATCCTATATATACAACCATTGGTCTTACATTTACCTCCATTGGTCTTACATTTACCTCCGGACCAAGATTTCATTCCGTCCTCGGAGTGAATGAATCTGATCGTCGATGAAATGGCTTCAACTTGTCATGATTCACCCGGTCAAAATGTCATCCTCCAAACTTCTTCAAATCGTAAGTAAAGTTTTCCCACATTTTGTGAACTATGAAAGGACCAAAGTACTTTGGAAGAAATTTCTTTCTTGCTCTCTTATATCTAATGGAGTCATGAAGTATTACCCAATCACCTTCTTTGAAAGTCTTCATATCCTTCGTCCCAAGTCAATTATCATGATACTTCTTTTGCAATTGTTGAGACCGCTCCATACGTACCATGGCCATAGCTCTGTAAGACCCAGGGTTGTACATATAGGATGAAATGTAAGTATATCTAAATTGTGACTAAGTTTATGTTAGTCATGACTATGTTTAGCTAGTTATGGTTAAGTTGGAGAAAATTATAGAGTAACTTTTGGTGTGATAGATGAGAACAACTATTTTGTTGTTTAGTAGAAATCAAGAAACAGATTCCATCACATGGGTATCTTGACTTTCCTTGACTTGGACTAGTTTTCATTGGTTGGACTTGGTAAAGACCCTTAAATCTAGGGGCGAGATTGACTTGGTACACTTAAGTCAATTGGAGAGTAGTTGGACTTCTAGAAGATTCAAGTGGACCAATTGCATGTTGCCATGTACCCTTTTCATTGGGGTTTGTGATCTCTACCTCGTTTAAACTTATGGGGACAAAGTATAATAACAAAAGGGATGCGAAGAATCCATCATAGCGTACAAGGATGGAACCAAACCCTTAACATGGGGCTAGGCCCCAATAGTATCACACTAGGAAAAATGTCCTACAACACCTAAGATATCCAAACTATATAGGTCAAACGGTCCACAAACAACATGAGCATCCGAAGAAGCATCACCTAAAGTGATAGCTCTCTTATGGATTGCACTAGTTAATGCTCTCTGTTTAAACTTGGTAAGAAAAAGTTACATGGTGATTATTTATAATTACTAGAGTAAGATTATAAGTAGTCTAAATAGAGAGGTTGAGAAACACCTCTCAAATTAGTTTTGGGAGAAGTTAGTTTTGTGATCCTAGTTTCAGAGAGACCTTGTTGTGGGAAGTTTGGTTTTGAGAAGTCATGTTAAGGTTGGAGCCTTGATTCAATGAAGAGTTTTGATCATCAAAGTATCCTTTCCTTTTGAATGATATCTTACTCTTTGTGAGAATTTACATCATGGAGTTTAGAATTTGAGAGTTTGTGTGAAAGTGTGCATTATGGTCATGGTCCTAGGGTGGAAACAAGTCCTTTTAGATTCATGATGAGCTTCCAAAAAGCCATCGGAGGTAAACCTGAGTGAGAGTCAGCCCGGAGGTCACATTTTTGATTTTGTTATTAGGACCTCAATCTAGAAGAAGCAAAAATGTTTTGAATCCAGTTTATTGCACGTGAGAGTGCAATGATGAGAACTCATATGGAGAGTACCATGGGAGAAGAGTGAGCTGACATCATGATGCATAATAATGCACCATTTGTGTATCCGGTAGTATTATATGATAGCTTGGAAATTATTTTGTACATTTTGCTCACTTAAGTATTGTTTGGGATGAGGTGAGAGTGATATATTGCATATTTGGGAGGAAAACTTTATTTTTCAAAGTTTTTCCAAGAATTTTACTGATTTTAGATTAGTAGATGGGATACGTTTTTCACTTGAAATTACAATCATATCACATCTACATTAAAAGTTATGATGTTTAGAATTTGCTAGGGTCCTGACGGGTTTTGAAAGATAGCTCTCGGGAAAAAGAGTACAGAGCTCATCCATTCGTGAAAGAGTGAAATCGGGATTTGAAACTTTGCACGATGTTAATCAGGAGCTAAGCTACATGTGGGTTTAAATTTTTTTGAGAGATCATTTTTAGAGAGACAGTTATGATACCTGAAGTATATTATGGTAGTGTACTGTAAGACCCAGGGTTGTACATATAGGATAAAATGAAAGTATATCTAAATTGTGCCTAAGTTTATCTTAGTCATGACTATGTTTAGCTAGTTATGGTTAAGTTGGAGGAAAATATAGAGTAACTTTTGGTGTGGTAGATGAGAACTACTATTTTGTTGTTTAGTATGAGTCAAGGAATAGATTCCATCACATGGGTATCTTGACTTCCCTTGACTTGGACTAGTTTTCATTGGTTGGACTTGGTGAAGACCCTTAAATCTAGGGGCGAGATTGACTTGGTACACTAGAAGTCAATTAGGGAGTAGTTGGGCTTCTAGAAGATCCAAGTGGACCAATTGCATGTTGCCATGTACCCTTTTCATTGGGGTTTGTGATCTCTACCTCGTTTAAACTTGGTAAGAGGAAGTTACATGGTGATTACTTGTAGTTACTAGGGTAAGATTCTAAGTAGTATAAATAGAGGGTTGAGAAGCACCTCTCAGGTAGTTTTTCAATGGAAGTTAGTTTTGGGAGGAGATAGTGGGGTGATCTTAGTTTTAGGGAGTTTGGTTCTTGGAGATGTCATGTTCGGAGTGGAACCTTGATTCAATGAAGACTTTGATTACCAAAGTATCCCTTTCCTTTTAGTGATATCTTACTCTTGGTGATAATGTGCATAATAGAGCTTGGACTTTGAGAGTTTGTGTAAGAGTGAGCAATAGGATCATGGGCAAAGGGTGGGACTAAGTCCTTCTAGATTCATGATGAGCTTCCAAAAAGCCATCGGAGGTAAACCTGAGTGAGAGTCAGCCGGAGGTCACATTTTTTGGTTCCGTTGCGGGACCTCGGTCTAGAAGGAGAAGAGATGTTCGAATCCGGTTTATTGCCCGTGAGGCGCAACGATGAGAACTCATATGGAAGGGGCGTGGGGGAAGAGCGAACCGAGATCATGATGCATAGTAATGTACCATTTGTGTATCCGGTAGTGTTATATGATAGCCTGGAAGTTATTTTGTACATTTGTTTACTTAAGTGTTGTTTGGGATGAGGCGAGAGTGCTATAGTATGTATTTGGGAGGAAAACTTTATTTTCCAAAGTTTTTCCGATAATTTTATTGATTTTAGATTAGTAGATGGGATACGTTTTGCACTTGAAATAACAGTCATATCATGTCTAGATCAAAAGTTATGATGTTTAGAATTTGCTAGGGTCTTGACGGGTTTTGAAAGATAGCTCTCGGGAAAAAGTGTACAGAGCTTATCAATTCGTGCAAGAATTGAATCAGGATTTGAAACTTTGCACGATTGTATATCAAAGAGCTAAGCTACATGTGGGTTTAAATTTCGTTGAGAGATCATTTTTATAGAGAAAGTTATGATACCTGAAGTATAGGGGGGTATAAAAGTGAGCAAAACTGCTTTACTTTTCAGATTTACTTTTTCCTTGTTTATGGTCATTCCGAGAGAGTGAGTGCATGAGTGTTTTGCATAGTGAGGATGACTTGACACTCATTGGAAAATGGGAGATCAACCTCTTTGGAAGATCCGGTTATCTAAGATACCTCAAGGGCTGGGCGTGATTGTTTCAATGATTCGAACACGAGGGAGTTCAGAGTGGAGTTTGAAGAGAGGACACTAAAAAGTTCCCGAGGCGCGAAACGTGAGAGTTGCTTCTATTGTGGAGAGGAGGGACATAAGCTTGTGAGTTGTCCTTTGAGGACCAAAGATCGGAGGTTGAGAGAGAGGCAGAAACGTGGGAGAGCTAAACCTTCATCTTGGGACCATCATCTCCCCATGAATCCAAGAGTGGAAACTATTGTGAAAATTGTGGAGTGACGGACTTCCCTTAGGACACGAGTGTAGTGGCGTGAAAGCTGTTGGAGTCACTAGTGGAGGGCTTTGAAGATAAATTGAGTGCGGAATACCGAAAAGTTGAAATCTCCATGTGGCTCAAGTTCTAACTGAAGATGGAGATCATTTTCAGAATGATCGAGAAGATGTCGATGAGGGTAAGGCTCATAGTGTGTTTAGGAGAGGAGAGAGCCATGGCAATCTTGGACCAACCAATTCCGTTCATTTTGCCATTGATGAATTACTCTAGAATGGAGCTAGTTTTGTTTGTGTTGTATTAGGGAGTCTGTATAAATTTCCAACAACAACGACAAAGGAGTTGGAAATGGGGAAGCTTCCGGTGTTCTATGGGAGAGAGAAAGAAGATGTAGAATCTTTTGTGAGAGACTTCAAGAGGGGCATGCATAGGAAACAATGAGAGAAGGAAACCCGAATGGGCTATCCTTTTGCCCGACTTCTTGGAGGATTCTGCATTGAAGTGGTACAATGAGTACAAGAAGGAGCATGTGGAGGAAGACACTTGGGAGAGTTTGGACGGAGAATCTTGTTGAAAACTTTCTTCCGGATGAAAGTTACGAGAAGTCGATGTGTGAAGTCACCTTTTTGAAGCAAGGAGAGAGTGAGAAGGTGAGATCATACATAGAGAGAAAACGGAGAAGCTGGAGTCACGCTTTCGTGTGGTGTTGAGAAAGAGTGGAGGCAGTCGGAGCCAACCATGGTGGGGATTGTGGCGATGTTGACAAAGAACTTCATTGGAGGTTTGAAGCCTCGATTCGAAGCAAGGTGAGATATGAAAAGCCCTCTTCTAAGGTTGAGGCTATTCGCATTGCTATTCGAATGGAGGAGAGCCTAGAAGGCGATGATTCTAGCTTGGTGGCTAGAGAAGCATCACCACATTGTGGTTAGAATGGCAACTCCTACATGTTGTTCTTTGCGCCGGTAGTAAATTCTCCGATGGTAGACTTGCACCATGAGTTGAAATCTATCACGAAACACTCGCTGATCTCAAGATTAACGTGGTACAACTATGGGAGAGGAGGAATCGAGAATGTAGGGGAGGATCAAGAGGGTATGGGAATTATCCTCCAAAAGGAAATCCACCACAAAGGAACTTCACGGTTTCATGCTTTAGTTGTGGAGGCCCTCATTTCCAAACGAAATTGTCCTAATCCTCGACAACATGATGGAGTTAGACACAACAATTCTACTCCTGCTCCAAGTCAATCGAAGGATAAAGGGGAGTAGCGTCTATTGATGTGTTTCCTCATCGGTGCACGTTTGAGAAGGGAGAGAGCTCTATAAGTTCGAGTTGATATTCTTGCACACGAGAAGAAGAGCAAGATTTGCGGAGAGGAGTCCATCTCAATGGAAGATCAACCAAGCCGGAGCACTTTCGATCCGATGGTGTGAGAGTCAACCGAGAGCACCGAGAAAGAAGTTGAGAATGGATGATTTCTCCATTTCATCTACCCGGCTCAAATACGGCGTGGTGGAGGATGTGGGGAATCAAAAAGCCAATATAACTGTTGGTAATTGATTGCTCTAAATCCTACGATAAGAAAGGAGTTGAGGGAGGCCTAAGCTCCAAAAGGACCAAGCGGCGATCAAAGGGAAAGCTTCCATGGCGAATGTTGGAGTAGGAGTGGTGGATGCCGCTGCCTCGGAGGTATGCACTCGAGGCTTGAAGATTGAAATGCGCATTAATGGGCGTGATGTTTCGGATGTACTAGTGGATGGTGGATCTGCGGTGAATGCCATGTCGAGCGTTTGTTGAAGAAGTTGGGGATGAAGCTTTCAAGACCTTCCAACATCATTGTTGGGATGGCCAACAAGCAAAAGGTGCGACCCATTGGAGTGGTGGACAAGGTGGTGGTAAGTGTGATGGGAGTTCAAACCTTGTTGTCCTTTCAAGTGCTTGAGGAGGCTAGCTACGACTTGTTGTTAGGAAGACCTTGGTTGAGGGTTTGTGAGGACAAGCTGATCGGTGGCATAAGGGTTACCTTCCGTATAGGGCCGAAAAACCATCAGTGAAGGTCCTCTCACAAGTGGCGGAGGAGGCGGTCTTAGACTCGGATAGACCTACAGTGATTACTCGAGTGTCGAGTGAAGAAAGTGGTAGTTTTTGGAGGTTGACACCAACATGTCGACCCGATGAGGAGACATCATCTGAAAGATACCTCGGACGATGATGTTCAAGTTCAAGTTCTTCTTTTGCAATGGATTTACTTCTAGGCGGGGGGTGGTGAAAGATCCCGACAAGATGAAGATGAGTAAAGATGAGATAACTCGACGACTCTCCACTCTCAAGTTTGGTCCCAAAGGTTACTATGGAGGAGAAGTCAAGGTTCTTGGATATATTTCGAAAATATATCCATGTCTTTACTTTAGCTACAAGGATTTGAAGGAAGTAACCTTAGAAACTCATCGCATTGAGTTAGAGGAGAAGGCTCGTCGATGCGTCGGAAACAACGTCGGATAAATCCACCAACGGGCTGTGGTGGTCAAGGAGGAGATCGACAAGCTAAAGGATGCGGGTTTCATCTATGAGGTAGAAATTCTGAATGGGTTTCTCCTATTGTGATAGTCAAGAAGAAGAATGGTAAGCTACGTGTATCGTAGATTACAAGAAGTTGAATCTTTGTCACAAGAAGGATTACTATCCTTTACCTTTCATAGATGAGATTCTAGAGGAGGTGGCGGGTCATGAGTGGTATAGTTTTGGAGATGGTTATAGTGGTTATAACCAAATTCAAATTGCTCACGAAGATCGACTCAAAACCACTTTTACCACGCCATGGGGAACTTTTGCCTTTAGGGTAATGCCCTTTGGTCTATGTAATGCTCGACAACTTTTGAGGAGGTTCATGAACAAGGTGTTTGAACCTTTTATTGGGAAATTTGTGCGAGATTTCATAGATGATTTTTTTGTATCTACGGGAAGAAGGAGGATCATTTTGATCATTTGATCAAAATTCTACAACAGTTGGAGAAAGCCAAGGCCTCGCTCAATCGAAAAAAATGCATTTTTGGATGTGAGGAAGGTTTGTTGTTAGGGCACATCATCTCCAAAGATGGTATAGCGGTGGATCGAGAAAAGGTGAAAACGCATCCTCGACTTACCTTTTCGGTGGCGTTGACCAAGTTGAGGCGGTTCCTTGGAATGGTGGGATACTATCGGCGGTTCATCTTTTCCTTCTCCAACAAAGCTTATCCTGTGACGGTTTACATGAAGAAGGGGCGGATTACGATTTAATCCTCAAGGATGGAGAGGCGGTTGTGGCGTTCGAACTTCTTAAGAAAGGCGTTGGTAACGGCTCCTATTTTAGCCAAACCAAATTGGGGTAAACCTTTCATTCTCTACGGATGCATCAAACATTGCTATAGGATGCACTCTAAGCCCGGTTAGATGAAGATAGCCATGATCATCCAATTGCTTATGCTAGTAGGCAGATGGTGCGGTGAGAGAAATTATTCAGTGGTGAAAGGGAGGCTTTAGGCGTGATCTTCTCACTCAAGAAGTTTCGACACTATCTATTGGGAGGGAAGTTTACTATCGTTCTTGACCACAAGGCTTTGAAGTACATTTTCAACAAGCCTAATCTTTGAGGGTAGGATAGCGGATGGAAGTTGTTCTTGGCGGAGTTTGATTACATCATTGAGGATCGACCCGGTAAGAAACATGCCAATCTTGATTTGATGTCTCGAGCATACGATGAGGAAGGAGATCAACCAGGTGGATGATACATTTCAGGATGAGGATTTCTTGATGATGGACACCATAACAAAGGTACCGGCTGAATACAAGGGGATATGGGATTTCATCTCGGGAGGAGAGTTTCCCCAAGGCATGCATTCACGGGGAGAGGAATGCATTGGTGAAGCGATGTGAACCTTATACCATCATAGAGGGCGTGTTGTTTCATCAAGGAAGCGGATGGACTACTCGGAAGGGTTGTTGGAAGGGAGGAGTCAATTCAACTTATGAAGGAGTTTCATGAAGGCTCGGTATGTGGAGGACACTTTGCGGGAAAAGATAACTTGCATTTAAGATCCTAGATCACGGGGCTATCATTGGAAGGGGCATTTTCAAAGATTGTGTGGAATTTTGCAAGAGTTGTGATGTGTGTCAAGCTTTTGCTAAAAGTCCATGAAAACCCCTCCTTTGACATCGGTTCCTATTTTAGGTCCTTTTGAAAAGTGGGGAATAGATTTTGTAGGACCCTTGAATCTTACTCCTCGGGGTAACAAGTTCATTGTGGTAGCTACAGTTATCTAACCAAGTGGGTAGAAGCTAGACCTCTAAAATCTACTAGTGAGGAAGAAGTGGGTAGATTTCTATATGAGAGGATAATAACTAGATTCGGATCTTACTCTAGAAATTGTATCGATAGAGGTGGTGAGTTTGTTGGAAGCATTATACAAGCCATGCTAGGTCATTTCTCCATCAAGGCACGGGTGACTACTTCCTACAAACCAAATGCTAATGGGTTGGCGGAGCGAACCAACTATACGCTTTGCATGATGTTGACCAAGGATGCAGACATGGACGGGGAGCAAGCAAAATTGGGACAAAAAATAATGCATGCTATCTTGTGGGAGTATCGGACGACTTGGAAGACATCAACGGGGTACTCACCTTTCCGTATGGTATATCTTTGTCGAGTCAAAGCTTCCAATTCAATTTGATTTGACGACCTTCTTAACTATCCAACGGAAGTTAAAGAGGAAGAATGGAGTAGAAGCTATCAAATCAAGATGACAACAAGCGTTGGAGCCGGAGGAGGCTCAGCTGTGGCCATGGTACGTGTGGAGGCGGGCTCAACAATTGCGAAGAAGTATCATGATAATCGATTTGGGGCAGAAGAAGATGAAGATTTTCAAAGAAGGTGATTGGGTAATGCTTTACGATTCCATTAGATATAAGAGAGCAAGAAAGAAATTTCTTCCAAAAGTACTTTGGTCCTTTCATAGTTCACAAGGTGTGGGGAAACTTTACTTACGATTTGAAGGAGTTGGGACGACGACATTTTGACCGGGTGAATCACGACAAGTTGAAGCCGTTTCATCGACGATCAGATTCTTTCACTCCGAGGACGGAGTGAAATCTTGTCGAGGGGTAAATGTAAGACCCGGGGTTGTACATATAGGATAAAATGAAAGTATATCTAAATTGTGCCTAAGTTTATCTTAGTCATGACTATGTTTAGCTAGTTATGGTTAAGTTGGAGGAAAATATAGAGTAACTTTTGGTGTGGTAGATGAGAACTACTATTTTGTTGTTTA